>JACDJE010000659.1:0-126611 GCA_016647715.1 Pavo muticus | reverse complement strand
TTTTTTTTTTTTTTTTTGTGCCTTGAAAGCATTTAGCTACTAGGCTTTCCCAGGGTCATAAAATATTTGCACTGGGAAATACAGGAGAATGTTTTTCTTCTGAATGCTAGTGTGAATAGTTGACAAATAGCAAAGAAATGAGCCCTCATTAATCATAACAGTCCCTCAAAGCAAATGTTGAGCAGGCTTATGTTAGGGAGTGTCTTATATCAGATCTGCTTTCAAGAAAGGCTGACTTGAAAGTTTTCCCCCTCATATTGTGTTCCTTGTGTTCTATGGATGCTGATTTCATTAGGGGTTAGCTAAAAACCAACATTAATTTGGAAGGCAATTACCCCTCTGCTTGCATCCCCGCAGCTCCTCAGACAGATGCGCGACAATAAAAGCTGACAGCCATAGAGAATGAGTTCACGACTAGAGAAAATATTAGTCCAGTGGTTTCCTCCCTCACTCTTTGTACCACGATACAAAGCCCACACTTTTCAATACCCTTTCATCAGTGAAATTTATATTTTTTGTATTGGGTTTAGAATAAATTCTGTAAGTACAAATATGGCAATACTTGAAATACCGTGAGTGAAGCTTATGCTTCCTATATCTTGACTTTTGTGTTTAAAATGTTCTTTCTTCGCAACAATTTCACAAAAAAAAATCCATTCCACCATACAGAGCTACTGAAATATGGCTGTTGTAGGACTTCATTATATACGCAGCTAGTGAAGCACAGTGTGTGATTGGGAAATCTGCTGAAGAAAAATAATCTCTCAATTGTTTGTCCTTCAGAATCAAACATCTTCAGAGCACATTTTAGTTGCTGTGTAGAGATTTTTAGAGGGGTTATTAGGGAATATTTATTACCCACTAGACTTAAGTATTTCAGTGCGATGAAATGCAACAGAAATTGAGGTATCAAACAAAAAAGAATAGGCTTTATTCTATATCTTAAGGCATTTAAGAAATGCCACTTGACATAATATGTAGTGGTTTGGTTTCTCAAACAATAGGAAATAAGGCGTGAGGGAAAATGACACGGTGTCTGGCTCTGTAGGCTAACAACTCCAGCAAATATAAGGGGACTCAAAAGAACATTTCAAGTGTTAGCATGTCACATGATAGGAAGTAATCCTATTCACCAGCGTTTTACAATGGCACAATGCCTAGAGGCACTATACAAAGCCAAAAGACCTTATATATAATTTTGGTTGACAAAAGAGCTGTCAGAGGCATGAAAGGTTTCCTACCAGGAGCCCAGAAGCAAATGGCGGGGGTTCAGCCTCTGTCATACTGCGGTGCTGTGGGGTGGGTGCCGTGACCTTGCAGGTGGCTCCACGGCCCCAGCCCTGCTCTGACACGAGCCCTGTGTTCCTACCAGGTCTGACTCTCGACACTCCGATGCAGAAGGCTGGGGTGTATGCTGTGTGTGCACACATCACTCTACAATCATGTAGACTTTCACAGCACTGGGCTGCCTAGAGATCTAAGCAACATGACAGCAGGGCCATTAGACAATATTTGTGGAAATTCTTCACAGGAAGAGTGGTGAGGTGCTGGAACAGGCTGCCCAGAGAGGCTGTGGATGCTCAGTTCCTGACGGTGTTCAAAGCCAGATTGGATGAGTCCCTGGGCAACCTGGTCTAGTGCCAGATCTCAAGATTTATGAGCCCTGCCTGTGGCAGGGGATTTGGAACTTGATGATCCTTGGGGTCGCTTCCAACCCAAGCCATTCTGTGGTTCTGTGATTCTGGGTACTTCTAGCTCCATTTCTGTATATGTCATGACCTCTCCTTTTTTTTGGTTTGAAGAGCCTTATCCTACATTCGATAGCTAGGAAAATATTCTAGAAAATTGTTTCGTAAGACCCCTTATACTTCTTTCATTATGGTATCTCAAATGTTTTTGGAAGGAAGAATGCTGTCTTTTTATACATATGTGTATAAAAGTTTGTGCTTCTGTATATAAATATGCATATATTCAACTATAATCCTTGTCAGCAGTTTCCAGCCCTTATCTTATGGCGAGAAAAAGAAAACGTAAGCTGTTCCTTAAGAGATGTTTTTTACATAAACCCCAGCGTGTCCTGTTTTGTAATGTTCCTCCTCATGTGCTCTACAACTGGAGGTTACTCTGGAATGAATTGTTGTTACTGCAGCTTCTTCTGAAATAGCAGGCTGTGGAAGGAGAATTTCTTTCAAGGTTTGTTCTTATTAAAAAATTGTGGAGTGGAAGAAGTAAGGGTGAACCATTTAAACTGGCCCCCAAATGTTTTACATTAATTTAATTTTACTCAGGCATCTAAATCTTGTTCTCACCTTCAATATTGAGATGTTCCATTTCTTTTTGAAAATGTTGACTTAGCTGGATTACTTTGGAACATCATTGAAGAAAAATCTGCAGCAGCTGGAGCTTAGCGCTCCTGTCAGCAGGAGTCCTGTTGCTGGGGGCTGAACTGGTTTTCCAGCCTTGCAAAGGGAACTGCTGCAGGAGGGCTGAGGGTTCACCTCGTCTTCAGCACTCAAACCAAGCTGCCTACGTCAGGAGTCTGGTTGTCTCCAGGGTCATCCCATAGCCAGAGAAATAGGAGCTCAGTGGGGCTGAGCACAGCCTTGGGCATCAAGCCCTCATCTGCTGACTGCGAAAGGAGCTCAAGGCCCAGGCAGGTGCCTTGGTTCAGCAGTATGGATCTAGTGTGGCATGCATAAGGATTTAAGGATCTGCCAAGCTGTCTTCTGGTGCTGCAGCACCAAATGCAGCTCCCAAAAGCTTAACAGAAGCAGAGGTGGCTTTAACAGAGGCAAGAGAAAGCGAGGACAACGCAGGTTTTGGTTCCTACCCCACATTAACTGTGCTTGGGAGACCACTCAGTTTTCTGGTCCGGTGAGGCAGCAGGGTCAGCTGTTCACATAGTTTTTCCCATCTTCCTCTACTTGGACGGAAGCTGCAGCTTTTCCAAAATACCAAGAGGAAAGAGATGGATTTGGCACAAAGCTTTGAGGTTCCTTTGGAAAGGCCATCTTCAATTTGTGTCAAAATAAATGAGAGTTAAATTTGTCTCAGTGGATATCCATCATCTAATAGGCTGCAATGCCTTGCTTAAGTGCACAGCGGTAAGCAAAGTGCATTCCAGAGAAACTTGGCCAAATACTGGAAGACAGCAAAAGTAACACACTGGAATTTTTGGATTTGTGTTGTTTTGTTTTAAACTTAAGAACAGGCTTGCAACTGGTCACACAGAGGCATGCTCCCTTGCAAGAGCTGCTGCACTGCAGTATACCAACAACACAGCAATTTTGTGACAGGCACACAATGTATCGCTTCTTAGACACTGTCGTAATTGGTTTCTGAGACTGTAAGAATTAACATAAAAATTTATTATGACACTGTCTACAGAAGGAAAAGGGAATATCTTGTTCTTTTCATCAAATTATGTTTCTCATGGATTTTTGCATGTACTTTTTGTACACTGAAATTTAGCATGTATACCTAACTGCAGGCCCTCTCTCAAAATTCATCACCTGAGTACAGCAATTCATTTGGTTAGATAGAAGACAGGTGAGATACAGCACTTTTATTTTTTCATGATTCACCTGTAAAATTAGCAAACAGTGAACCATCAGTTTTCTTAGTCCTTGGAATTTCACTTATGTTAGAATCAGTTCAGTTGATAGTTCCATACAGAAATACTAGATTTTGTAATTCATCTGCCTCTAAGGTAAGAGTGTTTCAAATTTCAAACAACTAAGTCAAAGCATGCTGTGTTGTTCTAGGAGAATACTGCTGGTTAATGGTCTTCCATGCAATCACAGGTACAGAAATGCAAAGTATATCAAAAGATTTTATCACATTTTTTGGGAAAATTCAAATGGATTTAAAGACATTGTGACAAAGGGATAATATAAATATTATGTATAAGGAAAACAACACCCCCAATGCATCCTCAGATATGTGAGTGTTCTGGATCCTCTGTAAAACCGGTGATATTTTACTCTGGTCATTTTTCCAGTTCTTGGTTTGCATCAGGAGTAGAATATCCAAGCTTTGTGTACTGAGATTTGCTGTTAAGAAATGAATCTGTCCTACCTAGAAGTAGCTAGGAGAGTGTTTGCATAGATCAAAGCATGGTCTGGCAATGGAAGCGAAGCAAATAGTATTTTCCTTGAATCGTTTATTACTCAAAAGTTACACTTCATATACACCATTCAAACATCACATACACCATTCAAACATCACACCCACACACTGTTATTTCTGATTATTACCATTCTCAAAGTGACTTGCCACATACGATGCAGTGCTTTAAATACTCCAAGAGTACAGTCAGGTCCTCTGTACCCTCAGATGGTTGGTTTCGATTCAGTGACAGAGAATCTGAAATTAAACTGCTCTATTATTTTTTCTGGTCAGTTTTGTCTCGTCTGAGTATTTTGCTAGCTGTTACCACAGCACTGGGAAAGGTGCAGAAGCTCGTAGCATTGGCTGTCTGGGAGTCTGCTAACAGGAATAATAAGGTAGCTCACAGCCTGTTGAAATGCTGGTGGGATAGTCAGCAAATCACTTTGACTGCTTCGAGCTCGTGCCAAGTGTTTCATATTTACATCATATTTGTCTGTGGAGAATTGATCTGGTACTCCAGAAGGGTGGAAACTGCTTCAGAATCTGTTACACTGGTCCCAAACTGCCAATACCGTGGATGTCACACTTCTAGGAATAAAAGCATATGTGCTCATTTTTTAATTCAGAGCCTCTAAATATGTCTTCTGCCATAAGAATAATTTGCTAGTCTGCATAAACTTTTCTACTACTGTTTCTATTGAGCAACACAGGAACAGACAGTGTTCTGTATTTTTCTCAAGTGAATCGCATTGCTGTAACTTTATTTTATTAGCCACAGGATAGTTCAGCTCAGATGTATTCTCAGCACTCAAAATATGCTGTGTATTGAACTAGAAGTATAAGGAAGTGTAAGAGAGAGTTCTACTCCAACTAGAAAGCCCTGGTCTGCTTCTGATGCTGAGACCTAACCTGAGAAAAAATATTGTTTTAAGGGAAACAGCAAAACAGTAGGCAAAGATCAAAGGACATCTCACATAAGGAAAGAATGGAAATTGGTTTAACATCAGAAGCAGCCCAGAAATTACTTATTTTTATATTTGCGAATAAAACTTAGAAATCACTTCATTTTACCAGTTGTCTTATTCACAGCTGTTCTGACTAGATAAAGGGCTGGGCATGGAACTCAAGCCCTTGGCTCTAATATTGCAACAAGCCCTCGTTCAAAGATGTGACTGAATCAAAAAGCACTCTTCATTGTGGACTAACATTCCTATTATGGCTGAAAACTATTGAGCTAGATTTTGACTTGTACTGAAATGGATCAAATTCAGTCCAAGCTGTTAATTTAGAGCAAATTAGAACTTCTTGCCAAGGTTTTGCACAATAAAATCTAATTAGCCCTGCAGGGCTTGCCTTGTTAATTTTACTGAAAAGCCATTGTCATGAGCACACACATACTCACCCATGCACAAACATGCACACACGGGGTTGTAGATGTGCACAGAGGTGATGCACAATTGTTGTCTTACCTATTTAATTAATAATTTCCTGGAGAAACAGGAACATCTGTACCTGCTTCACAATGTCTTTATATTGACTGAAAGATAGTGGAGAAATAACACAAGGAGAAACTAGGGCTTTCCTCATCCAAAATTGGCATCATAATGGAGCCTTGCTGTATTCTGGCTTTTAGATTAATTGTTTCTGCTTTTATGCTCTCTGGGATAATAGCTGTTTCTCCTTTTGTAAGATGTGATTCAGCCTCTCAGGAATTTCTGGAAACTTTCTTACATGCATTATATACACTTGTATGAGTTTAGCAAAGAAGTCAGAGCAAATCAAAAGAGCAGGTAGCTTTCAGTAGACTCATTAGTTACTCTTATGGCCATTTGAGGGATATAATCATCATGGACTTGTCATGATCCAAACCTGATTGCCTGTGATAGACCTTGAACGTAGGATATCAGATTTCCAGACAGATAGGCAGACATTTCAGGTAAGTGAGCAGTTACTTTAATTTTGCAGGTTGATGGGAAGAAGGCATCTGAAAGAAATGAAGATATTTTCCATTACATTTTAATATTGCCTCACACCCCTTTTTATACCATGAGCTCATGGTGAGAGCTCAGTTCCAAAAGGACACAAAGCAGCTGGAGGCAGTGAGGTGGGATCCAAACACGATGACATCGACTGCTTTGGATTAGGTGCTTCCATCCTGCCTCTCTGAGTTCACTGTGATACAAAGCAGGAACAGCACACACTGTGCTGCAACATGCAAAGCTGCCATGAAAATACAGATCTGAGTACGAGAAGTTAGAATTTTCACTACTGGAGAGCCACACAAACCATTTACTGAGAACTGCAGTTATTTACTGAGAGCTGCTGTTGCCTCTCCCCATTAAATTTGCCACTGCTAGACTGCAAAGGCTCTGCGCTTTGAGCTCACTTTGAAGAAAACTGAAGGAACACAGCGAAGCATTCAAAAGTTCAGGCAAATCAGAAAATCTATCAGTCAAGATCTATCAAAACACCTCTCAGCGTTTTATTATCCATCACCTAGCTGGCCACTTGAAAGCATATCTGGCAGGGCTGGAGCAGCGTGTGCAGAGAACCATAGTGCTTGGGCTTATCAGCACAGCGTGTCCCTTAGCCCATCAGTGACGTCTGAGAACCACATTCACGCGGCTGTTTCAGCTAATAGTATTATAAGACTCCAGAGAAGTTAAACAGCAGGTTGGCAGATACATTAAATACCCATATGGTACAGTTGGTTACTTGTGTCTCCTCTAGAATTTTGCTTTCCAGCACCTATGTTTTGAGTTCATTAAAAAATAAGTCAAATGCTAAGACTTAAGTTTCTGAGACTTGCATTTATTCAAAATAGTCCTCATCCTTTCTCTGTGTATGCAGAGATTATAGGTTTAAACTCCCACACCGTTCCCAAGATAACGACATAAAGCATGAATGTGGACTATCTAATTTTAGTCAGGTGGTGGTAAATTTTCCTGCATAAATGCAGCATATCATCTCTCTTTGAAGAGAAAACAAAACATTTGAATACATTACTCACATTAACCTCTTTGTTAATGCAGAACATCAACTGCTGCTTAGAGAAGTCTTTTTCTTTAGCTCAGCTTCTTTTCACAAGAATTGATTGGTGGTTATAGACCGTACATCCTGAGCAAAGATACATCCAAACAAAAGGGATGAAAAAAAATAATTTATTGTATTTTCCCACCTGTGCTGTTCAATACTGGCCACATCTTCTGAAATAATACTTGAGCAATCATAGAGCATTGACTTTACTCCCACCCTTATGTATATATTTATTACTATTATTTTTTCTTCACCTGAGATGGGGTAACAAGAGAGGATAGGTATGCAACAGCTCGCAACAAATCTGCTGTAATCATCTCTCTGAGGAAGAAAGAAGTGGCTGTCTAAAGCAAGACAAACACCACTGTACTAACGATAGCAAATTTTGTACCACATATAATCAATGAAAAACCACAATTATGCCCGAGGAATGTGTGTACCTGTATCACCTGGCTTGTTTTCTGTACGTTAATATGTCATGTTGCTTTTTTTTGTAATTTTACAAGTGTGTGGCCTTGAACTGTATTAGTAAAAGTGGTATTCTGCCATCCTCATTCATATCTGACTGCACTGACATCAGTGAATTGGGCACTGAATAGAATGAGAATGAGGTATAATGTGGCCCTTCACATAAATAAGAACAAAAAAGATGTTTAAAACAGCTTGTGTAATTATCTTTGAAAGTGGATCCTTTCTTAGACTCATTGAAGGATTGCAATGTATTTTAGAGAGATTTTGGGGTACAGTGAGTATCTGTCAGATAAGGTGATTTCCTTGCTGAATTAAGCTGAGCAGAGGACTCAGAAGACATGCACACTGTAAGTGGCTGTAATCTGCTTTGATAGGTTTAGAAAGTCAACAGCCAAAAATAATACAAGAGGTCATTAAACAGCAGTATGCAAGGTTTGGTGTCACCAAGATGTCTCATGCCATGTGCTGAATGTCCTGAAGTATTCACTGTACCTAGGTCATGAAACCCAAGGGAGGGTATTGACAACCAAGTAAAGCTTGTAAGATCTGTGTGGAGAGGCTTAGGCACGCTATGAGATTATGTTTGTCAGTTGAAAGAGCAATGTCAAAGCCCTCACATGCATAATTAAAGGTTTTGAAGCAATACAGTGATTTCACAGACTCTCATAGAGTAAGACTGAATACTGAGTTTGCTTCTTTATCCTAAAGTGTATTTTTAAGACCATTCTAGAATATCTTGAAACTGGAGATGTGAAATCGAGCTGGCAACTCTCTTGGTGTTCCTGCAGATATTTATCCTATCAATGCTTTCAAATGCAAAGTATATACACAAATAGAATATCACAAAGAACATCAGATTTTGATAGTGATGATTATGTTTCCTCCCATGAATCAGTGTCTCAAGAGAAGTAGAGGATGATTTGGTTCTCAATTTGTCAACTGTGTTTTAAGATTTCTAGGTAGATGTCTTCGATGTGCATTTTGAAGCTTGTTCTCTGTAGGAAGGGCATAGCCTTCCTTCACATTGGAGGGGGGAAGTTTAGAAAGAGACATCCCATGAACCAGTGTCTCCCTGTGGCACAGGGCAAATGACCATCCAACTGAGAGGCCTCAGAAAGTTGCCCACTTGAGTGAACTACTACCATGTTTTATATTACATAATTTTAAAACAGGACATGCATGTTTATATAACAGGATGTGTTAAGATCACAAGAAAGTGTAGTTCTTCATACAGTGAAAATGCATAGCTTTTTCTTGTAATATGGAAGAGTGTATATATAATGGAAAGAGAAAGGATTGTTATGAAGTGAAGGCCCATGAATAAAACCAGTTCTGCCATTTATTCTCTGTCCATATCAAGGTCAGATACATACAGGAGGATACAAAATGACTTATGACCTGCAGTGGGTTTTATTTCTATGTATTTTGACAGCCACTCATCAAGCGGAAATTGAAATATTTTCCTATTCTATATAGCATGTTTTCTGTAAAACTTAGCATTTATGAGGAGCTCAGAGTTGGGTGATAGAAGCCATGTGAGTATATAATAAACACACCATGTTACAAGGAGTAGACAAATGTGTTTCTTTCTGTTCTTTCTGTTGGCTTCTTGTTTTGTTTTGTTTTGTTTTTTTTTGGGGGGGGGTNAAAGCATACGATACATCATGACACAAAGAACAGATGTTTAAAACTCCTAAATGAGCCCTTCAGAACTTAAGCACAGAAAAACTATTAGTAATGAGCACACTGTTTGGATGTTCGTCACCATTTTAAAATTGGAAAACAAAAGTAACCAGTATGTAAATAATTAATTTCATCATGAAGATTCACAAAGCTGAGGAGATCTGCTGGAGTCAACTTTAAAGGAGCATATACAGTGGGAAAAAGAAAATAAAGACATGGTGCAGTTACATAAGCAATTATAAGAACAAATAGTCCTACAATGTGGAATGTTAGAACAGTTAATCAGAGATTTTTGTTTCAAATAAATGAGCCTTCAGAAAGTGGAACTCACGTCCAAGCAAGAAAAACAGAGAACATAAACACAAGGATAGATCCTTTGAATGATATTGCATACAGGGAGGATGGTTTCACCTCCAGCTCTGGAAATCTTCAGTCCCAAATATTATGTTTGGGAGCACACGCAGAGAAAATTCTCACAGAATCACAGCATAGCTGTGGTTGGCAGGGACCTCTGGGTCCTTCTGGCCCTTTCCCTGCTCCAGCAGGGACACCCAGGGCAGGGTGCCCAGGCCTATGTCCAGGCAGCTTCTGGAGATCTCTAAGGAGAAGACTCCACAACTTCTCCAGGCAACCTGTGCAGTGCTTGGTCACTCGCACAACACAGAAGTGCTTCTGGTGTTCAGAAGAACCTCTCGTGTTCCAGTTTGTCCCTCTGCCTCTTGTCCTGCCTGTCACTGGGTGCTGCTGAACAGGGCCTGGCTCCATCCCTCCCCTAAGCTCTTCCCTTTTACTCTCCCCCTGTCATTGGGCATTTCAGATGTGTGGTAAAGAGCTATGTGAGCTTTCACTCTGACACGGCATGGACATTCTTGTAGATGTTCTTATGGGAATGCTCATCAACCCTTTTCATGCCCTGCTGCCTTGGTCTGCTAGGACTTTTCTGACTGAGAGTGCATTGCTGAGCATCTTTGAGATATTTCAAGGTCAGATGGCCTCTGAGCTGAGTTTTGTGTTTGTTTACTTGTTTCGGGTTAACAGTGCTATTTTGGCTGCTCAACTTTGTTTATTGAATCCCTGTCCTTGTGCAGTTCTTACCCAAACAGTTGATCAAACAAAGTGCAACTGTAGGGACTTTTTGTCATTCCTGAATCTGAAGGTCTGAAGGAAAAGCAGTTATTCTGCGCAGCTTCCAGATGAAGTTAATTAGCAGAAACGTGGTTATAAAAAGACACCCAAGGGAAATGTCAAGAGAAATGTGCCTCCCTCCCCAGATCACAGTAGCTGGGCTTATTTGGAGGCCGGTGATAAAGCACAGCTGGGGCCCTTTCCTAACAATGTGGAAGACAATGCTGCTTTTCTCCATGACAGCTGGTTAGCATCTTTGCTACATCATCGGATCTACACAAGAAACCATTGCTTTTTCTTGCCTAAGCCAGGTTTTGATCTCTTGAGACTGCTGTGTTTCCTTTTTTTTNAAATTACTCTTGCCTCTGCGCTCTCTTCTTTTTACAAGCTTTAATGAAGTCATAAACTCGCAGAGATCTTGCTACAAAAGCTGTGATACTACCGTAAATCTCAGGTACATTCATTTTTAGGACGATAATAACTGAGGATCTAGACCTGCAGCTCTGTGGTGTGGCTGGAGGCTGGCACTGGAATGGCTGACCTCAGGAGTCTCTTCTTTTCCATCATGCTTTAGACTGGTGAGCCATGTGACATTAACACATTCCCAGTGACCTCTGGGTACATAGGACACTCTTGAGGCCGGTAGCAGGCTTTGTGACTCCAGAAATGTTCTCCAAGCTTTTCAAAGTTGCTGGGGGAAGTGTCTTAGGAAACAGGCTGACCTTTGCCCAAGGCAAAACATTTCTTCCAGCCTCATCCGGAAGTGTGTTTTACTTGGGTCTGGACTGGAGTTAGCTTTGCTTTGTGGACTTGAGGGTATACTAAAGGAGAAGGCATGATGAATTAAGGATCTGTGCGTAATCTCTTTACTTTTCTCACATAAGGGTACATTTTGATAGGACCGAGGTACTGCTTTTCTCTTAGAAGATATAAACTGCTCCAGAAAAATATTTGCCTTCTTTCAAGCATCTCTGAGAAATACATTGCAAATGAAAAACAGCTCCCTTCTGTGTCCCTAACTATATGATACAAATCCGCCATCAGGAAATGGAGGTTTGAGTACCTAAATTTTATTCTCAACATTCATATATTTCAGGTATAAATTCTGCCTGCAGAGACGTCTGTCTTCTCTAAATTAAGCAGTTTTGCAGGCTTCTAGAGCACTCCTTCACAAGTACCACAGATTTTATGCGTGTTAGTTTTTGTTTACTCGCTGTAAATGACAGATTAGCATTTAAATGCTTTTGTCGCAGTTATATCTGTTTTGGATGTCAAACCAAACAAGCCATTATGTCTCCCGCAAAATAACACTCGCTGTTGTTTGCAATGATTTCCTGCCATTTTCCCCATTCTGCAGGAGCGGCTGAGCAGGGAACATTTCACAGTACATATTGAAATTTAAAGTTCTTCTGCAATCTATCATTCATGGCAAATTAAGTCTAGCACACACTCAGAAAGCAGTTGCATTCACAGAGGAGCCATGGAGGCATACTCTGCATAGCAGGGATTTGTCGCTGTAATCTTCCCTTGTTCTCCTCTGATTTGCCATTTTACCATCCCCTTATGCTTCCTTCTTTCTCTTTTGTCAGGTTGTACTGACCTTCACTAGCCCAGTCTCTTGTCTTTTCTCCAGCACTGCAACTCCTCTCTGCCTTTCTCCAAGAGTTCCCATACCATTTTGGTTTTTTTTCTCCCAAGCCTTTCCTCAATTGGGATTATTCTTTCCATAATTTCCTTGTCATTTATATCTTGTATCCTGTCTCTGTCTAGTTTCCTTTCCTCCTGTCTCCTGCTCAGTATCTCTATCACATCAGTAGGCAAAGTCAGAGGTTATCCAGTGTTTCTGTCTCCGGATTTCTAAACTTGCTCCTGGCACAGGGAGAATATTAGGTTGGATGTCTGATGGTGACAGGAGTCCTTAGGAGGATCCCTCTGTGACCTGTTCCCATCAAGGAGGTACATGAGCAGTCTGACCTTGCAGGCTGCTTTTATATGCTGGGCACAATCCCACAGATTTTGAGTAGTACGTTGTAGCCAGCACAAGTAATTCTTGGCACTTTTTACTTTTTTATGAAAGAAGCTACTGCCTCATAAGCAGCATTCCTCTGGCAACATCATACAATTCTAAAACAACTACATGACGTTTTAAACCACTTGACAGCGCTTTAGATCTAACCTCCAGCAGCAATTTGGAAAACACTTGCTTAACAAGAGTGTGTGATGGAGATGTATGTTTAAAATTGGGATCGGCAGCACCTCAGTGAATTCTGCAGCGGCTTCTCACAGAGTCCTGTGTGAGATCTGTGTGTGGTTCTGGTCCTTGTGGATGTGTCAGCCCTCCAGCCTCCTCTGGGTTTGCATTGAAGGAACCATTGGGTTTGCATTGAAGGAACCACTGAACATTGAAGTGATGTCAAAGCTGAAAGTCTCCCAACCTCCACTTGATTTGGCACCAAACAAAGGAGTGCTGTGCAATTCTCATAGTGTTTAATGGTCTTCCGAAGGGGCTTTCAAAGTCAGGAAGTCAGAAAAAGGCTTTAAGAATGGACTTCTATTATTGTTATTGGATACAAATGTAAGATTCTGATTAGGTGGAACAGAGATTCAAACACCATCCCAAATCTATTTTTAAGTGCAGCTTCCTCATTTGTTAGCCTAATTTGCTCCTCGATACAAATCCCCATCATTTGCGCAGAGCTGCAGGTTTGCTTCATGTCTTCCCCAAACCTGGCCCAAGTCTGACGTTGTATGCACACTCCTACAGCATGGGTGCACATGGCAGGTGATCTCTCTGTCACATCTCATCACTGCATCCTCCCTGCAAAGGTTTTGCCCATGCAGTGGGTTCAGTCTCAGTTCTCCGTCCACCCTCCCTTGGCCCCAGTGCTGTTGGTCCCATAGGAAGGTGCAGGTTGCAGCATCCTTGAGCAGGCACGCAGCTGACATGAGCGTGCAGGGAGAAGGGAGATGCCACATGAAAAAGTAATGACAACACCAACCCAATTGTGGCACAACACATTAGACGCTCTGACTTGACAGCTTAAAAGTGCTTCTCATGATGGTGTCTTCCCTCTGAAACAGCATCCTGCACACGTGTTCTTCTGTCGTGGGATTTCCCCACTCTGGCTTTCCCTTGTCTCACAGACCAGAAGTGCTTTCTTGTTGAAGCCTGTGATGTTTTTCAGTGAAAAGTTTCTAAGACTGCTGCTGGAGACAGAGAGTCAGCAAATCCATTTATCCGTGACTCCAACCCCACAACTTAGTACTAGCCTACTCAGGAGCTGTGAATATGCAGTAGTCCCAAAAACTATCCCAAAAAGGAGCCCTGCTTTGCCAAGCATAGCAGGAAGGCACTGAGGCCTGGCACTGCTAAGCATGTCCGTGAAGCCAACAAAATTTGATGCATTTATAGCTTTGAGTTTCTCGTCATAAGTGTGAAAGTTGTTTCCTTAAATTCAAGCCTGCAAACTGAAACACCATTGTCAGCCTCTGACAGCTGCCAGTGGTATCACAACAGGATATTATCCATTACTATTTCAAAGAATATATATTCACAGCACAGAAAACTTTTCTTGACCCTTTCTTTCACTCATTGTTTGCCCATAGCACATTGTTCGCTCTCCTATAAGTCAGTTTCCAGGTTTGTGTTTGCTGCAAAATGGCCCATTTCATTCCCAGGTGCTTGGTATCTGTGACTCCCTTCCAGGCTTGCCCCCTCACAATTTAGTAGCAGGCTGTTCACAGTAAATGCAAGAAGAGGTATCAGCTGTGGTTTTATTCCCATGTGCTAAGTGGTTCATAATAATAGGAGTGCTGTAAGTTGCCTGAGTCTGAGAACCTGAGATAAAAGGTACTGGAAAGGTGCAGAATATCATCATGCTGGTTTGAGGGACAACAGTGTATCTCTGGTATACCACAGGTCCTTGCTCACACTAGTAGTCCTACTGAACTCACTGCATTATTTATATGAGTAGATGCTTGCCAAGATCAACTGTGAGCAATTTGAGTCAGTGCTTTCTGATGTTTCCCAGCCACCTCTGGGATGGAGGTAAGTGTGGAGTTGTCTCCCGACGAGTTCTTCTTTGGCCTATTAATTGCCTGCCTGCCCTGCCCCAGCTTCCTAAGCTTGCAGTGTTCCCGGATGTGCTCAATGGGTTTCTGTTGGTGAAAGTTCTTGGTGTTCTGTTTGGCTTCATCCATCATAGAGTACCCAGCTGTCTCAGTGGTTTGGAAAAGGGCTTTTGCTCTGTTTCAAAATAGTTTGACCTAATTAAGTAAGTCCCCTGTTGTGATTATGTAAAAACAGGCTCTGAACATGGTAGCTTTTGAGCCAAGACCTATGCTCAGATTTCAGGAAGAAATCTAAGTTTAGTTTTTGGCTTTGTAGGAACAGTGATGGGTTCCTGCTCTTAAGCAGATACGTTAGTGTCTATTTTATATGTAAATAAATGGTGTGAAGCTCACAGACTTGATATGACAGGTCATAATCTCAAGTAATTAGACTTGAAAATGTTGAAAATTAGAGGCTTTTGGGAAAGAAGAATACTTGCTGAGAAGACATAGTTGAAATATGGAAAATATATAGCATAAGTGCTTGTGTGCAGCCAGCTCTCACCCAATCTCATAATCCTTGCATTTGTTTGATGCTTAAAGCACTGCAGAGTCTTCAGAGGTTCAGTTGGTTCTCTCAGGAATATATACTTTATTAGAGATTAGAAAAATCTTGGCAAAATATTCAACGTTTTTTCTTTTGACAAGAAATCAGGATGAAAAAACTTGTATCCGTGCAAATGTGTATAGATACACCTATATATCTATATGTAAATCATATATTACACATCTAAAATATTTATAAATTTAAATGGTATACGTCTCCATATTAAATATATATTTATGCCTTTACTCAGGAAACCACACATCCAACGTGCATGCCGGTAGCAATGCTCATCATTCCTGCTCTGGGGCTGGTGAAGACATAGATCAGGACAGACCCAGTGCTCTCCATGCCATTCTGGCTATGGGTGCCTTTGCCCTGAGGGCTGGCTGCAGGCTGCACGTGGCTTATAGGGCTTTCCTCTTACCAGCCTGCTTCCGAGTTTGGAGAAAAGGGGCATGAGCCAAAGATATTTTTTTTGCTGCAGGTAGAGTATGTTCTTGAGAGAGCAGAGTGGAGGATTTGCATCTCGTTGAACTGACTAGGGAGCTGAAACCTATTATTATCAGAATTATGATTATAAGTACTTCTTCTGGGAGTTTTGCTTAGTTAGGTAGTTTCCATTATAAGATGATTTACATCATGTTATAAACCTAATGGTGTAAATAAATGCCTATTGGTTACCAGTGCAGATAAACCCAAATGACAGCGCTGGCTGTGGGTGCCTCCTCTTCCACCTGCCTTCTGGGAGATGCCCACCTCATCATGACAGGGACCCAAACCCCTGCTCTGTCAGTTCCTATCTTGGAGCAAGGACGTTGGATTTCAGGCACTGTACAGCCAGCTGGAGGCTCTTCAATGCACACTGGGGTGCTACAGCCCCAGAGGGTGGTAGAAGAGACCTTCCAAATAGGGATGAAGCTCCATACACTCCACTAATAAAGTGACCTGCAAATTAAGTTTGTAAGTTTTAAATATAATTCACATGAAAAGGCCTTTCAGAATTTACAACCACCCTAGTAAACAATGCAGTAAAAGTGAAAGATGTGTTTTAGGACAGTAATTGCATAATGCCTGTATAAAAATAGCAATTTTCAGCATTTCGAAGTGCCACATACTTCTCCAGTCATAAAATGTCTCTTCAGTAACTATCAACTAAATTCTTTTCCTAAACTAAAGCTTTATCGAGTCATCAGAAATCTGCTCCATCTCCCTTAGTCTTTCTCCAACCTGCTTTAAATATGTGCTCATTTCCTCTTTATATGCAACAGACAACTGCAATCTAATTTGGAAGGGTATTTTCTATTAGAGAAAAATAATCAAATATACATTTTAAAAGGTCTGCAACATGAGCAGATTTTTAAACCTTGTTAAACCAAACATACAAATGCTTTTGTAATTCATTTCCCAACTTCTGCTCAAAATATATATGAACCCTTTAAAATGCTGTTGCACTGATCATCTTTCAGATTCGTGAGAACCATTGAGCAGCCAAGCAAAAGCAGACAATATTAAGAAATGGACTGTACTATGCTATTGTTTCAAGATTTATTTGCAGTAAAAGTCTGAATTGTAACATGCTGCGATTGTCATTTTGTCATTGTGTTAGGTTCATGATATCACAATCCAGAGGCACTGGGACATTAGGACATCAAATTTAAATTTATTTGGGCTTAATTAGGTATATTTTACACAGGCATGGAAGCAATTAGTGTTGCTAAAGAAGCAAACTAACAGAAGCCAGTATTTTAACCAGCCAGCAAGTGGGCAGGGGTATGGGGGATGGCTCCAGCCATCCCAGTTCGTAGAACCAAAGAACATTTCTTCTTCCCCTACAGTCCATGGTGAGGAAATGGGAGACTGTCTTGACCCAATGATTCAAGTGATAGGAGAGGGAGGGGTAACAGGGAAAAAAATCATTGATAAAACTTCTGTGTTGCAATTATTTTGTCTTACCATAGTTCTTTATGATAAGCACTTGTTAATGAATTTTCACGGTGGTGTAAGTGCTATGTTACTGTCAGAGCTAGCTGAAATATTTGAAGGAAAAAGGGAAGATACAAAATGTCAGTGCTCTTCCAGGATATTTTTTAAAAGTTCTAAAGTTAAAAAAAAAAAAAAAAAAACTTCAAATGGTCACTTGTATTCTAAATACAGCTCTCAAGTTCAATAGAAGAGTGAAGTTCAGTAAATTCTGTAAAAAATAAAAATTATTGAAGTGCCACTGAAAATTCTGCAAAAGCTTCAAAAAAGTTTCAAAACTGCAAAGTATGGCAGAAGATTATGAAAAAAGAGAAACAGAATAACCTACTTCCTGCAGTTTTAAGGGAAGAAACATCAGTCTCCAAAGCTGCTTAGTATTTGAGGGAAATTAACAAAATCCTTTCAAAAGTAAGACATCTATATCTCTGTGATCTCACTGGCATTTTTCTGAGTGCTGAACTCCCATTTACTGTCCAAAAAATCAGTGGCTGGTTTTGGGTGGCCCTTTACTGTCAAGTTCAGCTGCTCTGTATGTTAAACTGGAAAGAAAACTCGGTATTTATGACCTTTTTAATTTCATTTTTAATAAGCTTCTTCCATGCACCCAGGAGATGAGAGTTGTCAAAACTGAAAATAAAACAAGTAATACAGAAGTGTGTAAAGGGGAAGAAAGGGTAACTGCCAACTTAACACATCTCGCGTTCTTATTGTAAAAGGCAAGATGTTATGACATCAGAAGTTGAAGGAAGTCTCTCTGCTTCCACCATGCCCACAAATGCAACATGTGCATCCCATCTATAATGTGAATATTGGTATCGATTTGATTCTGCATTTGATACTAGACTTATCTGAGGATCTTCTCATTCAGTGCAAGCCTGTCTTTAGAAAAGGAATTAGATGTGTACTGACACTGTGAGAGAGGTGGGAAGTGAGTCCCTATTTTCAGTTATCCCTACGTGTGGCATGTATGGGCCAGACATGGCATGTCCACCACGCATTTCCCAGTGTCTTGGGGCAATGGAATATAGATGACATCAGGCAGATGGACAGGTGACCCCTTCCCAAATAGCCCCACATGGTGGGTTTCCCAGCACAAGGTAAAGAGAAACATTTTCTTCAACTCTGGTGGAGGAAAAATCAAATTGATGGCCTCCTATAATCTTAAGGTAACATTATATTTTAGTCTCTAATAACTAGGAATCTGTAGTGAAGCTCTATGCTTAGTGACAACTGTAATTCCCCACATATACATGAATGGCACTCCTCCAAGTATATATAAAGAGCTTAATTATCTTCTAAAAAAAAAAAAAAAACTTTCTGGGGTATTTTTGCAATTCATTGCGACAGGCAAAAACATTTTGAGTCATTTTGCCTTGTCTTAGTATAAACAGCAGCATCAGGTGTTGCGTAAGTAAGGCACAGTCCCCAGGCTGGAGGCACGACAGATGGGTAAATAAAGGTCTTATTTCCACTTAGTTTGCTTTGAAATACAAAACTGTAGACCTAAGTTTTCAGCTAAACCTAGAGAGAGTAGCAAGGCTAGTTGCTATGGTTGTGTTGCAGTCATAATTACTGCAAATGCAAATGACCAGTTAGATGTATAGCTGGCCATTGGATAGTCCAGCTACTATTACTGTGTATGAAATTGCAGCCATTATATAAGATAACATGCTCCCTTCTCATAGCTGAGCTTCTAACCCTGCACATGCTTTATGCTAATGCGAGAAATATACTGCATAAAAATATTTCTTACAAGGGTTTTGATTTGAAACATTTAACTTTATCTCTAAATGGTGCACCGTGGCAAATAGCATCATTTGCTAAAGTAATGCTTTGAAAATATCCATTACATTGCATAGTGCCAAGCTGAAGTGGTAGATGTTCTCTCTTGCCTAATTTGTGGTTGCATAAGCTGTGATTTGCTCTGTGCACTTAACGGAAATTTAACTGAAAGTGTGCATCTGGGGAAGTGTAGGAGCTCCTGCAGATGGTACGCTCAAGGAATAAACCAAAGGATCAATGGACTCTTGAGGGGAGTTCGAGGAAATCCAGAAGTCATGCTGCATACAGAGGTGCCACATCTTCACAGTTCATTGCAGATCTTATGATATTTGATGTGAAAATCTCGGAAATGAGTGAGCCTTAGTATCTTTGCTTTAATTTTTAAGTGCTTTTCTAGCTGATATGTTTGTGGGGAGAAACTTAAACGCGTTGGTTCAAATGCATGGAAGTCAGAAGGCTAATCAATTTTTTTTAAAAACTTGTTATTTTCTTTTTAAAGCCATTTTACGTTTTCTGGGAGGATTTGAAGTTGTCTTGCATGTTTATTTAATTAACTGGAAAATAAAGTTTATGTACTAAACCATGATTCCAGGTTTCTTCTGAGCCATACTGAGGAAATGGAAGGTCTCAGGGATAAGAGGAGGGATGACCTGAGGGACATCAGTTGAAGTTTCTTGTGGGAATAATGCAAAGTGCACACAGAAACAATGTGCTTTAAGATACCCACTGAATTTATTTGAGTCATTCTTCCCTGATTAGTAATTTTAGAAGAAGCTGGAGAAGTTTGTCTGAGGCTGGCTTCCTCTCCAATACTTGGCCCACCTTTTGCTTTCTCCAGGTGGAAGCTGCCTTTGGTGAGCTGGGCTAATTGCTTACCTTCTTGTTCCCTGTTTGGGGAGTTATGATGGTACAGGATTGGCTTGAAGGTCTTTGCTCACTCATTCACTGTAAACCCTTCAGCCTAGATTCCAGAGATGGCATGTTGACTCACATTTAGTTGCACGCAGCAGGACTGCCACAAGCTCAAGGAACTTAGTCTTTGGAGAAAAGCAGGAATCTCTCCCTGCTCTTGGCTCTTGCTGAGTTGCAAACTGCTCTGGACTAAAGAATTACCACCTCTTACAGCTGCTTGGCTGAGGGTCTCCTTGGTACTTAGGGGACCTCTAAGAGCTCTCACAGCCTTCTGAGTTTCAGACACTTGGAACAGAAATATTCACAAGCACCATCCTTGGATACCTATTTTCTTATTTCCTTTTCATTCCGTGGATCTTAAGAGGAACTTACAAACAGGAGAAAGCGATTTGCATTTACATCCAGGCTGCTTTACCTGTCATCCATGTGATAAGGGTGCTTCGTAGGGTCTGGGAATGTAGTATAGTCACGCTAAGGAATTCATAATGCTGACATAGTGACAGAAAATGATGAGAATTAGCAATGAGAATTAGACTCATTTTGTTCAGATTGTGACTTTGTTGAACTCAGCTTTTTCTGAGCATTGTTTCTTCTTTCGGTGGCTTCCAAGCTTGGAAAATCCAGTTCTCATATAAACCACTTAAAGCTTATTATTGTTTTGAAAAGGACTTGCAGCCTTTCATGAATAAATTTGTGGAATATTAGTTCAAAGTGATTTGCATGACAAAAAAAAAAAAAAAAAAAGACTTCTACTGAGTAAATTTTTTGTAGAAAAGCCAGAGTGGAAAGGGCTGATTGGTACCATTATATTAAATAGCAGTCACCTGCTCTTCCTTCCCTGCTTTTCTCCAACAATAGGCTCCAGTTTATTGGCACTTTTATCAATTAAAATGTAATTATTCCCTGATGGCTGCTATTAAGTATATATCAGATGTAAGACGCAGCAAGCCTAAAACTGCTAACATTATGGAAAACAAAATCATGCAGTGTAAGTGCTAACATTTTGCATTTGGAACTATTAGTGTTATGGTCAAGGATATAGTTGAAGAGTTAATTCCTTGCAGATATACAATATGGATGTATGTGAGGCACTGGCACAGGTTGACCAGAGAAGCTGCAGATGTCCCATCCTTGGTGCTCAAAGCCAGGTTGGATGAGGCCCTAGGCACCTGGTCTAGTATTGGGTGGCAACCTTGCCCATGGTAGGGGATTGGAACTAGTTGAAGTACAATAGAGATCAGAAAAAAAAGAGTATTTTTGATCTGGCTTACTGTTGGAGGAAGCCATCAAAGGTAGATTAACTTACAGAACTTAGGTCAGCAATGAACTAAAACGTGTTAAATGCAAACCCTGACTAACAAGTTCAGGAACTACAAGGAGTGGAGATCTAGTAAGTCAGTGCTCATATTCTCACAAAGCAGGGTCATCAGGGCCTAGACACCATTGAATTTAACAAAATGCATTTAAATCACTGTCTCCATGAGGCTATGGATCCAGCTCACAGAGCAAGAAAGGCAATTAAGTCTGAGGTTGACAAAGCATTTTCAACACTCAAGATTTAAAAAGAGAAGAAGAGATGGAATTAACATCTGCTTTTACTGTTGTTTTTTCCCTTTCAATGAAAAATCTCTCTCCATTTGATTCTTCCTGCATTTCTTTTATAGGTATCCCCGTGCAGTTCCCTACCCCCAGTCAGCCAGCCAGAGCCCCCAGGACCAGGCTTTCCCACACACAACCCGTATCTCAAATGACTCTTTTCTTGTTTTCATTATAGACTGAGAGAAAAAAAAAGAGATTCTGAGGCTTGTTCCAGTTATTATCATCTGCTATTCCTGAGTGGGTTTTTATTTTATTTTTCTCCCTCCTTGATGCTGTGAATAGTCTCACAGTCAGAGACAAGCTGGAGTGGTTGCCAATAGTGTGAGAAACTCCTCCAGAGATAATGAGGCACCAGAAACATGAGAGGGCTGTAATGAAATTTCCCAAGCACCAGCCAGATGGGCATTCTGATTTACCTGACCTAGGAGTTAGAGGGAGATACTCTGAAGCAGGAGGGAACACTGACCCATCTTTCATATTTTGATCCCTGTATAGCAGGGAGAATCCATGGGTCATTTTGGTTTGGCTCCATGCTGTTGCCAAGTGATGTTCACCCCTCTTAATTTTGTCTAGATGGGCAGTTGTTCAGGATGTGCAGATAGCCATACGTGAGAGAAGTAGAGCTGCGTGTGGGAACCTGTTGCAGTACATGTCTGCTGGTACCGCTTTTGTTGCTCTAGCCAACAAAAGGCTGCCAGTCATTTTGCTTCAAATCCTGCTGTGTTCAAAGCCAAGTGAAGTTTTCCAGTTTTCCTTACAAAGAAACGGGCGCTATATTTAGAGATGGACTATGTTGTATTCTTTGATGTGTCTCCACACTTGAGTATGCAGACAGTTAAAATCTGTGGCAGTTCCAGCAGCTTAGGAAGGTATGTGAATTACATGCTAGTGTTTCAGGAGCTTGCACTTAAAACCATTCATCTGACTGTTAAATATATTCACTTTGGGCTTAGTTTCATCTGTTTCTGGGTGCTGTACTTTTGTTGTACTCCTTGGGACCAGCCTCCCTTGTTCGCTTTTTGAGATGTGTAGCACAATCAGTGGCTGGAGCTCAGCAAAACCAAGACCTGTTCTGGGAGTAAAACTAAAAATAAAACCTTGGAGTAATTTATATTTTTTCTTTCAGACATTTCTCATGTAATCTGTCTGTCTTGTTGGCTCTTAAAGAGTGAATTCTGTTTTGCCTAAAATTCTCTGAATGTGACCTGGCAGAGTCCTACTTCAAATACCATTTTCTATTATTACTCAAAGCAGTGCTCACGAAGTAGAAAACCTCACTTTAAAGTAAATGGCATTTTTCAAGCATGATAAGGCCTTTATTTCCACTTTGAGTCTAGCTATTTAAATCACTTTTTGTCTGACTGGTGATAAATATGTCTAGATGATTCTGTAGAAAGGCAGAGGTGTTCCAAAATCAGAGAATCAGTGAATGGCCTGGGTTGAAAAGGACCACAATGATCATCTCGTTTCAACCCCCCTGCT
This sequence comes from Pavo muticus, assembly GCA_016647715.1. Classification (NCBI taxonomy): domain Eukaryota; kingdom Metazoa; phylum Chordata; class Aves; order Galliformes; family Phasianidae; genus Pavo; species Pavo muticus. The sequence continues at coordinate 103,774 of JACDJE010000659.1, read as the reverse complement.
ATGTGCAGGGTTGCCAAAATGGTGCTGTTGGGAAGTGCAGAAATTGGCCATGCTGTGCAGGAGTCCCGGTATAAACCGTTTTAGCACTCCACCCTTTCAGGTTTTTTCTACAACACCCACACATTTTGCACAGATGGAGGGACGTGACAGAGCATGGAATTAAGAAAGCAAAAGCTTTTTTGTTAAATTTTTAATCCACTCCTCCCACACTTCCATAGTTCCTTGATTTACAGTTTAATTCAACGTGAATGAACTACCCAGTCTACAAACAAGCATCTGTTCAAAGCATGTGTTGGCTTCCAGCCACATGTTGGACCCTCTGATATTTCTTTTATTATTCCTTAAACAGACAGGCCTGCAGCAAGCAGTGTTTACCATCAGGCCATCACATCTTTTGGGCATTACTGTAGAAGCAGGCTTTGCTCTTGTTTCTTTAGGTTACTAACCGCACCATCTTTACTTAAAACAATTGCTGTTTTCCACTAAGCAAGAAATGCTTACTGGGAGAATGCCTTTGCTCATTTTGTGAAATGTCTGGAATAGTAAAGGCCAAAATAATGAATAAGATAAAATAGATAATAAATAAACTATGCTCAGCCATTTATAACAGGTAGGTAATTAGGAGCAATAGGGCTTCTTGGGTTGTTAGAGTTAGGGTAGTATGGTTAGGCTGAGGTTGGACTTGATGATCTTGAATGTCTTTTCCAACCTGAGCAATTCTGTGGTTCTATGATTCTCATAGTCTTCATACTTCACACCTTCTCTTTACCTATGTCTGCCTTCCTCTACCTAAGAAAGAGATTTTGAGACATCCCTAGCTACTTCTCAGGTTGGATATTAAGAAGGACTTCTCAGAAAGAGTGGTAATGCATCGGAACAGACTGCCCAGGGAGGTGGTGAAGTCACCATCCCTAGAGGTGTTCAAGAAATGTGTGGATGTAGCCACTGGGCATGGTGGGGATGGGTTCACAGTTGGACTAGATGATCTTAAATGTCTTTTTCAACCTTAATGATTCTATGATTCTCTCAGCTATAAAACAAGTTAATTTGTGTCATTTCTGACAGAAAGTAGTGTGCCGGCTACATATAAAACTTCTGTCAGATGAAGAAAAGCAAGGAGGATTCCAAAGAAAAAAGAGAAATGTTCATTTAGGGCTTTTAACAGAAAAACAAACAAGCAAACAAACAAAAAACTGCAGAACAGTTTTGTCACCTCTGCTTAGGGACTTGCAGAAGTCTCTTTGGGCTTTCACTTCTTCCTGCTGCTTCTCTCCTGTGCCTCAGCTGTGAAGGAGATGGGACAGAATGAGCCCAAACACGCCGCTTTGCTGCTCTCTCAAGAAGCATCATTGCCTGCATTGTTGTTTTGCAGGGAAGTTCTTTTATAGTTGATTTCTTTAGATTGAATTCTAACTTGTATAATTTGTTTATTAATGCATTTTTCTGTGTTGATACTTGATTTCTAGAGTCAGCCATGTGGTCCTTTAAATGCATTCATTTTTCAAAACAAACCAGAAGTATTTGCTTCTTTGGTTTTTCTCTTCTAGTTTATATTTCTCAGTGGTAGGGACATGGAGCACATAATTGAACTACTGAGATAGCTGCTTTTGTTTTGGGGGTGCTCTTTATTTTCTGAAATACAAAATGCCATTTAATACTCAGTCTCTCTGTCTCATACACCTTTTATTTCCTTTACAACTCTTTACAGCTTGATTCTGAGCCCAGTTTCAGCTCTGCAGATTCAGAGTAATGGCTTTGAAGTAAAAATATTACTGTTTTGCATTTACACGGATGTATGTGAGATTATAAGCTAGTAAGGAAATATTTCTCTTTTGCAGAGTTTAAACCTAAAGGCAAGATCGTTCTTCCTTGTAGAAGTGCCTGTAAAGGTATTTTGAGAGCATTTCAAAGCATACACTGTTCTGATCGTGAGTGTAAAGAGTTCAGTGCTGCCGGAAATGTAAGGACTTCAGTTGCACAAGATTATGGATGTACCGAAAATGTCATTTAAAACTTCACTTCTCTGCTTTGCGGGAAGTTTTCTGGACACTCACTGTTGCTTAACTTTTGGTAATACTTCAGCTAGCTGAAGGCTGGATGGCCTTTCCCTTCCTTCAGTGACACAAACCCTGATCTTTCACAATATTTTGAGGCTTTTTCTCAGGGGGATGAAGCTAAGCTATGACAGAAATTTAACCAGCACAAGATGGATGTGACAGCTGGAGAATAAGGACTTGGAGCTGCCAGCCTGGAGGAGTAGTACCAATGTATATGTAATCCATGCAGGTTCCTCCTTTATTGGTAATTCTCTGGATTTCCACAGGACAGCTGGTATCTCCTCCTACAGTTCATTGTAGTGAATGTGACGACACTGCTAAGAGGTATTAGATAAATTATCAGCAAGTAAAGTAGCTTGGTTGCATTTAATCTGCACAGAAATTAGAAACCTATTTTGAGAACAGTTTCCGTGCTGTGATGTGGAATATTAGGCAGACAAACTGAGCAAAGTGCCACTTTATCATCCAGGTGGGTGTAATCCCCTAGTTTTGCATCTGTTGTAGCCAAGGACTGCCCGTCCCCTGCCCCCATCGTGTGTCTTCTGTCATATGTTGAGGCTGAGGAGCAGCAAAAGGATTTTGTGCTCATGATCTGTCTTGTGGCAGCGGTAATGCTGTCTCAAGGGTCAGAAGGGGTTTTCAGTTAGGAAATAGCAGCTAGTGCCAAAGCTTTGATACTTTTCCATCTAGCGAAGCATTGTGGAACTGCCTCAACTCCAGGTGTTCAGCATTAAATTATTTTGAGCATTCATATGATGTGCATCCTCCGGGACTGTGCTCTTAGCTTTACTTTTTACTTTCTGTGGCCACACAACCAATTATGTAATTATCCCATGTAATTTGTCACTTCCTAGTTCTCCCTTCTTTCAGTCCCTCTCTTCTCTGCTCTCTTTCTCTGCTTCATTTTCTGTTGAGAGCCATTTTCTGGCTCACCTTTATAACCTCATCTATTATGCGCTTTTCCTTTCCACATGCTGTGGATCCTGCTGGGAATTCACCTTTCCTTCAAGTCAGGAAAATCAGATTACACGGTCTCCCACATATTAAGTGAGTTTTCATCTCTTCCACTTCCCTTTGGGGTTGCCAAGGCTAATGTTGTTCCTTGTCAGGAAGTTTTATCTGGCTCTTACTCTAAATGTTTCCTTTCTTAGCTACATGCTATGATTTCTTGTGTCACTCCAAGAAAATTCATCTCCAGAGTCATGTATTTATAAAGTACTACAGGGTTCCCCACTCAGCCTGCTTTTAGCCAGCTCCACGTTTCACTCTCTGCTCTCTCCCTGTGAGTCAGCGCTTTCCACATGTCTCTCTGTGGCACCAAGCATTTCTGGCAGCCAGTGGAGCTCGGTGCTGCCTTCCTGGGACAGCCCTGTGTTGAGGACATGTAAAGGAAACACCATGGGGGACAGCAGGTTATCTCCTTTGCACCCATCCTCTCTGCCCCAACACAATTTTGTGTTGCAGAATCATGTCTGAGCTACCACCAATGGTTTCTGCAGGCCCTGTAGCCCTCCTGCTTTCTCCCCAGCTGAGTTGTAGGGCTCCTCCAAGCAGAGGAGCCCTGCCATGTTGTCTGCCACACATCACTGCTGCCTCCAGTTACTCTGACATAATTTCCCTTGGGAACAAGTTTTTCTGCAATAAAAATGGAATGAGTGCACACAGGACATGTCCTGGTAGTCTTGCCAATGTAATTATTCCATGCAGCTTTGTAGGGAACTTTTTACATGTAGATAAGTCTTAAAATATGTTCCTACTCATGTATGGCTCTGTGTTTTACCAGAGAAGATTTTACTTCACTATCATTTTGTTCATATTTCTAATCATTTGAAGACCCCTTTGTGTTATACTTTATTATCAATGCTTGAATATTCCTCACTGTTTTGCACTACATACAAATTTCTTTACTATAACTATTTCCTTCCTCTAGTGTGGGTATATAGCAATAACCATGCCTTGCTCTGGTTCCTGTCATCCTCGGATCCACGGCTTGAAATGTCATCATTCATCATCACTTTGTATTTATGCTAGTTTTCAATCCTCCAGATAATGTTTATTTCCAGGATAATTTGCATCAATTAGGAAAGTAAGACTTCTTTTGAGAGACTCCAACATATATCACTAAAACTGAAATAGCATCTGCCTTCCTTCCTTCCTTCATTCCTTTTATTAATCTCCCTGACAAAATACTAAAATCTGTACAAGGTTTTTTCATCATAATCACATACTGTGTCTTTCTTAAGTTACTGTCATCCTCTAAACAAAGACTTTCTTTTCCTTTCCTACAGTCAGTTGATGTAGACTTAAGTAGCATAAGAAGTCATTTCTCAGGAAACACTTGCTTCAACCAGTGTAATCCGGTGTAATCCCAGATGACAACCAGTATGCCTTAAAGGAGTCTGCTGCAGCACAGGGAGTCCAAATTCTGTTTCAGCCTTACATACAGGTCCTTTTAGTGGTTAAGATGGGAAGGAGTATCCTAACTCAGCACCCCTGCTGAACTGCACTGCCTTTACCACTAGATTTCTTATGAACTCTCAATTGCACGGATATTTGTGAATTGTCTCTGGGTCAGCCTTCATTTCTGATGAGCATCCACTGATCCCTGTTCTTCAGTAAGGAAAAACTGCAAATGCTCTTTCTGTGTTAGTGCAGTAAAACAGAAAATCCAGGAAGGGCAGGTTTTAATTCTGTTTTCCTGAAGGAGGTTTTTGCATTCATGTTGTCTTGCTTGTGCTTCTTAACTGGCCTGGGAGAGAAAGTTATTTAATTTTCAAAAGCACAAGGCAGAATCACAGAATGAAAGAATCGCAGGGGTTGGAAGGGACCTCTCAACACCATCGAATCCAACCCCCCTGCTAAAGCAGGTACCATACAATAGGTTGCACAGGTCTTGAATATCTCTATAGAAAGAGACTCCACCACCTCTCTGGGCAACCTGTTCCAGTGCTCCATCACTCTTACCATAAATAAGTTCTTCTGCATGTTTGTATGGAACTTCCTATATTCAAATTTAATGCCATCATTACTCCTTGTCCTATTGCTACACACCACTGAGAAGAGCCTGGCCTCCTCCATTTGCTGCTCACCTCCCTTTAGATATTTATAAACACTTATCAGATCCCCTCTCAGTTGTCTTTTCCCCAAGCTGAATAGACCTAGATTACTCAGCCTTTGCTCATAAGGGAGGTGCTCCAGGCCCTTAATCATCTTTGTGGCCCTCTGCTGGACTCCTAATAGGAAATGTCTTTTTTGAACTGGGGAGCCCAGAACTGGACACAGTACTCCAGATGTGGCCTCCCTCAACGTGCTGGCCACTCTCTTTTTAATGCATCCCAGGATACCCCAGGATACCATTGGCCTTCTCAGCCACACACAAGGGCACACTGCTGGCTCATGGCCATCTTGTTGTCTACCAAGACCCCCAGGTCCTCCTCTACAGAGCTCCCCTCCAGCAGGTCATCCCCTAACCTGTACTAATTCATGCGGTTACTCCTTGGGTGCAAGACTCTACACTTGCTCTCGTTAAACCTCATCAGGTTCCTCCCTGCCCAACTCTCCTGTCTGTCCAGCTCTTGTTGAATGATAGCACAGCCTTCAAGTGCGTCAGCCAATCCTCCCACTTTGTATGAATGAAACAGAAATCTTAGAAGTATGGTTTTTTGTCTCCTTTTGTTTGCTGGAGCAAGGACAAGAATAAGGCAATTCAGATTCAGTAGTCCCCTCTAAAGAGTAATCTTTATAAAATGAGAATGTAATGTCCTTTGGAAGTATCATTGATTATAGAGAACATTGGTGTATTATCAACATTGTTTTTCTCCTAAAGCCGAAAGGTATAATCATACCAGACATTAGAAAGGAAAGGTCAACTCTGCCTCAGCTGAACACAGGACAACAAGATTCCTACTCTTCAGAGGTCTAAAGTTAGAAGAAATGAGTTAACACCATTTTTCTGATTACGGTGTGGTTAATGTGGTTAGAAGTATTCTGAGATGGCAGTATCCAGAAACTACATTGCAAGATAGTTCTTAAATGTAAGTTCTGGTTTTCCTTTAGAGTTGGTGAATATTGTAGCATTAGGTAGGAAACAGACCACAGAGGCATTTGTATATCTTAATAATGATTGCAAGAAATTCAAATTTCAGCCTTTTCAGCCCAGTACCTAATCATTCCCTCATTTCTTACTGCTCTTTTTGGTTGATCCACCCTCAGATCTACCTTCAGCAGTCAAGAAGTACCTGGCATTAAGTGGATATTAATTAATACTAAACTTCAGTGGGAGCCTGTAGGATTACATTTCATAGTTACATGAAAATTAACCTGAGCATGATTAATGGCACTGTGGTAAATACCAGAGACACAATAGTGACTGTCTGTCAATATTGGATACATTTTCTATTTGTGTACAGAAAATCAGGGATGCAATTAATTTAAGAGACTGTTAATGGAATTTTTGTATCTAATTAATTCTTCAGGGTGCACTCTGTGGAAAATTGATTTAATTGTGTCACGGACTGCCATGTTGGTCAGGTGCTTGACTCTGTGGTTAATGCTGTTTTTTGAACATATCAGTCTGTCATCAGATCTGGTGGCTGAACAGAAACTTACAGGAGCAGTAATTACCTTTGCAGAGGATTTTACTTGGAAGGAGGAATTTTACAGCCATAGGCACTGTAAAGCAGAGCACCCAGAATCATTAAGTATGGCTCCAGGTGCTTGCTGCCTCCGTTGTGAGGACAGCATTTGTCCGGGAGGACAGAAAGAAGCAATTTATTGTGTTGTAGTTGGTGTTATATCTCCTCTCATTTTTGCATGCGGTGCTTGAAATATGCTGCTGAACCTCACCGGCAATGAAAAACAGACCAGAGGATGCCAAGGAGGCTACTTTGGTAGCTTCACAGTAGCTTACCATAGTATGAAATTCTTGATAGATGCATGATGAGAAAAGTTTCATGGCAAATGTCATAAACTCTCTCTAGCACAAGAGGTAGTTTCCATCTGCTCCGGCTGGGTGTCCCATGGGATGTCCTGCTGCCCTTCTGAAGAACTGGAATCCTTCAACACTCTTCAGTTCAAGGAACACTTAATCCATGGCCAGTTGTGCCCTTGTGTGCTTCTAGTTACCTCTGTGAAGGCTGACCTGGGTCCCAGTTGCCAGAGTGTCCCAGAGAACATCTCCTGACATCCATTTCTCCAAAAGTCCTTACTTTACACTCAGACTATTCCCATATCAGTCTAAGTAGGGCCAAATCTCAGGAGTTGAGAAAGCAGCTCACGTCTCTTTTATAGGTGAGTTCCTCTTAGCCCTGGCTGCAGAAGCATTGTCTATGCCTGTCAGCTTTAGATTGCTGTGTATGACAAGATCTGAGAAAAGCTCTGTCTGATTTGAATTGATGCTTTTGCCCTATTAGATGTTTAATATTGATAATGTATTTCCCGTCTTTCAGGTTGGCTGCATGACTTCTCCAGGAGTAGTCATCTTGATTAAAATAAAGAGAATACCTGGCTGTAGTTACATAAAGCATGGAGTGGTAACAAAGATGAGCCCTTTACTGTCCCCAAAAGAATAGCAGCACATAGGGATTTTGTTTGGTTTGTTCTAAAATTCAAAATTTTGGAATTAAATATTCTCCTCTGATTTGGGCATTTCCCCAGCTATCTTGCTGTGCTTGGAAGTCACAGCAGAGGGGATTCTGTGGGAGATCTACCTTGACATTGACAGTGACAAAATAAATAAAGGATTTTCCTATTTTTGCAGTTCCTAGAGATTCAAATCTAGTAAAATCTGAGTGTAGGCACTATGAAGTAGAAGATTATTAGCAGGATTCCCCTCAACCTTTCCAGAGGTTACAAGAGGCTTCCCAAAATCTGGTAACAAACAACATTTATGTGTGTTAGAATAAAATAATATTTAAAAAAAAAAACATAGCTACTGTATGACAAGGCAAAGCAGCATGAGAGATCAAGGTTCCAATGTGCTGTTTCACAAGGGTGTTTATTTGCCCACCAGATTATCCCATGAGAAAGGATTTTTGGTAGCTAACAGTGGGAGGATGGGCCACACATCTGTGCTTACAGCCATCATCACTGCTTTTACTACTGGAGATGGTTCTGGTGGGCTTATATGTGAACAACAGCAGCACAGTGTAGTCAGGAGGTGCTTCTGGCATAGTTGTCAGAAGGATGCCCCAATCTCAGTAGCAATGAGAAGCACAGTTATTGTTGGATTGTGCAGGCTATGGAGATAGATACCACTCACAGGATTGAACTGAATAACGAACAGGAGCCTGACTGCCTTTTTGGGAAGGCTTTCTGATTGTGCTAATAACTTCCTCAGACAAGTAAAAGTACTTTTGGGGGTTTAATCATGTTAACCTCATTACAGAGTTAAATACACTCAAGAAACGCATTCATTTCCCCTTTCTCTGAAGGAAAAATTTGCGTTAGTACTTTCAACTGTGAGAATCTTCATTAAGGAATTACACTGCATGTGCAAGCCTTGGTTTAATTACATCCAATAGAACTCCAACTCAGATACTGAAACAGATAAATACTTCACAGGAAGATGAAACAGTGCAAGGTACTGAATCATCGGGAGTGCAAGAGATCACATTTCTGAGCAAGAAAGGAGATTTTTTTTGTTGTGGAACTGGCAGCGCTTGCCTTTATTGGGATTTTAATACCTCCTTCCCAGGACATCTTCCTCAAAGAAGGATGGACATCTTAGCTGTTCTATAGGTCATTTTTTGACTGTTTTCCTTAAATGTGCCCACAAAAGTAGTGAAAAATCAGAGAGATCAAGCGCAATATTTAGGGTTAATTTGATTCTTTTATACGGTTCTGCCATGGGAAGGAAACAATTTCAAATTGATCAAAGAATTGGAAAACTATTTTGAACTCTCTTTGTTTTTCCTTCTCTTTCTCTTCCCCATCCTTGTATTTTTGTTAAATAAAAACCTCTGATTTCAGTCCAAATGTGGATTAGGAACAAGCCAGAGGAGACAGGTGTGCAGGCTTTTCCCTCACTGTCAGACAAAAGCCAGTGGCCACCTTGCTCAGTAGGTGTGTGCCTGCGTCAGCAAGGGCATCACATGGCGGGGCTGTTTCACAAATGACTTAGGCACAGAAATAGCAGGCAGGTCACTGAAGGACTCACCGGCGGCAGATCACTTAATCAGACTTTACGAGTCGTCTGTCGGAGCAATCCCTTCCTCTCCTGCACTCCACAGCCTCGGCAGGCAGTGCCCCCGCGCTCCGGGCCGCTGATCCGCGGATTGAGCAGCGCAGCCGGTGTGGGACAGAGATTACTGGGCAGGAGGGAGCCCATCTAGATTATGGGGCATGGGCTGCTGTGATGTGTGTCTTTCCATCATTCCTGTCTCCTTTGCAATCCAGGAATACTTGAAGATAATCCTCAGAAGTGTCTATGCCGAAAGGAACGTGTTTCTTTTTTACTTCACTGGAGAAGCTCATTCCAGTAGGAAAATAGACTGGATGCTTGAGTAGTCCTCAGCATTAAACAATAGTCTGATTGTGACCTTCTGTATTGGCCCCACCAGAGTGATAGGGAGTCTTGTTCTCATAAAATACAGCCAAGAATTAGACAGACTGACTCTGTTTACTAAGATGCTGCACTCAGAAATGTAACGTGGCTGTGTAAAGTTGTACTGACTGTTCGTGTGATGTTCTATTCACTTAGGTGGATGCATGGATTTTTGCAGCGGTATGCTGGAAAGGATCCATGTGCATCTAAAGATGCTCTGCGTATAATAACACCAAGAAAACTGGCAGTGCTCTTATCTTGGTTGGGCCAATAAAATGCAGTAAGTACAGGAGGAGGAACAATTGGATTCACATGGATTCACATGTTTTTGCAGTGAATTATTATTTTATGCAATAACGTTCTATTATCTGCATTACTTTTCACATGCATAATTAATAGTTTTGCATGGTGAATGCATTTAATTCCTGGATCAGCTCCCACTTCTGTGATGTCTGCTACCCTAGCTAATGCTGGGAGTCCAGTCTCCAGAGCCATTAACCTCAGTCTTCACAGCTGTCCACTAAAGAGACAGCCTTTGTCTCTGAGGCTCAATATGTGCATATCCGTGGCTATGTAAACTCAGATCTGCAGTGTGTCAGAGCACCGCAGGGTTGTGTGCTGCCAGTGATGAATGGGCCACATCCAGAACTGCCGCTGCATGAGGAGAGGTTCTGCAGTCAGACAGACCTTCTCATCAACCCTTTTTAAAAAGTTCAGCCTTGGTTTTCTGCTCAGTAAATCAGAAATAATTCCACTGCTAGAAGAGACAATCAGAGAAATCAAGTGTAATTTCAAGTTCTGAACCAGAATGAAAGGCATAAGGAAAACATTTTTTTCTGAACAAAGTTAAGAACAGGCAAATGACTGAAAGCAGCAATGTAACATGAATTTTTGGTAATCTCAAAGCAGCGTAATAATGATTTATCATTATCAAAATATATTCAATGATATGTTTCTATAATTCAGTGTTATAATTTATGTATTGTTTATTCTTGATACATCATTTCATTATTTTTAATGGAATTAGAAAATCCTCATAAGACTTGGAATTTTTGGAATTTTGAATGAAACAGTTTTACCACATCCACATTTTTTTTTAATTCATTTTTCTATAAAATATAGGAATGATGCACAAAACCCACTGTTATAGTTGCAATGACATATACCTGCAAATTCATCGGGGAAGATGCATTTTTTGATAAGAAGTGTGCATATTTGGATGCATCCTTTATTCCCTATCCATCAGTAAATTATGTTGCAATTTACTTTGCAAATGATGATGACAAGGCACGTAAAATACTAGAAAATATACTTTCAGAATTCATTGAGGAAAGAAAAAATAAAAGCAAGGAACCACCTTCCATTTTCATCAGTAGCATTAACAATCTATTTGCTTTTTACTGGAATTGCTTGTAAAAGGATGCTCATGGAATTAAAAAAAAACAACAGACCTGTTTGAATATATTTATCTTGACATAAAGGCAGTTTGCTGAAGCTTTGATGTTGCTCAGGTATGTGTAATCAGTCAATTCAGAAGGAGAAGCAGTGTATCATGACAGAGGCCGAGTGCAGCTTAGCCCCTGCTGTATCCCTATGATGTTCAAGTGTGTTCATCCTTCCACATTGTGCCTACGCTAGCAGAAAACACCTAGTGGATGAGGAACTTAGGTCTCCAAAAGAATCCTTCCACAAGTGTAAATTGACCATATTATGCATACAAATAATTTTTTTACATTGAAGCTTTTTTGTGCGTAGGAGCATCAAACAGGCTGAATAGCAAACTTCAGCTAAGAAATATTTGGACCACATACTTCGCACGCTATCCCTCACCCAGCTCCATAATATTAATCTGAGCAGTATGCTGGGGAATCTCAAGAGTCTGCAGCTCAGCAGCTAATCTTAAATGCCAACTATTTCCAAAATACCAAAGGGAGGAATATCACAGCAGGAATAGTACACTAAATTTTCATTAATGAGGGCATCCGTCAGCCATTTGTTGTCCCTCATTAAGCTGCCCTGATTTGAAGCAGCCATAAAAGAAGTGTGAAGGATGTCAAGTCATATAAATATTATGTTAGCTAGCATGAAGGGCACCATTACAGCTTCCCTGAGATCCTGCTTTATGAGGCAGGACATTGGATCAGTACCCCAGAAGCAGCACTCACTGTTTTTTTCCATCTTTCTCCCCATTCTGAAGGCAGCCTGACTCATGAACATGTTCAGGAACTCAGCTTTATATAAGGGCATGCCTGGCACCTGGGCATGATGATTGTGGAAGGAGCTACATAGAAGATCAGGGGAGGGGGAAGGCCCAAGCTAGATCTGATCTCCCTGCTCTCAAGACTAACCATCACCTTGGGCATGAGCTAGCAATGACCCCTCAGCTCTTTGAAACAATTTTCTGTGAAATGCCACTGAATGGTAAAACACAATGCCTCTTGTCTGAAATAAGCTTTGCTTATTTCTTATCACTTGACTTTTTTGGCAAATGGCTTTGCTGAAGAATATTCACTGAACTTGAAGCCAATCTGGGAGAGCATCATCAGATGATGAATTCCAAATTTGTCTCTTGGCTTTCCTCATTGTGAACCCAAATCTACAATATGTCCATCCTGCCAAAGACCAGCAACCTACTGTATGGTCTCTTTATCCATGTGAAACAGTCCACATGTGGATTAGCTAAACTTTGCAATGAACTGCCTCAGGTCAGCCTCAGTTAAGGAGTTCTTTGGAAAAAAATTGTTTATCAATTGCTTCAAATAATGAGAGCAACTGAAAATAGCAATCTGTTCAGCAATAAATAAATAAGCTATTTTTCTGAAGCACATTTTTGTGTACATAGCACTCTAGAGCTGTCTGTAAACAGGAGGCTGCAAATTTTGATCATTACAGTTCATTTCAGTTTCTTCTTTTAATTATTGTTCGAGGATTTCTTCATTAAGGGACATGGGCTTAGAATTTCACGCTTAGTTAACCACCACTTAACCCTCCTGACACCGTCTGCATGTATCCCATTAAGTGAAATTTTTGCTAATACTGTTGCGGTTAAGCAGTTGTCATTACCATTCACTATCATTAAGCTAAACAGGTTCTCAGGGACGTATCCTAATAAGGCGTCATCCTGATTACGCACATCCTGATTAAGAGAAGCATGCGCTATTACACTTATTTGTCTGCCCTGGGAGGAAAGGACCTTACATTTCAGAGTGTGTCTGAACTTAATACTGTATTCAAGGCATTCGTGGATCTGGTGAAAATTTGCTGCCTGGCAGCCCTTATTTTATGCATTATACAATGTTGTTGGATTTATCTTTCCCTAAAAAAACAGATAGTTTGCTTCATTTCAAGCTTGGACCCCATCTGTACTACTGGAATTGTCCTCCGGATGGAAATCATATCCTTAAGGGTGCTTTAAAATGTAACCCATATCCTTAACCAATTAATTATGATTTAAATATTGTTGCTTCATTGTAACTGGTTGCACTGCTTAATTCCCTCGTTTTTAATGGACAAATCAATAGGAATTATCCTTCCCAATGGATACTGTATAGTGCCTCTATTAGATATTTCCAGTTCAGAATGTGTCCATATTTATCCCTAATAGCTTTTGTGATGTGTAGCAGAGTAATAACTTCTTAATTACACCTTCTAAATTAAACTATACAATGAAAAGCGGTGGAGCTATCTTGCTAAAATGGGTATCTTTTCCTAACATGAGATGATAAAATGGATCCTTCTGTAGTCTAAGGATTACACTCAATTGATCTGATCACAGATTTTATTTGACAAGAAGTCAGTTACGAGTGCTCCATCCTGAATTCCGCACAGTGCACACAAATGGATATATGGAACAGGCATCCCCATAACAAGCGCGAGGGTCCTTAGAAGTGACAAGAGTCAATGCCATTTGCTTCACTACCTGCAGGCAGGTAGATTTCTCTAAGTTATTCCTCTAAATGGAAGGTTATTCTGAAGCTGTCTTTTCATCCTTCTGTGGCATAAACCTCTGACTTGGCTCGTGCATCTTCCCTGGCCCCATAAAGCAACTGAATGAATCAGCTGTGCTTCAAGTCATTTTTACAATGGTTTATCACTGTGTGCATGGCTTGGCTGTGAATTGCTTATTTCAAGCAAGTCATGAAATACAAAGTGGCAGTGCTGAATGCCAAGTCTTACTTTGCCTCTTTGCCTTAGAGCCATATATGTTTGAGTGAGCAATGCACAGCACATTTCCCAAACTAAAACCTCCTTTGGCCCATACATGTGTGATCACCTGAGGTAAGCAATGGCTGAAACCCCTCCAGAATGGGGGCAGTGAAAGCCACCTGCAAATCCTGCCTCAAATATTTGTACTCCGTCCCCTGCCCTGGAATTACTGGCACTTGAGCCACCGCCAGCAATTAGAGATAGTTAGCAGTCCCCTGGCCAGTGTGAGTGCATGAAGCCAGTACCTGACATGGATTTTCAGTTCTGCTGTGCTGCAGGAACAGAGCTGTTGGCTGCAAAGAGGCTGAATGTGGAGCTAGGTGCCTGATGGTGTCTGATGTGCTAGCTCGCTGCTGCCGAAAGAGACAATCCCACTTCTCTCACTCTCTTCCCCTGTTGTTCTTATTCCTGCTCGCAGCCACACTGTCCCACTCCACATAGTTCCATTAAAGCCACACTGTTTCATTATAGTCCTCATCAGAACTTTCAGAGAGCCTGGAAGAAACTGCTCATTTTATTTTGCCTCGTTGTTCTGGTTTCGTCTTCGAATAATGAATGAAATCAGCTTACAGCGAGGCCAAGTGAGCACTAGGACTTCTATAAGAGGAACAGCAGACGCGATCAGAAGGAGATGTGGGTAAGGAATGCACTAGGACTCCTCTTTTGTGACAGCAAGCTGTTAGATCAGTTTATCTGGTGTGTCTCCGGTGAAAAAAAAAGTGTATTAAAAAAAATGCAGAAAATGCAAAAGTTGACAGTGTCTATCTCGTTCCCATGGGAAGAGCTACCCAATTCAGAAATGGAGCTGAAACACATTTCACTATCCCCTGCTGCAAGGATATATAGGGTATAATGATTTGCAAGAATAATCTGCAGCTTTAGAAGAGAGTGAGTGGGAGCAATATTTCATCTTATGTCCCAGGTGAGCTGTTTACTACTGCTTTGCAGAAACTTTTGACAATACAGTATTGCTTACAGAAACAGCTGGGTCATCTTTGGTCACTCTCCACTAAAATGGCATGTTCCTGTTCATCAGCTTGCTTGTGATGGCTCATTTTTTCAGACCTTAATTGGAAGAGTCATTTAATTGGTGGGTTTTGCCTTGTCAACATACACCAATTGAAAAAGTTCTGGTTCTGTGCAGTAGTCAGCTGGGTATGTGCTAATTAAAATGCCATCATGATATGGTTTACTGACTGCTTCATGTGAGACTGGTTACTGCACTTCCTAATTCACACACAGTTCAGTGAGAAATACTTAGCTCTGCAACTTACTGTCAATGAGAATTCGGCTTTATCTGTAGGAAGTAGGAACCCAGACTTATCCAGCACGTAAAAAGTAAAAATGGTGAAATGGATATTTCAGGCAGGCTGGAGACTCTGTGGGTGCTTGCAGGTATACAGCAGCTAGGGAGGGATCCCCATGAGTTCCTTTCTGGGGGCTGGGTGAAGGGGGGACACAGGATGCGAGGTGGAGGTGTTTCTGCACTGAGTTAGAAGGCTGGGCCAGTGTCATGCACCAGGGAACAAGTCAGAGGAGCTGGTGATGCTGGGTGAGGAACCTCTGTGCAATGAGCAGATGTGCTTGGGGTAGTGGAGAAGAGTAGGCTCAGGGGAGACCTTATCCTGAAAGGATGGTTGTAGTGAGGTGGGGGTCAGCCTCTTTTCCTGGGTAACTACTGATAGAACAAGAGGTAATGGCCTTAAGTTGCACCAGTGGAGGTTCTTGCTGGATTTTAAGGAAAATTTCTTCTCCAAAAGAGTGGTGAGGCACTGGAACAGGCTACCCAGGGAAGAGGTAGAGTCATCATCTCTGAAGGTGTTCAAGAAACATGTAGATGTGGTAGTTAAGAACATGGTTCAGTGGATGATATTGGTGGTAGGTGGACAGTTGGACTAGATGATCTTAGTAGTCTTTTCCAACCTTAATGATTCTGTGACTGTGAAATGCCTGCTACCCCTGAGCTGGTATCTCAGTGGGCCTGTCAGCTCTTCTTGCTGTGGATGCCTCCATGTGGGAAGTATTGGTGCTCTGCTGCAATGGCCAGGGCTGCGGATGTTGCAGGGTTGCTAGAGCTGAGACCAGGTGAATGTTTCTCACTCATGCATCATGACCAGTGTATTAGAAATCCTCCTGAGGGTGTTACAGTCTATAAGTCCTCACTCCAGTCAATTCAACCCACTCTCAGACTGCTACAGCATCCTAAATTTTCAAGTGCTCTGCATCCTCATGCCGTGTGGCAAACTGATACATTTCCATTTCTGAACTTATTAAAAACAGCAGTTGTCATGGTTTACTAGCAAAACTTTAGTGTTAACTCAGAATTGTGGCAAAGTGCCCGAATAGCCTACGCTCTGCATTCTGTACAGTCTCAGAGTAGTTATCAGTAATTGCATCTCCACCCCCTCCCTATTACATATACTCCATGTACCATCCAATTCTTCGCATTTATTATTCAGGGCACTTTTTGTTGGAGATTATTGCAGCTAACTTACCAAGAAAAAGGACAGTGGATGGTTTTAAAATACAGTGTTCTTTCTTGGTTATGGTGTCTTTCTGCAAGCATACCTTGTGGGTCCTGACATTGATTGCTACTTCCCCATTCCATTGGCATTTCCAAAAGGCAGGCTGGTGTCATGAGGTGATATTTATAGCCTGATCCTCTTCCAGGTGTGTCTTTGACAGATAATTTTCAACTTCGTGTGTACCTAAGCTCTTGTTACGTGATAGGAAAACACTGCAATAAAATGCACTTCGGTTTATATAACAAATCAAATTATTTTTTCTTGCAGATAGGAACTATATGGGAAACTATATGTGACCTCTGATGCTGTCTGTGCAAATAGGAACATCTGCTTCTATCAGCTTAGAATATTTATGGCATGAGACTAACAGAAGCAGTCGATGAAAGGGATCTCGTGGTTCACAGTGGTCATCTGAAATCCAAAGCAAAAATGACAGACTGATGTTTACCTCTGAGGCAAGATATTTTCTCTCTGCTTTAAAATATTTCTTTTCATTCTCCTAGAATTCATGTCTGAAATAGATTAGGGCTAGGGCTTCTTTAAACTCTTATTCAGCCTCTGATTGAGAGGATGGTAACTGTAATAAATAAAGAACATGTCTGTTTAAGAACAGTTTAGTGAAATAAGGGGAATGTATTTTCTTTTTGGGAAATTTTCCAGAATTTGCATTTCACTCCCAGAGATGTCGCAACACTAATGCTGCGAATGTAAAGTGGAATTATGGATTGAGATATTTGCCATCCGATGCTAATGTTTTCCTTAATCCCCACTGTTAAAGATTACTTAACATTACAATCCATAGCACCTCTGTGCCTGCTGAAGTCGAAGACGGTTCGGAGCTGCACAAGCAGTGGTATAAAAACTGCAACTGCCTTGTGATTTAGCTGCTGTATTAAAATTGCAACTGTACAGCGATCTGGCATAAGACCCACATGTCCCCGACACTTAGGAATTTGACTGGATATTCTTATCTCCAGCTTGAAACGTCTGTCTTAGAGTCAGCTAGAGATCTGCACCTCCACAGAATGGATCTGTTAATCTAATCCAATAAACTAAATTGTTGAAATGACCCTACAGAAAGTGACTTTGAGTATCATCTGCTCCTTCTAGCC
This sequence comes from Pavo muticus, assembly GCA_016647715.1. Classification (NCBI taxonomy): domain Eukaryota; kingdom Metazoa; phylum Chordata; class Aves; order Galliformes; family Phasianidae; genus Pavo; species Pavo muticus. The sequence continues at coordinate 86,331 of JACDJE010000659.1, read as the reverse complement.
TGTTCACGGTCTAGTCACATACTGGGCAGAGAGTATCTGGAGTAACAGGCAGTAACAGTTTTGTTAGCGTTTTGACCGTAGGGATTGAACCTACCAAAGTCAGGTTGTTATTTTGTTAAATACCATTGAATCTCACAAGCACAGACTCTTGCTCACCTCAGAGACCTGGCAGAATGTAAGTAACTCTGCCCTTATGTTAATGAGGAGTTTAACGGGGAGTTTGATGGGTAGTTTCTGTAAAGTCAGTGGTATTTAAAGTGCCACAATTCATTCCCCTAAATAAAAATCTCACAACGTGACACAAAATAGATAAAGCAGAAAACACCTAGGAGAAAAAAAAAAACATTTCTGATCTCTTTCCACAGCTGAGAAACTGAGGAACAAAACAATGGCAAAACCTCTAACAGTGACTCATGAGTTCCAAAGCCTCTTGAATCTTCCAAGGAGATGGCTTTGGTAACTAACAGATGCTGTGACTGTCCATTTTTAGGAGTCTGGGTACTCATCTTACGCCAGTAAGCAGACTCCAAAACTTTGTTTCATCCTAAAGCATCTGAAAAATTTCTTTACAGCGAGGGTGACAGAGCACTGGAACAGGCTGCCCAGATTGGTTGTGGAGTCCCCTTCTCTGGAGACATTCAAGATCTGCCTGGATGCCTACCCACGCGACCTGCTGTAGGGAACCTGCTTTAGCAGGGGGTGATCTCTAGAGGTCCTTTCCAATCCTTATAATTTTCTGTGTGAGTGATTCTGTGAATCCAAAGTGTTCTCATTTTAAACAGGGTGATTTAGAGCACATCTGTAGGAAATCCTGGACACTGGCATCAGTCACATTTCTTTCTGGAGTTTTGGTGTCAAAGACAGGAATGTCTCTCTGCAGACAAGCTGGAGTTCAGGCTTCTCCCCGAGAAGAGGGATCTCTGCCTCCCTGGAGAGACTTGTGTCTCATGTTCTCTTTCAGAAGTGCAAAGAGCACTACATCCATGTCAGCCCTCCAGGTGGGTTGCTCTGTGGTGCAGGATACACGGGTCCAAGTGTTTTTCACATGAGAAAGGTGTTGAACTCAGCTCTCTCCCTTCCCAGATGAGTTCCCTACCCATGATCCATCAATACAGAAGGGAGTGCAACCTATGCTTCCAGCTGCTCTTCAGCACAAGCCAGCCATTCAAGGGCTGAGAAGAGCCAAATACCATCAGTGCTGGGTGATTTACTGCCTGCAGGGGAGCTGAGGGGTGCTTAGGTGTGAGATGTCTGTATGTCACTCCATGTCTGCACCGCTTCAGCCATTGCTCACAATGAGGGATTACTGTGTGCAAGAAGGGAAGGTGACTGACAATTATCTTTACCTGCAACATCCATGAAATGAAACTTCCTGCATTGCAGTTTTGGAATTTGGTAAATAAACCTCTCTAAATCCTGTTTTGGTTGGACTTGATGATCTTGAAGGTCTTTTCCAACCTGAGCAATTCTGTGATTCTATGATTCATGCACTTGCATTCTTCTCTAAACTGGTCCTGAGTTGCAATGGCTATGACAGATATATGGGATGTGAGTTAGTACTAAGATGAATCCCTCCTCTTGCTAGCACCAGTATGAACATCTGCAAAACATGGGCCAATGATCCACCTTTTAAATTTTCCTTTATTTAAAATTTTCCTTTATTTTAATTTTCCATTTAACACTGGAAAAAACTAAGATAAATACTAATTTTATTCTGCAGTATAATTCTGTGGGGAGATTAAGTGACTGGTAAGATGCAAACAATAAGTCTCTGGATTCTCTTTCCTTTCATTGCATTTGCTATTAGCTTTATAACCATGTCTTTACTGTGATGACATTTTATATTAAAGGAAGCTTTTGGATTATAAATTAGATTTAGCTAGTAAAAGCCATGCCATGTCTTTTATTGCATTTTTCATTTGTTGTTATTATTTTATGAGAATTCAGACTGTACAAGCTCCCAGCAACTGTGGATCTCTCCCTCACACTCACACTTCCAGTACTGTTAGGAAAGCAAGTCAGGAGATAAATGAGTGATCATCCGTGGAAGGTATAGGAAAGTTCATTGGGTCTCAGATCTTATAATTAAATTAAAAGCCCTGGAGAAAACATCAGCCTGGGGCTGCTTTTTATAGTGATTCCAGAACAAAATTGCCATCACAGGAAGCAGGATTACCCTGCTTTTTGCAAATTAGCTCATACCCTTTCTGTTAAAAGTAATCACTGAACTGAATAAATACAAAATAGTTGCAGCTGCCTCTGTGGTGGCTGTTTACCTCTCAACCAGACACAGCTCCAAATTAAAACTTCTGTTGGAAGCAGTCACGCTTTCAACGCAGGTGTAGTTTGAGAGAACCCATAATCTAAGTTCATCACTAGTTCTTCCTGCAGCCCATCTGTTTCAGGTAGGCAGGTAACAGTGGATGCTGACCTTCCTCATTCTAATTCTCTTGGTTCAGAAAAATGACTATCAAAAAAAGAATGCAAAATAGTAGTGAGAATCACTTCTGTAACCCCTCCAAGTATTAGGGCCCATCAGGCTGAGCATTTATCCTGAGGGACATCATCCCATTGACAAACTGCCTGCTGTGTAAAGGTGCAGAGCTTCGCACACCATCACACAGTATGTGATCACATTGAGCTCCTGGATAAACTCCAGAAAGGTTTTTAATTGCAAGGAAGCCTTGCAAAATAGAGCAGAGAAAAATGCGAGAGCAACAACTGAGAAATCCAGGACAAAACAATACCTTTAATGCACAGTTATCCAGCAAAGATCAAGGTGTTCAAGGCCATGTTGGATGGGGCCCTGGGCAGCCTGATCTGGTGAGTGGCAACCCTGCCCACAGCAAAGGGGCTGGGAAGGGATGATCTTTGAGGGCCCTTCCAAACCAAGCCTTTCTGTGATTCTATGATTCTATGAAAGTTACACATAAATATGTGTTCCGTATGGATTACTAACATATATTTACTAGTTCAGGTACTGACACATAGAAAAAATAACACGAGCTTGTTATTTATCTCTGTACCATATAGGGAACCAGGATAAATGTTCCGCTGTGATTCTTCAGAATAACTTTGTTGCCTCTGGGCAATAAAGCAGCTAGAGGAAGATCTGCCGCTGGCAGAACTGTTCTTCTGAGTCCTCCTCTACACAGTGCAGCTACACACTGAGAACAGGGAGATGATGCCAGGGCAATATGCATGGAACTGCATGCATTAGTTCTGGTTGCACCTAAAAGGCACATGTGAGTGTGAAAGAAGGCAACTGAGACTTCTCTAATTTCTAGTTGAATGAGCAAATACTGCACAGTGATTTATACAACAGAAGCCCCCAAAGCTGGAGTGAACACAGACATCTCTATAAAAGGTACTTTAAAAGAGAACCTTTGTTTTTCTTCCATTTCCCATTGATGCTATACAGACCATCACATACTTTTAATAAATGACTCCAAGTATCTTTCTCTTTTTAATTTGATTTTCTTACTAAAATGGCTTCAGGCTAAATTATTTATTTTTATGAATAATTTGTGATCAACAGCACACAAACAACAACAACAAAACACTACTGTGCTTTGTCAGGGTTTGCTGGATCAGGGCTATATTGCCAATATATTAAAGCAATGTCAATTTTTTCAGTTTATTGGCAGAAGTCATTATTTCTTACACAGTTTAACTCTGAGAGTTTTTTGTGCCCAAAAATCTAGCAAATTGTATCAAAAAAGAGAGCACCAAATGTCACTGTCACCTTGCTGAGGTCTGTCTTTGTCACTGCTAGACTTAGTTATTTCTGTATGTATTAGAAGTAAATAATTCAGAGGCTCAAAATGCAGGATATCAGAGGGAAAGATAAAAGACATGAGTTTACAGTGGAGATTGTAGTTGTAAACCGTTGACAGTAGTGTAGATTCTTTGTCTTTTTCAAGCAATTATAAATGGCAGATGTCATCTTGGCTTGAAATATTAGGCTTCCCAGTTGCCAAAGAGAACCTGCTTGTTAGCACTGCAATAATTCAAGCTGACAGTTTTTCTTAATAATACTTCAAGTAACCCTTTGGAGAATAAGTATGTAGCATAGATGTCAACATGTATTTTCCAAAGCACTGATTTTGGCAACCCAGAAGAGTTCCAATGCTCAAAGGGTTAAATAACTGTTTAATTAGCTTTTGTTTTCCTTGTGATAACCATTTCATAAATTGCTGATTTGTTTTCAGCTCGTCAGAATTAAAAATTTTGAAGGCCACATCAGCTTCTCTTAGACTCTCTTAGCCCACCATTGCCCATAAAAGAACAGTCATAGTATTGTCTATGTTCCTGTAAGAAGAAAGCTTTTGCAAGGCTATTTTTAGGACCTGATGCAGAAACCTGTATGTATGTATGTAGGTGCTATTTACATATATACAGTTCCTATCCATGCATTAGAAGCTCTCATTTTAGCCTGCTCAGTTGGTATATTCTGCTTTCACTGGGATCATGACTTTCTGCAGTCAAAACAAAAGCCATTATGTAGGCTTCAGAACTTCTATATACACTGCTCTGGCATGAACAGAATTTAGCTTTTGTTCTTTCTATTTTCGCAGTTTAGGTAGAAGTATTATCTTTTAATATTAAGCCAATGTTAGAAGAAGAGTAACAAAAGCTTACTGCCTGAAAACTGGTTTCTTTATGCAAAGGACTTGCCCATGCTGAAATTTGGCTATTTCAGTCTCTAAGCATAGGCATTCACATAGCATCAGTCTAATGTCATAGACGCTTTTTTCTTCAACATAAATATTTAAAGCAGCTCCTTAATATTAACCCTCAGATTCTACAAACTAAAATAAATTCTCATTCATTTTCATAGAGCTCTGCTTGTTTGAACTTCATGCAATTCGTAAAAAAACTGTCATATGTATTTGTGCATTGCCATTAAAATTCCAGTCTCACTGATACAGCATTAAGTCGTTACATTGCTTCTAAAGGCACCAACAGCAGAAGAAAATGTGAGGAAAGTGCAATATTAATTAGAATCAAGTAAGGAAAATGAATGTATAGCTGCCTCTAATTTTGATGAACTTACCTTTGTTTGTTCTGTTGCACAGCAAATATTATTCACAATCTGTTGTTATGAGCTCTTAAAAATCCTCTTCCACGTTGTTATTCCCAAAGCCAGCAGTTCTTGTTTCTTGTTATCATTTTTCCCCCTAGGGAATGTATTTGTGAAGGCTTGCATACCAAGAAGCAGTCCTGCTGATTATATTGTGAATAATTGTTTTAAAACTTGAAGGATCAGATTTTGAGATCCAAACCTGCAAGCACTTGAGCACATATATGATGAAATCATGAAAGGAAACCCATTAAATACTTTTATCCTGTGAAAACGATTGGAAGCACGCATTTTTCCCTTATAAAACAATCTCTACAGTTCTTTGAATTGTTTTGTAATTGAAATCAACAATACTTTGTGAAGGCTTTCAGAGGAGCCTGTATGTCTTCCTTAATCTAAAGAGGATTTTGCTTTATAGTTGTGATTAGATTTATTCTCTAATTCTTTAATTCTTTAAGGTTCCCATCCAGCTCAAATGATTCTATGATTCCAGTGTATGATTCTCTGATTTAACAAGCATCAAAGAAGATGTTCAAATAATACTAGTGACAAAGGGGTTCAGAAAACACCTGTTCAGAAGTAGAAAATGGTGTAACAAATTATGAAGACCTCTTTTGATTCCCTGCCTCCCAGATGAATGGAATCGAAGTAAAAGATGTCCAAGGGCTTCAGGGACCTTTTGATCCTCTCAATGTACATGTTTTAATGTCAATGCATTTCCTGGGTATTATTTCTCTTTTTAATAAAATTAAGTTGTTTGTGAACATTCTGTAGCCAACTGAAGTATTTCTTCCTAAAACATAGATAGATAAGATTACTTGCACTTAGATAAAAGCTTTAAAGGTTAACTTCACCCTTGAATATTTTGTTTCACCAAGAAATTGAATCTAAATATATCATTCACTTGAAATCATGTCTTTAATGTGGAAATGTTGCGTCTAAATTGTAAAATAGATAGTGATATACTCAAGAATAGGATTAAACAAGAAGAGTTTAAGAAGACATGTCCTTAGGGTAGTCTGTGGGATGGATTGTAGAGCTCTGCAAGTTAAACGTACGGCAATAATGGCTCTTATATAGCCACTCAAACTACCCAACTCATATTTCAAAATCATGGACATATGTATGTTTGTCATCCTACTAGCTCTGTTGCTGAAACAACTGGTCACAGACTGGTTAGAATCTCAAACACCCAGTCTCCATAGGACAACCTGGATGACATGATCTAGGGAGATCCTTTCTGACCTTAGTGGCTATATGATTCCGTGGAAAGAAATAAAATACCTGCTCAACACATGTAAACCATCTTTAGATATATTTGTAAAGCAAACATGAAAGTCTACAGTCTAATTCAAGAAGCCACTCTACACAGTGGCAGTGTTTTCTCTAAACCCATAAGAGCACACTAATTATAAGGAAAAAGTGAGGGGTCTTAAAACAAGAATTGTGTAAAAATTAGCCAAGAAGACCTAGATTGTCTTGTTCTCACAGAATATTCAATCCTTTCTGCTTTAAGGTATTAATTCTTTGGAGACACAACTTTATCTTTGAATTTTTCTTGTTTTATAGGAAAACTAGACCATACTTCCATACTTGCTACAAGTGTTAGTTGACTTTGATATCTGGCAGTAAGATCTCTGGGCATATCACTGTAGTCTGATTATTGTTTACCTTTGAGCTGTTCTTGCTGGCATTGACTGTATAAAATAAACAGTGTGGAATACTGAATGTTACAAAATTCCACTTGAACTTAACTAATTCTGTAGCTACATAAGCATTTGTTTGGCAAAAAGTACATAGAAAACAACAAATCTCAGTATCTCACACTTATTGTAAGCTTGCAAAAATAAACAACTTTCCTTAGCCTTCCCTTCACGCTGAGGTTTGGACTTCAGTTATTTTGAATTATGAGACTTTTTAAATGTTGCAACTGTTTTTTTTTTTCATACATCTCAATTTCCATATCAACTCCTTTATTACCTGTGGTCATACATCTAAAGTAGCACTAATCAGCCTTATCAGTGTCCTCCGCTCTTTTCATTCCTATTCTGATCGCTGTTTTTTCATCATCTTCAGCTTCTTGTCATTTGTTCTGAAAAACCTTTTAACAGTTTTTCAATGGATAATGTTAATGTATATTTCTTAGGCTGGACATAATCACAGCGAGCTCAAAGGCATTATATTCCAGCTTGTATCCCTGTCTCAGATATAAACACATAAAATTTTAATGAGGTAGTCAATAAATGAGGCAGGTGAGCATCTATTCCATGCAGCTCAGTTTTCTGATACCGGTGCTTTGCAAGGGTATCTTCATCTTCCATGCGGACTTGTGTGGGTCGGCTGATGTGGGAAAGAGTTAACTGAGGGGCCTGGTGCCCTGCAGCCAGGCTGGCTGGTTCGCTCTGGCCAGATGGGGCTCAAGCAGGGAACCCAAGAGTGTAATTGTGCCCAGATGTGCTACAGTTTAGGACTAAAATTACCTTCTTTATTGCAACCTTCCTTCGGGTGACGGTCTCCCATTTTTAATGCCAAAGTAACCCACCATAACGGCATACTTAAACACAAGCTTTTAAGTAAAATGAATGATGAAAAAAACTACACTTAGGAACAAATAAGCATAATGTGTTCATAAGCCATAACAAATGAATTAAGGTCGGGATGGTATTAACAGTGTTTGCAGAAATATGCTTCATGTAACCCAAGTGTATCAGATGCATTAGTGGCAAAACAGCTCCGTTATCGTTCTGTAGACTTTTCACAAAGATGAATCTGAACTGCTGATTTCATCTATCCTGTAAAAATGTCACTTTGTTATTTACAGTTTTCGCTCATCCACGGTGCTGTATCAGAGATGATGGACAGACTGAAAAGGAAACCAAGGGCATTTGAAACAAAGCTCTCCCCTGTAAATATGTATTGACTAGTATCGAAATGAAATAAGCCACATTTCATCCCAGTAAGTACTGCTGGTTGGCAGGCCAAGCCAACCTTCTCCCACATTGTTTCTTGTAATTACTAAAGAGGACTGGCATAGAAGTAACAATAATGACAGCAAAAGGCTTGCTGTTATCCATGGCAGAAGATTAGATGAGACAAGGACACTTGGCTCAGCCACGTGATGAGGACGATCAGGACAGGCCTCATATGGAGGCTGCAGAGAGCTTCTGCTGGCAAGAGGCAATGCCAGGGACTCCTGGCCACATCCCTGTCGCCAGTGAGCAGCTCCATATCTGCAGGAGCCCACTGTAGTGCTAAAGGTGTATGGCATCCTCTGGCATGCACAGGGAAAAGGCAATTGAGGGATGATTTATTTCCCTGTATCCCACTTGGCAGCTTTAACTTGGAGCTTCATCAAGCAAAAAAAGTTTTATCATTCCCAAAACCAAGGTAGGAGTCCTGCAGCTTTTACTCTTGTAAGAAATGTCATTTAAGACCATTGTTTTTGAGTGGTTCAATTTGTTTTGTATTTCATTTCAATATGAAAGCTGCCCTTGAATGCCTATATCCTAAGCCTGTATAGTGTATTCTTGGTGGTAAAAAGCTTTCAGTGAGTTGCAACGTTTATGTCCATGATTCCATTTTTGATTGAATGTTTTGGTGGTACACTTGAAAAATTAAGAACTTCAAAAACAAACAAACAAACAAACCAAAATTCTAGGGAGATGTAGCCTTGCATCAGACCAGGTGATGGTAAGTGGTAAAACTGTGCGTGCTTGAGGGCACAGAAGTCCTTCACTGCTCCAACACTATTACTGCTATTTTTTCAAAGAAAAGAAGAATTAAAAAGGTAATTACTTTTTCCTGCACTTCCTCCAAATTGCTCAGAAAAAGATAGCCCAGCAACAAAATTTGAACTTAGACATGATGTTAAGCCAGTATTTTTTTTTCTTTAATGAATAGTTATAATAGGAGATTATGAAAGTACAAAAACATCTTTGCTGCCATGATCCATGTTTGTCTGCAGGACAGCAATGATTTCTGAGAGCATTTCAGGTGTGGTTTGGAACAGATTTTCTGCTTCCACATATAGTGTAAATTCTAGCTTTGGAACGAGCGTGTGGCTGGCTTCAAGGTGAACTACCATCTCAATCATGACTGTCTTTCTTGAATGCCATTTTTACTGTATGTTAAGAGCTGGGTATGTATGTTTATTAATGTGGGCAGTACATTCAGTGAGCTGATAAGAGAAAGGTGATCCTAACATTATGGGTAATATGCCTGAATAGGTAGAAGACAGCATAACTTACTGTGGGATAATTTTATTCAGTGTAAAAGGCACTGATCCTTTATTTTCCTGGACGATGATGAATGAAGTCTGTACAGCTTTCAAGAAGCTCAATGAAGCTACTTAGCAGGTGTTTATCTTTGCGTCATACTATGATAAAGCAGAAGAGACATGAAGAGAGTGCTTAGCACATCCCCTAGGCACGGAATCAAATACGCCTGCTTTGCTTCTGACAAACTTCTGATCTTTCCCTAAACACCTCCGGTGGTAGCACCTTCACAGCACTCCTGGGAAATCTGTTCTGATTTTTCCATGTGCCCCTTGCTGAAATTGGAGGCTGTTACATGTTGTCGTCTCCACAGTAGTGGTGAAGAGCTGATCAAAGCAGTCCTTTTCCATTTGTCTGATGTAAATTGTATCATATGGCCCCTCAGCCTTATCTCAGTCCAAGCAATTAATCCATACTTCTTCAGGGGTCATGGTTTTTAGACACCTGATCATCAGTTTCGCTCCCTCCTGGGTTTTCTCCAATTGTTTGTGATGGCATCCAGAACTGGATGCTGTAAGAGCACTGACTGACTGGAGGAAATTGTGGCCCCTGCAGAGCTGAATGTAATGGAAAGATTTTGGAGACACAGCATGAAGGTGCTCCTTTGAAAGCAAACTTAATGTGTCAGGTGTCATTGGCTCTACATGCATTAACATTTGAATCATATGTACAAAAGAATCAGTAGCGAATGGGGAAGGGCCACAAAACTGTGAGCAGGTTATGTTCATGTGTTGGAGAAGGCAGAGTGAGGAAATGTCTGTAAGGAGCAGATTAGTCATACTCTAAGTGTTAAGAAAACTTTTTTTTTTCAATAGAGATTATGATGTCAACCAGAAAAAGAAAGACCTGCAAAGTCAAAAGGGCCCCCCAAAAAAGCCAACAAAAAAAAACATGCTGATATGTGAGATGGTGAAAACCTAAATGAGAGATTTGCATGGATGTATGAAGAAGTATTAGTGAATGCAGATCTAAAGGAAGGAATGGCTTGGAAAATTTTACCTCTTGTCTGCGTTATCTAAACTAAGCCCCGCTTAGTTATCTTTCTCTGCATCCCATTATTCTCCCTCTCACTGTAAAGAAATTCTGAACAAATGTGTTAGTGAAATAGGAGTCCTTGGAAGTTGATAAAAATCAATGGCTAGGTAAAGGGGCCCAAGATAGCGGCCCCTGGGGTAATCCCTCAATACCTGTTTTTGTTGTTTTACAGTTTCTCTCTTTTTGGATGGAGATGCCCTTCGTCCATTGCTTACAGAGGGCGTGGAAATGGCTTGTTTGGGTCAGATGTCAGTCTTACAGCAGGGGCCAAGATGAAGTAAGCTTGGGCTCCCACAAGGGCATGACAGAAAAGCAAAAGCAGAGAGCTGATGGTGGTAAGGTGGCCAGTTTGTCTTGTGGTGGGAGAAAGGGGCAAAAAGAATAGAAATGGAGGAGAGCAGAGATCAGTGAAGAAAACTTAAGAGACAGAAAAAGGGAGTTGAAAGAAACCCTGTAAGTTCTGGCAAATGGGAAATCAATGCAGGGTTGGTGGGAGAGTGAGAGCAGTTGCAGACTGAAAGAGAAAGCCAATTCACAAAGAAGAAGCCCTCAGAAAGTCAGCATTATCTCTCCCCAGGTCTTTGCACCATTGACCAGTTTTCTTGAACTATTTCTTCAGGCTCACTGTAGCAGTCAGTCCAGCGGCTCACATCCAGCCCAAACTTTCTACCTGTTGAGGCTTGTTTACAAACAACTTCACACAGTATTTACAGTGCTTCTGAATTACATTTAACTGATGTTTCTTCCATACCGCTGCATGTTAGTAGCAGCGTTGCCAAGTTCTGTAACAGACTTGCTAGCTAGCATACAGTCGAGCTGCCACCCACACTGGAAAGCCTCCAAACATTTCAGTAAACATGGGAAAGTGTTGGCACTCCTCTTTTAAAAGAAGCCTTAAAATGATCTCCCGCTTCTCTAAGGAGGCAGTGTACCCATTATGTGTACAAGTGTATGTTATGTATGAAGGAAATCCAGCCAGGGGAACCATCTCTTACTGAGAACTGCTTAGAATTGGACTTAGAATTGCATTTCTGATTTTAGAAAAAGGATCTTTCCATTCTTCAGTGAAACTTCTGGGAGCTCTGAGCAGAAAGGCTTCATACTAGGACTGCGAAGATTGGTATGGAAAAAGTCAGGGCTAGGCTGGATTCAAGCCAATTCTTGAACTATACTCTGGGTTTATAAGGGCCTCCTTCCCACATCCTGACTACTTACTAATTTTTTGCCATTTCTAACATCTGTCAAATGACACTGTGTCAGACCACTGTTGGAACTAACAAAAGCTCCAAGGTATGCAAACAGAAGGAGTTTATCTGAGCCAAAGGACCCAGGGCAAGTCATTGCACACAGACCTCAAGGTATAGAACTTTCTAGGGATGAAAGTCTTAGGAAGTTTGAAGCCCTGCTAGACACTGTTAGGGGTCAAAGGGAGAAGCAGAAATCCACAGCACCAAAGAATCAGTAATTGGAGCCTTGTGGTAAATTAGCACACTTCAAATGTGACAAATGAAATTGTTTTATCTGTTTCAAATTTACAGACCTTCAACCTCAGAAGGCCAAAACTGCCTCATAGATATCTTAGAAGGCAAAGTCTGAGAAACTCCAGCAGAGACAGGGAGTGCTGGATGCTTTCATAAACTTTCTGATGGATGTTGCAGTCCAGGTCCTGATCTAACATCCTCCTTACTCATGTCCATTATTTTTGTGTTAATGGAATTTGTCCTATGACTGAAAAGATCAGAATCTGTCTCTGAATACCTTTCTCCTGCACTTCTAATCCTCACCATCAATCATTTTAAAAGAAATTACATCCAAACAAATGAGAGAGGCTTCCTGAGTAGATTTTTTTTCTTCTTACTGGGCTAAGGACAAGTCTGAACCAACAGGAAATGATTAAATTATGTTAAATCGCTACAGAACCCTGGCATAATAATTGTGGCATTAAGCTCTGTGAGATTTAGAATATATATTCTCTGAAAACAGCAGAATCTCTGCATTTTAAAGAAGAGAATGTCCACAGTCATATCATTCAGTTCATTTTAGGAGAAGGAAATCGTGTTCAACATGCAGTCATCATGAAATTGTTAGCATAATATATTATTACTTGTAACGTCTTCTAATGTTTTTCTGGGAGAAGATGGCAAATCTCTCAAAGTAGTAGGCTAGTAACTCAGAATGTTGCAAAATGCAACATGCACAAATAATCAGTCTACTCCTCTAATGTGTAGCTGGTTCCTCATAGAAGAATCTGATCTGTTATTCTTGTAATTTCATAGTTTATTTACATTAGCCAATAAAAGTTGGTTATCAAAAAAAAAAAAAGAAACCCACCCCAAAACCACAAACCCACCCTGTGCTTATTTAACAAGTGCCCCATCTGGATTTCTCTTGATTTGTGAAAGTTTAGTTTATTTCAGGGTTCTCAGCTAAGTGTGGGAGGTTAGCTGAAATCCTCTATAAAAGCCCTTTAATTTTACTTGAAGTGCATGAGGAACATTCCTGTGCCTGACAGCATCAGTCACACAGGAGGCAGCAAAAGACAGGAGGAGGAAGCTGCCCTGCTGGATTGCTCATCCGGGCAAATGAGTACTGTTCAGCTGAGTTGGAAGAGTCATGGCTATTTCAGCTGCCTAGGGATCATGCAGTCTATCAAAACATTTTTACAAAGTGGCTAAAAATAGGTCTGTAAGGGTTGATATCCCTTGGAGGAAATTAATTATCGATGACTGTTTCAAATCGGATGAGTGCAGAGATTCAGATCCGAGCATCTCTGGTGACAATACAATGCAGCGTAGGAAGGTTGAGCCATGAAAGTTTGTTGAAAGGAAACCTTTCCTTACACATCCCTCAGCATTTTGGTGACAAGTTGTCATGACAGTACCAGAGCAACAGAGTGCGGGAGGGTTTCTTTTGAGTTAGATCATTGAGTATCATTTGGAGATCTAATTCTGGTAATGGTCCAGCAAAAACTGCAACAGAAAACAGACTACCCCAACATATGTTTTTATTGCCCCTCACTTTTCTGTCTTTTTCTGTTACGTTAGAACATTCTGTTATATTTAGAACTGTTTCAAACTTGACCTGTATTTCCTCCATTTAAAAAGCTGTCTGAAGAGAATTATTGCTTGTCATTGTGAAATAAAGCCCATCTGCACCTTTGGGATATCTGCTTTTATAAGCTGCTACAGGACAGCAGTGAAGTAGCGGTCACTTGGTTTCTGCTGCCACCAGATTCTGCTGTCACTTTTTAAAGTCTTGACAGTTTGCTGAAATTTAACCCTACAAAACATGACTAAGTGATTCTGCACTGTTTTTCAGTTGCAAGTCAACATCTTAGGACTGGTCAGCATCCAGGATTTTACTAAATCACATCCTCTAAAGTTGACAGGTATTACTCATGGTTTGTGTCACTAGAGGCATGATCATTCTGTTGGACCCATGTCTTTAATTTTGATTTTTGTGGACAGCATGAAATTACTGCAGTATAGGCCATTGAATGAATCTTGTGCTTTTTATGTGAATAATCTCCAAAGTTTGTATACAGTTTTAGAGACCACATTACTTTAAAGATATTTCTTTATCTTCGCTTTTCCCTCCTATATTGATACTCTCTACCACTCTGATGGGTTGTATCCATTTTTATTTCAATGGCATTCACTTAATAGAAAGTTGATGGTATTAACTAGTTTATGGCATTAACTTAATAGAAAGATGATAGTGCCATCATGATGTCTGAAACCCCTCTGAGATTCCCCTAAGCTCCCCACCGTGTTCCATTATCTTTGTTTTTGTTGAAAAAGCTGTCTGTGTGCAGAGAAAAAATCTGCTCTGCACATTATCTGTATTTATCAGCGAACAGTATCCCAACATATCCCAAATCAGACAATTTGGAATTCAGTTCAGAATTCCTAAAACTCAGACTTCTCTGATCATGTTAAAGTCTTTTTTGTTCATTTCTAAGTTTTTCACTGTGCATGTGCCTGGGAAGTTGCCTGATACACTGTCTTACAGTGTGGAGTTGTGTGTGCTTGGCATGTCTTCTCCAGGGCTAGCTTTCACCTAACAGCAGCTTTAGCAGTGTGCAGTGTGCTTTTGGGATGAGAAACTGTGGTCTACAGAGGTCATCGTAGTATCATATCACAGAATCATAGAATTGCCTGGGTTGAAAAGGACCTCAAAGATCACCTAGTTTCAACCCCCCTGCCACGGGCAGAGTCACCAACCACTAGACCAGACTGCCCAGAGCCACATCCTGGCCTTGAATGCCTCTAGGGACGGGGTATCCACAACCTCCTTGGGCAACATGTTCCAGTGGAACATTGGAACAATGGTCATTTTGTCTACCAAAATTGTGACCAAATTGGGGTGCATTTTGGGGAGGGAACTTCTGTCCAGTAGAAGGTGAACTCTTTCTCAATGCTTATCTCACATTGCATTCTCTCCAGGTGAGCCATTAGGTGCTGAGCAAGGTCTGAGGTGGAAGCCTGACTTTCATTGGCGGTCCTGTTGACTGTCCCATATGTGCCATTTTGCTGTGATCATTAACAATAAGGAAGCACCCTTGGTGAAATCTGAGCTTCCCAGACAAAGTGTGCAGGATAGCTTTTTGCAAAGCAAAATCCCATAGGAGTTAAATGAGAAGCTTTTGCCTTGAAACCCTTGGCATTTGTCTTGGCATGCGTTCGTGCAACTGCATCTGAACTTCTGATTGTCACCTCCTAAGTCCCAAGCATCATTTCACATTTGGGTTTGTATGCAAAATTCAGCAACACCTCATTGCACGAGGTACAGCATGTTCTGCCTATGCCGCCCCTGAGTGGTGACACTGCCAGCTGGAGTAGTCATAGAGTTGGCAGGGCTCTCTTGCCCTGATACAACAGTAGGTACGCCTCCAAATCTCATGATTAAATATGGTGGGTGCTCAGAAATAACTCTGGTATTGTCCCTAGATGATAACCTGGTAGTTGTTTCTCAGAGCAGCTGGCAGTGTAGTATAGGGAAACAGTGCAAACTCCTTAGGCACACTCTGGGATGTAAAAAAAAGGATTTTTTGGCTGTGAAACCCCCTCCCTAGCAATGTCAGAAATAAAAGCCTAGATTATTTTTAATGTATCTTTTCTAGAGCTTGGAGGAAAAAAGCCATCTTGCTGGAAAACATCACATTAATCCTCTTTTCAGCTCCTGGCTTGTGCTGTGGCCAGTAGTCTTTATGAGTATTTACTTATAGCCAGACAGAAGGTGCCTATCCCCTACTTTATTTGTAGCTGAATAACAAGGCCTTTCTCTCGGCTGCCTACATTATTAACTAGTCTCTGACTGCTGTGAATCTGCCCTCAGCATGAAAAGCCCTGCTTTCAAATCTATTTTAAAAGTATTCTCTGGAAACAGGGACAGGGAGCAAAACTCTGTTTATTTCATGCTTTTCTGCATGTTCACAAGAGTGTTTGTACACCACAGATATATTCATATAAGCCTATGCCTATGGCTTTCCTGCATCAGATCAGTTCCTGTGCTGCATCACTGGGAAAAGTGGCTTATCAGAATGAAATGATACATCTTATACTCTTCATTGGGATACTGGCACATACCATCCCATCGTTGCTGGTTCTCTTCTCATTCAGGAAATAAACTCTAGTCTTAGAGTCAAACTGTGTAACTCTGACACAGGCAAAATTTCATGTTGTTGCTATTATTTATTAATAATAATAAATTAATAATGCATCATCATTTATGTATTGGCTGATTTCTGTTTAGAACATGACAATGAATCTGCAAGTTCCTTATATGCAAAATAAGAAAAGTTGTGGTTTCTGCTGAGTTTTACAGCATGAATTAGCTCCTTCATAAAGAATTTAGGGAAGGAGATGAGACAGGAAACTGTCAGAAGATTGCTCAGCTGAGGAAAACTTGAATAACTTCCTTTAATTATATCTTTGTAGTGAAAGCCAAGCCCCCAAAGCATGCTACTTAGGTGAAGTGTGAAAAAATAATCCAATTAAAAGTTTCCTTTTCATACATGGTAGATGTTTTTTAAAAAATGAGAAAAACTCATACTCTACACAATTCTAATTTGAGAAAAATAATGCTTTGCCTTATAGGTCTGTCACAAAGTTCATGCAAGGTCTGAGGCCAATTATTCTAATTAAAAAATACCAGTTTACCATTTTCAGGGTCACTTTGATTACCTTACTGTCATCTCCCTAAGATTTCTGTGTTTGCATTGGGATGTTCCATACCTGCTATCCTCAGGGCAGGCAAATAAATAATAGTGAATCGTTTATTTAGATTCCTCTCCTCTGTTGAATAGTTTTCATACGTTCTTCACTTAGGGAAACACTATATTCTTTGATCCTCAGTTCCTCCTATTTTTCCTGTTTACTGCCATCTGCTTTCTATTGAGCTCTACTAAGACTGCAACCCTGTTTCTGAAATAAACTGGTACGTAAAAATTAGAATTTCAGTCTTTGATTCTAGGTAAATACTCCAGTCAAGGGGGCCTTGCAGAATTTCATCTGACTGACTGCTTTTCACGGTGTTCCTGAAGCAGATATCTGTGAGTCTTCAGAAAGAAGGCAGTCTACCTTTAGTTGCTGTATTTCCCTATTCAGTATTTTTTTCCATCATCATGCACTGTTATTAGCTCATTTTTTATCAGCTTTTCTTTTCTGAACTTACAGAGTGGCTTATCTTACTGTCTTTGAGAAAGCATTAATTTTCAGAAAATAGCTCTCTCAGTATAAAGCATTTGAGCAATCAGTTGTATGATGTGAGGACACAATGCCATTTGAACTTTATCTAGACCTTGCTGACCTGAAAAGTAACTGGCCCAATGAGGACCAAGACTGTACATGAGTTTTTGCCTCATTGATATTGTTTGTTTTCTGTTCTGGACATCTTAGGATTTCCGGTTGCTTCTCTCTAGACAGTGGTAACCACATACCAGACATCTTTCTACCATGGCATTAATTGGCATTATGCTCTTCTTCCTAACCATACACTGATCTCATCGATGTCAAGTACACAATGATAGTTTAGAGAACAAGCTTCCTAATCTTGATGATTTATCCTTCTGGATTATTTAAAGAAAAACATATATTTTTAGAAAATAATGTAGTCAGATGTAAAAAAATAACCTCATTCTCAGTATACCTCTGAGACAGCATTGGTGCAATTAATTGTGTAAAGTCACCATTTAAATCTGCTACTGCTGTCTTCTGTGCTGGATTTAACATGACCAATGATCCTCCTTGTAAAGAGCCAGGTTACACTTTTCATTGTTCTTCAGCCAAGAAGCTGAAGGGCAAGGCTGAACAGAGTCCCACTGGCAAAATTCTGGGTGTCATTGCTTGTTTGTCTCATATGAGGACAGGAAACTCAAAGCTCTGCACTACCACCCCCATGTGTCATCCCTTTGAGAGGGAAGTAATTATGCTGAGAAATTAGACCAAAATAAAATTCCCTTAAGTACAATTTAACCCTGAGTTTTTGCCAGGAATGTGACAAGGAAATTGTAAGCATCAGCTGATATATACTTTTAATTCTGTTTAGGATTTCTTCTAATTTGTGAAGAAAATGGCTATTTACTGATTGTTCTTTCTTTCTGATCCACAGGGGATTCTTCCATTTTTCTTTCTTACCACTCTTTCATGCTCAGTAGCAGCACTGGCTAGCCAAAGTGCAGATGTCAGGACTGCTACATCCTGATGTAGCCCTCACTAGCTCATGGTGAGCTCCAGCTCTCAAGAACATCAATGTATGTGTACCAGCCCAGTCTCTGTTAACATGTGACCTTAGCATGGGCTTATTAGAATCACAGAATCATAGAATCACCAAGGTTGGAAAAGACCTCCAAGATCATCTAGTCCAGAAGTCCACCTGCCACCAATATTTCCCCACTAAACCATGTCCCTCAGTACAACATCTAAATGTTTCTTGAACACCTCCAAGGATGGTGACTCCACCACCTCCCTTGGGCAGCCCATTTCAGCACCTGACCACTCTTTTGGAGAAGAAATTTTCCCTGATATTCAACTTGAACTTCCCCTGGCACAGCTTAAGGCCATTCCCTCTAATCCTATTGCTAGTTACATGGGAGAAGAGGCCAACCCCCACCTCATCACAACCTCCCTTCAGGTAGTTGCAGAGAGCTATAACGTCTCCCCTGAACCTTCTCTTCTCCAGAGTAAACAATCCCTCAACTGCTTCTCATCAGACTTTTGCTCCAGACCCCTCACCAGCTTTGTTGCCCTTCTCTGGGCGCACTCCAGGGCCTTGATGTTTTTCTTGTAGTGAGGGGCCCAAAACAGAACACAGTACTTGAGGTGAATCCTCACCAGTGCCCAGTACAGAAGGAAGATCATCTCCCTTCTCCTGCTGGCTATACTATTCTGATACAAGCCAGGATGCCACTGGCCCCTTCTTGGCCATCTGCAGTATACTGCTGGTTCATGTTTACCTGAGCATCAACCAAAAAGCCAACTCCATTTCCTCAGCACAGTCTTCCAGCCACACTGCCCCATGCCCATAGCATTGCCTGGGGTTGTTATGGCCAGATCATCAATAAAGATATTAAACAGGACAGGCCCCAGTACCAACCCTTGGGGATCACCGCTTGTGACCAGTCTCCAGCTAGATTAAACTCCATTCAACACTACTCTCCGGGCCTGCCCACCCAGCCAGTTTTTTACCCAGCAAAGAATGTATCTGTCCAAGCCATGGGCTGCCAGCTTCTCCAGGAGAATAGTATCAAAGGCTTTGCTGAAGTCTAGGTAGACTATATCAACAACCTTTTCCTCATTCACCGGATGAGTCACTCAATCACAGAAGAAAATCTGGTTGGTCAGGCAGGACCTGCCTTTCATGAACCCATGCTGGCTGGACCTGATCCCCTTAACCATTAGGTTAAGTACGGACTTAAATTCCTCTGAAACTAAGACACAATCACATGTTGAAATGCTTTGCTAAAGCAGAGCAGCCTGCTGCACTGGGTCCTGTTTACAGGCTGTTGGAACAGACTGTGCCTGGCTATTGAGCATCACAGAGGAGGATATGCACAGACGTAAATCCATCTGCAAAATTTGGAGGATGATTAAACATTGTCTCCCCATAATGAGCCAGCTTTGTACTTAATGATGATAGCGGTGAAAACAAACCTAACAGACCATTTCATCTGTTAATTTTTTACAGCTCATTGGAATCGATTTTAAGACCCTGTCATGTCTTACAAAAATGATGTCCAAAATGCAAATTTATGGCTAAAAAGTATGTGAGAATGACTGAAGCAAAGAAGATGTTGGTGAAAAAAGTTTTGAGAGGATATGGGTTCTACAGCGGGATTCAAAGAGGAAAGTTACCATATGGCACCTGAAATTTATTTTATATTATGGATTGCTCAAAGGCATGTATGTTTACTCTTTGTGAGAGAAAGCTGGCTGGTGTCTTTTCTAAACTTCAAGGTTTTTATTATTGTTCTTAATTATGCTTTTTCCCTGATGCCCTAATGAAAGTGAAGAAGTAAATCATACTTCAGAATTTTAGCAAAGTCATAAAATGCCTCACTGTGTCCTTGAATTTAATTTTTCCTAATTGCTAAACGTTCCCCAAAATAATTATATTGTAGATTTATTTTTATAGCCTGAAGTTCTGTGCTAGGTCAATTTCACCTTAGAATTTAAAGCAGATGCTTTAGGAAAACTTTTAAGAGGGACTGTTACCATCAAATTATAAAAGATTTCATTTGCTACAGTGAGCCATTTCATTCTCTGTTGCAGCTCTGGGAGGTTAGTGTAGCTACAGAACAGATAAACTTGATAAAGGATGTCTGAATAATAGCATGCTGGAATTTTGGTCTTTATAGTACTCCTTTGAATATTGGAGAAAAATGTTAAAAATAATATTAGCAATATTTACAAGATGGTTTCATTTCTCTACGTAGCACTATCCATGGGTACTCAAAGTAATCTCAAGTAAGGGACATTTTCTAAGTCTCTATTGTTTTCAGATATCACATATGTTAAATGCAATACTTATTTAATGATTTCATTAATGTCCTAATTAATTATTCAGTGTTCTGAGTGGATTTCTAAATCTCTTAACAGTTCCCTGACTTGTTTTGATGAGTTTTGTTTTATACTAGTAACTATCTTTTTGTTTTGTTATATGGGATCCTTTGATCTGTCTTCACATCGTGAAATTCTTTCTCTGCTCAATTCGGGAGAAACAGCTGCTTTCTTTTCCTAGGCCTGGGGCTTGGATAATATTTAGTAACTTGTTAAATTATATGATCTAAATATTTAATCAATTATCTAGCTTAGATTTGTGCACCAGTTTATACAGCAGACTACCACAAGCATTGGGCAGAGGGAACTAAGCAACTTAAGCACGAATAGCTTTCTCCATGAGTTTTCCAGTGCTCCAAAGTAGCCCATGTAATTTTACATGTAATAGAGTTACGTCTGCAGGATTTCCAAAGCACAACAAGGCAAAAGAAATTGCATGGTTTCACGTGTCAGAAAAGCTTTATCTCCCCCCAAAGAAATGGTGGCTAGGGTACTCTGTGGCAATCAATCACCTTCCACACCTTCTAACAACACACAAGACATTTTAGGACAAGTTTCATGAAATATGAACATTCTGACTCATTTTAGCAGTACATGAATCAGACAAGTCTATGCATTTATTCTGTTGCTTCAGAAAAGTCTCTGCTGGCAAATGTACCTCTGAAAGAGCGTGAGCAAACTTCTGTTCCCCCAATTTTAATCCACCTCTGTGCAATGATTAAGCAGACCAGTGTGTGTTGCTCTCACTCAGAAGAGAGCATGGTGACGTTTCCTCTGGGTACCTGCTCGTACAGAAGGGAGCTGCCTTTGTTTGTCTCATAATCCTTTGGGACACACCAGGACAGTTTCTGAGGGAAATTGCTGAGACTAGCTTTGGTTGCTGTAGCCTTGTCAGGTAACATTGTATAATATTTAAAACAACAACAGCAACAAAACTTACTCAAATGGAAAAAACAAACAAACAAAAAAACCCCTGCCTCTGCAATTGAGGAGCTGAAACAGGTCCCTTCTGAATTATTTAAAATTGTGCATTTACTATTGCACTATATGAGAAATGAGCAATTGTAAGAGAATCCTGGAGCTTGAATGGAAAAACATTGACATCCAAAGGAGAGGTCCAAAGATGGTGAAGGATCTGGAAGAGAAGAGGTATGAGGAGCAGCTGAGGTCCCTGGGTTTGCTCCTGGGTTTGCTCAGCCCAGAGCGGAGGAGCTGAGGGGAGGCCTCATGGCGGCTGCAGCTCCTCAGGGTGCGGAGGGCAGCGCTGAGCTCTGCTGTCTGTGACAGAGACAGGGCCCGAGGGAATGGCATGGAGCTGTGTCAGGGGAGGGGCGGGTGGGGGTTAGGGACATGTTCTGCACCAGAGGGCGGTGGGCACAGAACAGGCTGCCCAGGGCAGTGGGCACGGCCCCGAGCTGCTGGAGTTCAAGGGGCGTTTGGACAGTGCTCTCAGACTTAGGGTTTGGATTTTGGGTGGTGCTGTGTGGAGCCAGGAGATGGACTCTGCAATCCTGATGTGCCCCTTCCAGCTTGGGTTATTCTATGATTAAGCCCAGGATAATACCACATAACTCTTTTATGCCAATGGCAAGTACCACGTAGTGCTGAAATACAAATTCTTCATAATATTTATGCCTATAATTTTAAATGACCTCTGAAAATTTTGCTTAGGTTTACAGTCACCTAGACTGCAGCTGTTTCATGTTTAATCACTGGCAAGAAGAACAGTAGCTTTCAGAGAGTGGGAAAATATTTACTAAACTGCTTAATTCCACCAATTTCTGTGTTTTTAAATAATCCATCTTTCCTTCCACTTACCTAAGCAAGTATGCTTTACTGATTGCTGGATATTTTTGTCTGATAATAAGCAATGTTGTTATTCTGGCTGATGCAGTACTTCCTCCTATAGAGCTTACTTTAGTTTGGGTTGCAATGAATATATCTTTTTTTCTTTTTTTGTGGATAACTTTGGAAAGAGTTTATGTTTTACCTGGTGTAAAAAGTACTAATCTGAGGTACAGAATCTAAAAAGAAACCCGTATACTTTTAGCATGCGTAGTCAGGATCTAGGTCTCTAATTAGTAATAATTTACAAGCGTATATAAATGTGAATCCAAGAGATGGGAAAGAAAAATGAAAAACCAACAACTATGTTGTGTGCAGGATTGCTGTGTATAATTGTTTAATTGTATAATTCACAAAAAGCACAGGCCCTAAAGCACACACAATAAATAATATGAGTAAGAGTAATCATAAAATTGTATAGCTCTTCTGTTCACATTTGACTTGGAATTTTTCAGCAGTGCAGGCTCAGATTGCCATGTTTTTTAGTTCTGGCTAATTTCTACTTTTGAAAGCTCCTTTTAATTTCAACTTGGAAAACAAAATGATACAGAGTTCAAGTCTTTACAAAAGGCACGTGGTACATATGCTTCTGCAGAGATCTGGATAGCTTAGGCTGGAATTGCACAGGTACAGTGATATGTTAAGACCTAGACCAAAGTTAGCCCTTATTTCTGGGTTTTCTGCCAGATAGTTTTGTCCCTTGATTTCTAGTCCAGTGTTTGAGAAAATGCTGACAGTCTTCATTTTCAGCTGATATCAGTGATGCCCTTGCCTAGCTCTAGCATCTGGAGTTCTGGCTATTTTGACATATTCCTGATCAGAAATAAATGTAACTGCTAATCTGCTAGACCAGTCTGCGTGCACTGTGAGACAGCCTTCATTTTGTTCTTACAGCTGTTCCTCAGTCCCGTGGCCAGCTGATCCCAAGCATTTCATTCATTTTTGTTGTCACATCCTTGCTCATTAAATTATAGGATGACAAGGACAGCAGCAGGAGGTAATGGCAGTCAGTATTAACACAATGTCACAAGTAGAAGAGGCACACTAAAGCATGAGATCTAGACACCAAGGGAGTTTGAGATCTGGACTCCCAAAGAGTTTGAGATCTGCACTCCCAAGAAGGTTGGATCAGACCTTTCAGTACATCATTCTGTCTTTTTCTCATCAACGCAGTATTTTTCATGTAGCGGTACATAACAAAGTAATGGCAATATTCCTTATGGTCCCTATGAATAGCTGGTGTATAGGTGTATGCTGACTAAGAAATTAAAAGAAAAAACAGGAATTTTTTACGTGTATTCAGCAGTAAAATAGATTGTGAAAGACTCCCTGTATTCAGCAGCCCAACTCTTATTTCTACCTTAATACTCGTAATTGCATCTTGGACCTGGACTGAGGAGACCTGCGTTTACAGTCCCAATTCTTTCGGTGCCCACCTGAAGTGACTTTCAGCAAATTGTTTCATTTTCTGGTCTCACTTATTCTCTGTGGAACAAGAGAGATGATGCTGTCATGCTTTGTAAAATAGTTGAAAATCTACTGTCAAATGTGTACTCTAAATTATAGAATTGCATTTCTATTGTATAGAGCTGTTTCTCACATGCAGAAGACACAGAGATGTTATGCTTGTTTCTTAGGACTGAAGGTGGGGTCTTTGCTTGTTTTTAAAACTAAGTATCTTATTAGGGTCTCCCATCAGTGCATACTCACATTCATAAAGTATTTTCATTCACATCCTCATCCTTAATGTTATATACAAATAAAATGGCATCCCTTACATGTTATTTCAAGGCATCTATTTTCTGTTCCCTGTCCTCCTTTCAAGACTCAGACTCTGTTCTGCATGAAATACATTGGAATACATTTTAAAGCCCCAGGTATCTATTTGGTCTCTTCCACACACTCTGAAGAGATGAGAACATCAGCAGCAATTGGGAGTGTGCATTTCCTCAGCATAATCTTGTCAGAGATCCCTTCTTAAGGTTTGCAGTGCAGGGCTCCAAGATGTCAGAATGATGGCGTGAGAAAAGCCACAAAAGTTGATGAAGTGGGGATCTGAGCAGACAAAGGCTCATTTCAGGATGAATCAAACTGGAGATTGATTCCAATGGGATATTGAAATTAGGGTTCTTCTTTGCTGAAGAATATGCAGTGTGGGATTCTAAAGTTCCTTCCTCATTTAATTTTAATTCAAATACACTTCGATGGAGATGCTGAAAGAAAAGTTTAGCTGACACACTGAAAAGAGTCAAGGGGACCCTGGGCAGCTAACCCCCTGCTGATCATGCTCCCAGGATGAATGGAACTTGCTGTACTGTCATCCTTTATTAAAAGCTAACATGGGCTCCCACCCATGTGAAGGCAGAGAAGAGTGGGCATAAGTTACCACACTTGTGCATTTCAAATAAGTAGAGAGTATCAAGAGTGCGTGACTGTACCAGAACCATCAGAGCCCATCTGATGTTATTACATATGCAAATAGGGCATTAAGGTCAAATCTTCTGCATGGAAATAATCCAAGGGTTTGGGTATCATATTCTTTTAGTCTCTGCAATCTGAAAGAAATAAAAAAAGCAACTAAAAGGATTACAAATAAATCTCACTGGCCTCTTTACTCTAAAGCCCGTTTGTCTGGTCATGTATTAGTATTCAGAATTCCAGTAACAATTCCTGTATTTCTCTGGCAAACTATTTCACTTGACTAGATCAGTGAATAAAGTTGATTAATTACCAGAACTGCTAAGTTTAGCACAAGCCACATCTTACTTCCTCTTTTTTAAGTATATTCCATGGCTAAAAGCGGATTTCATAAATCCTACACTGATATTAATCATGTGTTGTGTTCAAAGACAAAACAGAGCCCCAAAATTACAGACTTGGGAAAAAAATGAGTCCTGTATTTATATATTTATTAAACCTTATGATACTATGTGTTAGAAAAAGTTCATTACTAAATAAGACCTGCTTTCATTGAAATAAGTCTTGCTTTTTTCACACTTATTTGAAAAGTTTACATAAGGTGTTTATATATGTGCCTGAATCAAAACCAAGTTCCATCTAATAACATGTGTTGACTGAGTTTTCAGGAGTCTGAACAGAAAAGCATACCAAGCCTAAGCCTCACAAAATCTCAAATAGTCTTGGACAAATAGTACACATATGATATTTACACGTGGAACAGTTTAGGCTCATGATCTTTTGGGGGATAGATTTTTTTTCTGCCAAAGCCTTTTTCATCTTATTTTCTTTTCTCTCTTTTCTTAGGAAGTTATCTCTGGCTTCAGCAAGCTATTCCTCTTACAGAGAAACACTAATGGCCCTAAGAAAGGGAATTCTTTTTTCTATTGATATTATTGTCCCTTCAGCCTTCCTTGTTTCATATTTTAACTGTTTTCTCTGTGTGGTCCTACCCTCAGTCCTCTAATCCCTCCAAATCATTATTAGATACTTTTTACAGTAAAATAACAAGAGCTAATGCAATTTTCCCACCCAGTGCCATGACCATTCTTCACTGCTCAATATCTAGTTATAAAACAAAATGGAGATGGTCAGTGAGAGGCAAGATTTGACACAGGTAGTGACTTTTTGAAATAGTTATATCTTTCATTTGTATTTGTGAACACGCTGTATACTGTTATATACAAACACATGAATATGTTCAATTGCATGCATACTTCACATACACCTTCTTATCTCTTTATGTAGCAACTGATAGACAAGAGTCCAAATCCTCCTCTTCCTTCAGTACATCCTTAGATCAATGTCCTGGTGGTGTCTTAGGCAAGTGCTGTCTTGATTATGGAGTAAGCAGGGGTAAACAATGAGAGGGAGTGGGGATTAGAGCAGGGAGCTGAGGCTGTCAGTGATATTAGAACTTAACTCCAGCAGGGAACTGTTATATGAATAATCTGCCCAGTACCCCATTCGATTTGAACATTCTAATTATGCACAACTGTTGGTATAGTAGCTGCAGTAAGCCTCTCAGTTTACAGTTCTCAGGTAGAAGGACAATCATATTTCTGTCCTAAATATATGCAAAATCTAAAAAGTTCATAAATATATGGTAAGATAAAATGATTAAAAGCAATGAGATGAAAGGGATCTGACATGGTTATTCTTGGTGCCAGATATTTATTGATGGAGAAAACTATACATGGTATGTTAACTGAATTTATTGTACTGCTTCTTTATAGTCTTAGAAGCACAAAGGAGAGCAAAGCAATGCCAAAATAAAATGTTTCTCAAACTAGAAACAAGAATTATTTGGATTTAAAAGCTATTAGCTATAACAGTTCTGGTAGAAAATGATGATACATCTCAAAACTAGATGTATTCTTGTCTCTTTCTGAGCAGGAATAAAATCAGCAAGAGCAACTCATTTTGTCTCTAATAGTTCTTCTTAGCACATACCTTCCTAAAAAATGATGTTGCTTTTCCTTGCATCCTTTCTCCAGGTATAATCATCCTTCAAGTGCATGTTGGACTTGTTTATTTTCCTGTTTCCTCCTATTATTTCACCTCTATATCAGAGACCTATCTTGTCATAATGGTAAGGTTTCCAACTTTCAGCTGAATATCGCTGCAAGTTTCATTTTATCTTATGTAAGTAATTAAATTAAATAGAGAGGCTAGAAACAGAGATAAAACCCAATCTCAAAGTACATTAATAATTCTGTAGGAGATATACAAAACTCATACTGAAGTCTACAAGAGATTTGTCTCAAAGAAGGCTTTAAGATTCAATATTTATTTAATATGTGGTAGCTTATGTGTGGAGATGCATAACAGAAAGCACAACCCTAGTTTCAGAGGCCTGAAGGTGCCTTGAAGGCAGGACAGCTGCCCCCCCAGTGCCCCCAGTGTCTCTGGGGTCTGAGGGTTGTGAATTCCTGCCTCTTGCCCACTATGTGTAGCAGTCCCATGGCAAGGCATTGCTCTTTGTGCCCGGAGATGTAAGGTTGTGCATGGAAGGCCTGGACTGTGTGTTACATGCAGCCCACAGTGCGATGTCTGTTCATGGACAGCAGTTGTGATGACAGGAAAATGGAAATGCTTTGCACAGAACACATTCAGTATTTGTGCAAATTTGACCCTGGCCTTTTGTTCTGAGTTTCCTTCACTGAATTCAAAACAACAGAATAAAAGAGAAAGAGCAAGTACTGCACACCAGAAACCACTGGACGTGTAAGTTCAGCATGAAATATGCTGATAGAAATCTGGAGGTGTTATATGTCATCATGACACACCGCTATAAAAAGGCTCAGTGGTGCAGAGGGGTGGTTCAGATCGTTAACATTTGCGGATTATTAAGGAGGATCCTTAATCTTGTGACACTCTGCATCATAGATGTTGGTGAAGGAAATGTTTGCCTCATAATTAAAGCAATTTTTGCATTCATAGCATGTTGCATAATCTTTTAATATAGACATATTCTGTTTCATGCCCTTACATAGTTGTATGCCCCCTGACATGTAATATGCATAGGTCACCCTGGAAATAATGCCTTCTATGTATTTCCATGGAAACTACAGTGGAAACACAGAGCACAAGAATGTTACTTGATAGAGCAAATTCTCAGCTACAAAACTTTAGTTTTTTCAACATGTAAACCACTGTTAGCTATGCATTTTCACCAGCAATGAACAAGAGCCTGCATGAAAATCTACACCAGAGGTGACCCACTGTTGCTGTTGCTGGTGCTGAAACACATCACCCATCACCTCATTATGTTAACATCCACTGTTTGGTCTCCATAATCATTCAGCAAGCACCAGTGGATGCCAATGGGTGCCATTATTCTGCATGGAGGAATTCAGTGATGCGCATTTGCTTCATATGCGTTTCAGTGTCAGACACCATTTTGTCAGACTGCACCTCTGCTGCCATCTGCCAGCAAAAAAAATGTTATGGAATATTGGTGGGAAGGTTCAACTTCTACTGCCATACCACCAACATCCACCTCTGACGTTGTGAGCCAGAATTATAAAATAGGAGGCATTGCTTTTGGAATGACCCTCGTATGATCAAAAGTGGCTTGCACAAGATGTGACCAGATGTTTGTATGGAGCTGTACCAGCAAGGTATTTCAAGGAACAGTGCTATTCAATGTGGTTCAGGAAGGTGAACAAGAGCTGCAGTGGTAGGAGTAACTGACATTCACTGATAAGAAAAAAGCTTTTGCTTACAGGGCTGAATCCCCTCCTGCTGCCTGTTGCAGGAGGTCATCGAGGAGTGGTGGTTTTTTTCTTTCCCCATTTAGTGTTGCTTCAACACGAGGAGGGAATTTCTGCTTTCAATGTCCTGTTTTGACACTGTGCAACAGGAGTTGGAGGAAAGAGATCTGTAAGCTCATCTCACCTGCTGGAGTGAGCTGAAGTTGTCTCCTAGACAAGAGGCCAAGAATTACCATGGAAACTCTTGGAACAAATTCTTGTGTCAAAGCAAATATCTCCATGTTAGTTAACAGAGATTTATTAAAATGGTGATTGAAAGAGCAGCACTCTTCGTTCCCTTTCTGAGGTCACTTAGCTAATCTGTCCACTAAATCTGTGTGCTGCACATGTTGCTGTCTGCTGACCTTGGAAGTTTTTAAAAAAGAGGGATCAGAGAGGAATGTAGTAATGGCACAATATACTCTTAGTGGTGGCCCCTGCCTTCACAATAGCTATGAAGAGCAGGAGACCCCAGTGATTCTTTGCGCTTAATGAAAATAAATACACATCAAAGAGTAGTTCCTGAGAAAGGAGATCCTGCTTGTGTCTTGCCATCTACAGGGGTCTGTCTGGACTGTAACAGTGATGTGCTCACCAGAAAGGACTTCAGGACTTCTGGACACAGTCTGTCTCTGTGCATTCATAAAGATCATGCCCAAAAGAGTGGAACATTTTGTTCATTATCTTTTTTTTTTTTTTTTTTTTTTTTTAACAACACTCAGTTCTTCCCTCCATTGTGATTGATATGTTGATTCTTACCCAATGGACATTGCTTCCTATTTTGGTGCAATCAGCAGTTTTAATTAGCACACTACTACGTCTTGTGCTGCATTTATTAATGATAGTTTTACAAGATGCCTTGTTTTTAATTTGGGGATCATCTTTCTCTCTCCTCTTGTTATTTTTTTTCCAGACATTTTGCTTATAAACAATTTGGCAGTGGTAGAGTAACATATGTTTTTGCATGAATAATTTAGTAGTTGTACTAAATCACTATCATTCCGTATATGTCAGTCTGAATATGCTGAATGTAGTAGTTACTGATTAGTATGGAGAAACTTAGGTAGAAAACACTGTGAGAATGAGTTTAACTCAGGAAATATTTCACATGCAAAATGTGCTCTGTTTTCATATTCACAAGTATGAATAAATATATTGCTTATTTTTGAATGACTCCGTGTAAATTATTGCACAACAGCAGAGCAGAAGAGGATTTGAATTTACAAGTAGTACAGATAGGAAATTTGCCAAAACGTGGTTTCATACAGCTCAAAATACACATGGACTTGCCAAGTAGTTTGAAATGCAAACATGTTTAGGCTGTCGAAGAGCAAACACATCTTGACAGAGGGACAGATAATATTCCTTTTGCTCTTTAAGATCCCGTGATTAAAGTAGCTGAACAAGATGTGGGAAAGCTGCATTTAGATTCTTCTGCTGCCTGCACTGATTTGGAGTATAATTCTGTCACCTCACTGCAGTGCCTTAACCATCAGAGTAAAGAAGCGTAATGTGTGTTTCCATCGATATTTTCAGCTCTGAAACTGAGTTTTATAAATACTAAAACATCAGCTGTCAAGTGAGAGAACACTAGCGTGGTGGCTAGCTGCTTTTGCAGGAGATGCAGATTCAAAGCCCTTCCGCAGAGCAGGGCCCTCAGCCTGGAGCTCAATCCCAGGAGCATCACCGCTCTTCTGGAGAAGGAACACAGTGGTAAGGGTGCAGCCTGTCCTTCATTCCCTTCTGTTTCTCCTACACATACCACAAAACAGAATGTTTTGTTGCAGATTGAAGAGATGTTCTGATGCAAAAGTAATCTGATAAGCAAATCCTTTTGTTTTACCTTGGCAGAACAAAGAGGAGAAAACAAAAAGATATTGTTCAGATCATTCTAACTGGAAGAAAGAAAAATATACTTTTTTTGGCACTCACATCATTGGTTTTAATGGGACAGCTGAGCCTGAGTCTGTGTTGTTGCTGCTTGGTGTGAAGCAGCTAGCATCTCTTCTCCTTCTACCCAGTGAATAAGCCAAGAGAAATTGTAGAAAGAAAGCTGCCACCACCATGCTGGTGCTGCCTCCAACATGGGATGCAGAGAAAAGCCAGGCAGTGGCTAAAAGGTGTAAAGGGCAGAGTGAGTGCTGAGGAGAACAGCTCGTGAGAGGTGTATATAAGTTAAGCTGCTGCGTGGGACGATGTGCCGGAGGTCCTCAGAGCCACTTTCCGCAGCTCCAGCACTGCATGGTGTGACACAAGTGAGTGCTTTTGACTTCACATGGTTTCCTTGATGCTAGTGTGTCGAAAAGATGGACAGACAGGGCTTTGGCTGCTCACCCGACAGCCACTGTCTGGCATTTATTAAGAAGCCATGTTGACGAGAGATGTACTTTCATGATCAATTTCTGCAGCTCCAGTGGAAATATTTATCCTGCACGTTCGCTTTCCCAAGAGTGGGAGCAGATCAGCCTTGCCCCTAGAGACTATGTAAAGAAAAATATGCTAATTAAACGTATACAGAAGGCCACATGTTACATAGATGCTGAAGGGATTGTATTTATTATGAGGGTATGTTTTGATAGCCTTGTTACAAAATGCCAGCAGTCTAGCATTGTTCGGCCTAGAAAAAAAAATTATTTTTCTTTGCTGCCTGTCTGGAATTAACAGAATGCCCACTTCTGTTTAATCATACTGTTTCATTGCAAAGAAATTAAGAGATACTGTGCCTTTCACAAAAACCAAACCAAGCAAAACAAGAAAAACTCCACCACTGTACAGACTCATCAAAAGGGAATTGCTGGAGTGATGGAAGAGGGCATTTCCATCCCATTTGATGCTTTTAATTGCTGTTCTTATGAATGGCCTGAATCTTTCATACCTGAGTTGCAGCGCAGAGCAGTTATTTTTAGCAGCTATAGCCCAAAGCTACTGTTGCTGATTTACTGTGGCATATCCACAGATACACATTCCATTCTGTGGTTTCAGGCTCAGTAGGTAAATTAAGTGCATTACCTGATACAGCATCTTTAGTAGCAATTAACAAATATTAGGCAAATATTAACAGAAAGGAGCCAGAAGGAAGATTAATGCAGCCAAGTAAATCCCCTCCTCTTGTTCAAGGTCTCTGTAGATATCTAAAACCACAAAAGAAAAGATTATTTTTAAAGACAGTGTAGCAGAAAGCTCTTTGAGATTTATCTTTCTACTAAACATATACCCCAAAAATGCCATTATTATTTACTTATGTTTAAAGAAAAAGGACTTTGCTGTTTGCAAATGAAGGTTAACTTTTGTATAGAAAAAAAATTGCTTCCGCTTGCATTGGATATTTTTGTGGTTTTCAGTACAAAGCAGAGGGAGAAAAAATACAGAATTGGACAGCTTCTCTATTACAGAGTGTGTTTTCATTAGGGTGAACAATGGAGGCTCTTGGGTGGATTGTGATGAGCAGCTTTATACTGAAGGACAAGTTGCATTTATCCCAAGGCAATTCAGGGGTTTAAAATGGGCAGCAGGGCCTTTGTCTTTGGTAAGAGCCTTCCTGTGAATAACTCTGTGATTCATAGCCAAATTATAGCTGCTTCCCACTAACACAGCCATTCTGATAGCAAGGTTCAAGACAGGTTATCTTCAAATGTTAAGTGACACTAGTGGGTTTGTATCCATTTTTTCCATTTGTTAGAACTGGATTAAATAAATTAGAAAAAGCCATATTTTTGATCCAGATAAGGATTCCTTACCAGGATTAAAGTTCAAAGCACAGAGATAAGTGTTTAGAATCATATCTTCCTTTAAATTAAGAATGATAGATGATCTATAAAAGCTCTCTAATCAGGGATACAAATCTTACAGATGTGCAGATGCAGATAAGCAGTTAAAAACATATCAAGTGTTATGGTTGATACAGGTATTTTGAGATCCTTCAATGCAAATTACTGTATACTCTGTACATGATGACACAGTGATGGTGCAAAGAGCTGACAAGCCAAGCTCCAGCCTCCACAGCATAAATTGCTTTGAGATGAATCAAAGTAAATAATTGTAAAATGATATTCATAGTGCTACTAAACGTTTATCTCGTAGTAGCCTGTAAAGCCACATCAGGATTGAGATTCTTTTGTGTTCTTCATCCACAAATATAGAAAAAATGGTCTGCGCCTGAGATTCTATGGCTTCTGTTTAATTAATCCACTGTTTTTCCAGGTTAATTTGTGTATTTTCTGGGGGCAGCTTAGCACTTGACTAATAACTGGTTCACTCAGTTATTTGTCCAAATTGTTCTTTAATTAAAAGCATGCTCTGTTAGCCTTGGAATATACAGAGGGCATGTATGATGCTGCAGCCTGTTTGCTCAGATTGGCAGAAGCTTTAATCTTCCAGTTTGCTTAGAAGAAAATGGGATTACTACTATTCTATGCCATTATATATATATCTTCTAGGACCAGCTGAGTTTAAAGTCCAGAGATTTAAGTCTATTTTAATTTGGCTAAGGCTTCAATACAGTAAGTTGAAATTTCTCAAATCTCCCTCCTTTCCAGTATGAGATATCCTGAAAAAAAAGAACACACTGGATTCTTTATTCTTTGCCTGGACTTGGACACCACTGGGTGTTGTGAGATGAGAATAGCATTTAATTCTGATTCCAATCAAATGAACACTGTGGGAAGTCATTTGCTTCTTTCTAAAGTGGTTGGCAGTAACCAAGGGCATTCCTATAGTGCAAGGACAAGATGAGACAAGATGAGAAAACCCAACACCCCACTAGAGAGTTGCTGAATTGCTTCA
Organism: Pavo muticus; assembly: GCA_016647715.1. Lineage (NCBI taxonomy): Eukaryota > Metazoa > Chordata > Aves > Galliformes > Phasianidae > Pavo > Pavo muticus. Next base: position 53,042 of record JACDJE010000659.1, on the reverse strand, counting down.
AATGGAGAATTTATTTCAGGCACCGCTGCAGCCTGGCACTTGAGCACGTAGTTTTGCAGCAGCTTTTGACAGAAGTGCGATATGATGCTGTGGTCCAGTCTTCTGCAGAGTACTGACATGGTCCTTTCCACCTTGCATTTGTCCGTGCACTGGAATGGAGTATACTTCTGAGCTGCTTCAGTGGGTGAACAAGGAGGGATGAAAAGTCCACAGTGATCTACAAATCTCTGAAGGAAAGTACAACTGTCATGGATGCCAGTATCAGTACAATAGCTGCACTAGAGGATATGCCAGATGGAAAACACCAAGTTCCTGTAGGAAAAAAAAAAAAAGAAAAAGAAAAAAAAAGAGGGGGAGTGAAAAGATGTGGTGTTTTCTAGGAGAGCAATATTGATTCTCCTTGTGAGTAAAAATGATTCAAAAATCGTTTATTTGAACTACCCAAACTGGGTAAAGTTTCCTGCTTTTGCATCTTTCTACCCAATACTGAGTAAGTGGAAATGAGTATATCCACTTCTGCAGCCACTTGTTGCCTAATAGTGCCTGAGGTTGCGTGAAAGTTTCTGTTGGAGACTTCTTTGCCAGCACCAAGAAACAGATGCAGATGCAGAAAAGATAACAAGTTCTGCATTACTTAACTTCTGACTTTTATTGCTTGTTCTTAGTGACAATCTTAGCAATATTAGACTATAGCCTTCTCATAGTAAGCAACAGTATTTTTTTTCCAGTGTTGTTTTTAGGAAGAAAATAATGAGCACAAATATATGAAGAAGATACAGGGTGAGAAAGAAAAGCCATGCAGTTTTTTACGAAAAGATATGGTGAATAAGAAAGACCAGTAAGCAAGAGAAACTAAGTGAGTGATTAGAAGGAAAGCAGGCAGAGATAGTTATGGTATATTAGGGGCTCAGAGTAATGTGGGAATGTCTGTTTGCCAGGTTGTACTGAACAAGAAAGAAGGAGCTGGTTTTTGCACTTAGAGCCCCAGCCATTGAAGTGTGGGACTGTTGGCAATGGCAGACAAAAGCAGGCTAACATAGATAAGATTCCTAGCTAGATTTGATACCCAAGGCTCACGGTTCATCAGTAGGAAGTGGTACAGTCCCAATCTTTGTGGTCCTCTTGAGAGCTCTTCCTCTGTGCATTGTCTATGCAGGATGACTAATCAACACAAGCTTTTCTGAAAGTGGTAAGTGCTATGTGCTCTATAGTATTTGAACCCACTTTGATACACCAAGACATTCTAGTCTTACTGCAGTTAATCCATACATCTGCATCAGCCATCTGCCTGCCATTTCTGACAGCCTAGCATCCAGAAAATTATACATCCCTACACAAAGAGCTCGGGCAGTCAGTACTGCCCCTTCCCTTCATAGTGGAAGGATTGTTAGCCACGATACTGGTCCGTGTCACTAAGCACCATGAACATTCCACACCCCACCTCATTGAGGCATCACCATTAAACTGAAGTTGTTTTGTTGTTGAAATGACACAAGATTTCTTGTTGTTCAGTGTAGGTAAGGTAACTGCAAATGGTCCCTTCTTACCTATAAACTAATTCCTCCATCAGAGATGACAGCATTCACATGCAATTTGGGAATTGCTGGGCCTAGATCTGGAGCCAACATGTATCAGCAACAATCAATGTCATTTGAGGAGGTTTAGGATTAAGACCTCTTTCATTACTCAGGCTCATTCTATGCCATTTGTGGAAGTGCAGCTCAATCTGCATATCATCTGTATGCAATAAACTGCATGTTTGGATTGAAGTATTAGGGCATCTCACTGAAAAGTGAAAGCTGTATCAGATTTCATACAGAAGTAGAGCTTTAGTAATGCATGGTAGACGAGACTGAGCTGCAGGAAGATGGACATGATTTCATCTTCACAGCTATACAGAGTCCTATTCAAACACCAGAAGTTAGAAGTTACTAGACATTGACTTTGGTGAGATTTGGAACCTCTCTATTGTAAATTCTGTGCTCTGGGGGAAGTCTTGTTGGAATCAGAGGAACCATGCATGGATTCATACACTACCTAGAAGGAACCAAGGCATCAGAATCTGATCTCCTGCTTCAGTCATTGTGATGCAGAGGAAAACTATCTCATCTCTTAAAATATCCTATCAAAAGGTACTCATAATGAAATACATGAAAACTGAAATAGGGTTGAAATAAGCAATTTTGTCAACAACATTTAGAATGTAACTTTTTGCATTCTTGATACAATTCCCACAGCACTCTGGAAATGCCTTGTTTGACTGAAATGATTATTTTTTAGAGATAATGGAATCTTTGATTTAAGGCACCATTTGAATTAAACATCAGGATTTATTCTTTTATTTAATCTGGACACGCAGGAAAAAAAAGAGTGCATTTTTTCTTTTTAGGAACAATCTGGTACTTCTATCTTCAAAGCTGCTATTTACATATCAACAGCTTTGTTCAGTTCCTCTGTTCTTTGGCCAAGTGTGAGATTACAGTGAAAAACCAGGGAAGGGGGTGGCAACTCAATCTAGTCGGATCAAAAGAGGCAGCATTGGAGTAAACAGGGCTATTAGGAGGAATAAGCAACGATGGCAAAAAGAGAACAATTACATAATTTTGTATTTTGTTTAATTTAATTTCACATTGCTCTGTTAGATGTAAAATCTTCCCAGAAGTTGGAAAATAATTTTTTCCTGGTCCATTTCCATTTGGCAAATACACCATTTGGTTTATGTTTCCCTCCCATATGTTGAATGGTAATTAAATAAATAGATCCATCGCTGCTTTTTGTGTAAGAACAACTTCTGTACATTATTCTCATAAAAAGTCTTTGTTGCCCATGGTGGCATCAGGGTTCATAATAGCTTGCCTAAAAAAAAAAGTAATGAAATAAAAATTGAGTATGCCATGTTTTACTAGCAGCTACTTAGGTACCAGACTGGCATTTGGCTCTGTGTTGGTATCATTTTAAAGGTGTTGAATCAGGCTCAGAAATGAATGAAGATGGAAGAAAACTAAAAAAAAAAAAACACAGAAAATTGGAAGATGCAGTTTTTAAAAAGTAGTCATGCTCATTGTTCTAAATATTACAGATGGAGTATGATTGCACTACTTCCATAGGGAAACAAAAAGTCATTTTCCATATATTAGGGCTAAACATTCTAAGACAGGTAATGGATTTAGAAGCAAGCCTCCCTTGGTAATGAAACCTAATTAAGAAATAGTAGCATTATGATAGAAAACCCTAGCTGATGAAAGAAAAAGGTAAGAGTGGATGTCAAAGCTGAGTAGTAAGGATGCTACCTAGTACTTGCTCCAGGTGGGATACTGGACATGGAAAAGGACTGAGGGAAATTTGTTGCCTTTGAGAAAAAAAAAAGTATTTTAAATTTTTGTGCATATGTGAGCTATTCTCTACTTTTTGAGGCAAGCTTGCAAAGGGCTTGCCTCAAAAGACACAAAAGCTGCCATTATGTTCTTGAGCTCTTTTCCTCCCCCCTTATGCTTTCTCATTCCTTACCCAGTCATGGTAGGACTAGCTGCCACTCTCAGGTGACTCAGTGATTCTTCTGTGCCTCTCAAAGTTCTTTGCAAAAGTGGGTAAAAACCTTTACACAAGATAGGCAATATCTAAGTCTGTTCTCTAAAGGAGGGCAGAGTCTGAAAGAGAGCACAAACCATGAGTACAAGGACTGTTCCAGCTATCACTGAAGTGCAGATGTCTCTGAGACTGGATGCAGCTTTGAAATAGGCACCACGACTCTACAGTGTGTCAGGATGAAGAGGGAGTATATTGACGCTCTGAAAATAGAACTTCATATGAGCTAAATGTAATTACTCAGATGGATGTCAGCCAGTGCACCTGGACTTGCTCACTGTTAGCAAAACCTAAATCCTAAAGAGGAATTCAGAATAAATATTCTGTGGCACTATATAAATTCTCAGAACTGTTTGCCTATTTTGTATTTTCATCTTCACTTTCAAAATGATACTTGATCTTACCTCTATCACCTAGTGATCAAATAGAAGTTTCTCTGTAACTTTGTCAGAAGTCTGCAGTAAGTTAAACTGAGACACTGAGACATAGTAAACACTTTTATCCTTTTACTTCTGACATTTCAACACTGGAAAATATAATAGATCAGTTGATGTTTGTTGACAAAAAATATCAGTTGGTTAATGTTGACATTTTTCCAGCTGAGAATCCAGTCTACTAATCTGATGTACATCACATTGCTAATAAAATCCTGATTCTTTCTTCTTGCATCTTGGACAGAAATGCCTCAGTCCTGCTCAGGTTGAGAAGTAGGGCTGGCTACTCACATTGGAGCAGATGGACCAAAATGTTGCATGCAGCTCATTCTCCAAGCTGGCTAGAAAGATGCCAGGAGTTGACCAGAAGCCAGTATAGAGCAATGTTGTGCTGACAATAGTTTACTGAGAAGCTAATAAACTTGTCTGGGAAGGGACTGGCTGGCATCTCTCATGTTGGACATACTCTATATCTAAAATGCTGAATTTTCACTTTCTGGATAGACAGTAGACCTAGTGCCACTCTTGGCTGATCGTCTTCAGTGCCAGAAGGACCTTCTGAATGGACAGGGTCTTCTCAGCTGCAAAAAGGAAGAGTGTTCTCAAACGACAGTTGACTGAAAAAATACCTGAAAGCATTGTCCCAGGGGAGGAATAAAGTCAGGACAAGCTGTAATGCAGCCTTTCTGTCACATAAATCTCCAGCATGTGTGCTGATGTCCACTCATTTGAGGACTGATTTTCAGAGACAGTTATCATCATCAGCTGCCAGTAACTATAGTTAGACATCTAAGCCTCTAAAATCCATGAGTTTAAATTCAAGCAGAAGAAATAGCTTGCTCCAGATACAGCCTTGAATATGACTGCGATTCAACCTGATACATGGCAAAGGAATGTTGAGAAGAAGACAAATTTGTGAAATTCTATTGCCGTAGTTATGAAACTTAAGGCAGTTGCTTATTAGCGGAAGTAGAAGATCTCATCTGACACAATGATTTGTGAGCTAAAGCACAGGACATCAACTAATGTAAAAAATCTTACAACCCTGAAAGTCAATTGAAGGCCTTTTTGAGGAAGAAGTGGCTATATTAGCCAGGGCAGCATTATCTCTAATGCACACATTTCCTCCATAATTGAAGTCATTAAAGGACAGATACTTGGACATGTACTGGAGCATCAGATTGGATTTTTAGCCTTTTAAAGTTTTCCCTTTATATATTTTCTTAGGATCAATCTGAAACAATTGGCTTAGGGTGAAATATCTTGCTGTGGCTTTTCCCCTACACAGCATCTCTAAGTAGAGTTCCAACACTATTTTACTTTCATTGTGTTTGCTATTGCTGTCCTGAGACTGGATATCTAAATGGGAAGAAAATTAAAACAGTCTGAGAGGGAAATCTATCACGTTTAGAGAGGGCTCTGAAAACTTTGTCAAAAAGAGCTCTAACTTCTGCTTGTGTCTAATGAAATTTGTTTTCTATATTTCATCAGCAGGTATTTGGGAATGCACTTTGTAAGTAAATCATGCTATAAATTCCTGATACCGAGATCTATAAAAGCAGTTGCATGTCTTCTCACTGTTTTAAAAGTAGGTATCTCAATTATTTGGATTTAGATAATAATATTAGATAACACCAGTCTTTGTATACCTATGTGATAATTGAATTTAATTTTCTGGTATATTATGAAGAAGTGAGACTGCTGTCTAGCCCAGAAAACTAAGGAAGACCAATGAACCTGAATCAGACTAATTCATTAAATTGGATGAGTTAATGTGTTTCTTGTGGATTTTGACAGTAAATCAATTCCTATATAGCATGTCATGTTTTCAGTTCAGTGTTGTTTTGCACATAGGTGGACTCCCATAGCACCGAACTAAATTCATGTTGTGATGGCCCAAATATGTTCTCAGTCACACCAGCCTCAGTCTGCCAAATTGTATTCACAATTTCTGGAGTTCCTCCACTTTTAAATCTGAATCTCTGACATACGATGGCCTTTGGTCTTCAGATCAGTTCTTTTTTATCCATCTTTGACCCACTTCTGACCCCGTAGCAGTTATTCATTATATTTTACACTGCTTATATTTGGATTAATTTGATTTACAGGAAAGGAAAATGGAAAATATAAGAAAAGAACATTTTGTGGAGATGGCTAAACTAGCACTGAGGTCAATCTCTTTAATTTTACTGAGTCAGTGTATTTCCAATTTATTTATTTTTAGTGAAATGCATGCATTTACTCTTCTGTTAATACACAGAGCTTTCTATTTGTGAACAGTAAAACCTGCTCTCCGTATATTTAGCCTAACCAGTATTATAGGACATAACCTTATGTTTTTGTATAGGCATTAATGAGGATTTAACAGTTCAGGCTGGTGATGTAACATTATGGACCCGGCACTGCTTTCTATCCTAACCGCAGTGTCTCTGAGTGCTATTGATTCTTTTTTTTTAAAAGAAGCTCTCAGCCTGCTTGGTTTCAAGGGCAAAACTAAGTTCAAGTGTGAGGCTGTTCAAAGTCCAGATGAGAATGTGTTTTCAAGAAGTTACTGTGGAAAATAATATCTACTGTTTAAATTAAGCATTTTTCATGCTTTCAGCCAATCGTTACTTCATTGTTGACTGAGATGCTCAGCATGATCTAGGCAATCTGATACACTTTCATATTTTTATTATTTCAGTCTACTTGAATCAGATGCTACAAAGTATCAGATAAATATGAGATATTCATATTTATTATTCACACTCATGCTGAAAATAAGGAAAATCTGTGGTTTGCATTGGTCTCCTGTAACATTTTGTGCATACCAGCTATTGCAACAGCATAGTTACAAGCCTTGTGTTCTCCTGTCTATTCAGCTGCCTTAAGCATCTCTCAGTCATATCAGCTGGGTGGTTTATGTCTGATGCGGATGTTTTCTTCAGTTTGTCCTGAGTGAGCTTAGTACCAGTCTAAAGAGCTGTGAGGTCCTCTTTCTGTAATGGATTGTGCAAAATGAAAGGCATCACATAATGCTGATTGCAGGAAAACCTAGGCTCCATATCTGAATTTTAAACCCTTGGTTCATTTCTGACAATTTTCTGTGAGATAAATATGGGATTCAGCCTGCTTCAGCAAGCTAAATGCAAAGTCTAATCTGCATGTTAATGGTCTTTTGGTAGTCAACAGCAAGAGATGGGAGACCCTGGAAGAACACTGACCCAAACCCAACAGGTATCTCAAAGGGATTCCCTTCTCCTCTGACTACAAGCATGGCCTTGAGAACTAGCCGGTACCATCTGCCTCACTTCAGACTGATGAAATGTGGTGGGATTAATCCCTCTCTTTATAATTAAGATGTCTCCTACATGACTTGATAAAGGATGCATAAATTAGATCTGATAAAGAGAACTACCTGCTGACAGCTGATACAATAATTTGTGAGTCCCAAACCTATATGCAAAGGACAAGACTGTGTTTCTTGCCATTGCATTGGGAAGCTTTCTATTTCTAATGGATTTACTTCCTGAAGAAAATCTCTGTACACTGGAAAGACTGTTTTGAATTTCTTATCTATGAAAATTAAGTTACATGGAACTTACTATATAGAGTTTCTGCCTTTTAATAAGCTCATCTCGATAAAATAAAGCAAAATCAAAGACAGCTCATGTAAGATACAGAGTAATTAGTCATTTATGTAACTCATCATTGTACAAACTAAGTTAGCTTCTATATAAATGTCTAGACAGCACGTTAGTGCTATGTCCAGCCAATCCAAAAATATATAACTGAGAAAGATAAATGATCTTTGCCTCCTAAACTTCTTGATAGCACTTGTCATACTCTTCATTGTCATTTGTATTTCACATACAGATAAACTCCAACTGTTCAGATCCCAAATGTGCCTGTTTGTTGCCAGAATATATATATATGATGTTATATTCATAAAATCATCAAGGTTGAAAAAGGCCTCTAAGATCATTTAGTCCAACTGTCCACTTGCCACCAATATTGCCACTAAACCATGACCCTATGTACCCATGTACCACATCTACACCTTTCTTGAACACCTCCAGGAACAGTGACTCATCACCTCCCTGGGCAGCCTCTTTCAGTGTCCGACCACTCTTTTGGAGAATGAATTTTTAATAATATCCAACCTGAAACTCACCTTAAGGCCATTGCTTCTTGTCCTATCACTAGTTACCTGGGAGAAGAGTCTGGCCACAACCTCCTTTCAGATCACTGTAAGGTTTTAGAGCTATGAGGTTTCCTCTGAGCCTCCTCTTCTCCAGTCTAAACAATCCCAGTTCCCTCAGTCACTCCTCATAAGACTTGTGCTCCAGACTCCTCTCCAGCTTCGTTGCCCTTCTCTGGACGTGCTCCAGGGCCTTACTGTCTTTCTTATAGTGAAGTGCCCAAAACTGAACACAGTACTCAAGGTGAAGTCTCACCAGTACCAAGTACCAAGTACAAGGGTATCATCTCCCTGCTTCTGCTGGCTATACTATTTCTGACAAAAGTCAGGATGCCACTGCCTGGCCTTCTTGTCTACCTGGGCACATTTCTGGCTCATTTTTAGCCGGGCATTGACCTACACCATCAGATTCTTTACCTCCGCACTGTCTTCCAGTGTAGTCCGGAGTAGTCCTGTGACTCTGCCCCAAGCCTGTAGTGTTTCCTTGGGTTGTTGTGACCAAAGTGCAGGATCCAGCACTTTGTCTCAATGAATTTAATCCCCTTGGGCTCAGTTCATTGATCCAGCCTATCTGGACTTATTTTCATAAGTCACATTGAAATCAGTATTTGCACTGACTTTAGAGAGATTTCTGCTGTTATTCAGCCTGTGTAAAATTAAACTTTATTTACAGTATCATTATTTCAAATATATTTCAAACTAGCTCATGGTATACTTCATAGAAGACTGCTCTATGGGTAAGGCAATTGATTGAATATAGTATCTCATTATGTAAATGGACAATCATATAACTTGCGCGAAAAGTCTTAGGTCAACACCAAATCCTTGCTTTAAGCAGCCATCTCTTGAAGGGCTGGCATGCACACTGTGGAGCAACTTTTTTGAAGTTCGTTACAGAGAAAGCAAGGTAGCTGAAGAAGGCCTACCTGAAGGGGATGTGCATGTGAGTGTCAGAATCCAGCCTGTCTATCTGTGTTGCACAGCAAGGACAGCTTCATTTGGGGCCCAGGACTGGGCACTTACAGGCTCTTTTCTCCTGCCTCTGAACATCGCTTATTTACATGAATAGATTGGCAGTACATAGTTAGCATTGACCAAGTTCCTATCCTTATTCATCTATATCGCTGTGGATATTGTAGCATTAACAAATGAAAAATTTCCAGTTAGAGTTGTTCAGAGTCCAGATCAAAACCATATACTAGGCAGATCAACATAATAGATAGAAATGTCAGATCTTCTCACTCTGACAGAATTCTTGATTCTTTTCATCTCCATCTGAAGGAAAGATTTATTTCAGCCAAAATAAATGCTCCTTCTTATGCTTGTCATAGAAGTCTGTGGGAAAACAAGCTGAGGTCACCAGAGTCTAAAGACAAAAGTACTGATTTTACTCAAGAGCTCACTAATTATGGTCCTTGCAAAGGATGTAGGGGACTATAGTTCTGTCCCCTGCTCTGCCTCAAGCCCAATTTATGTCACTTCTCATTGTCTATCTAATAAGGAGCATTTACCGTAATTTATTCTCCTCTAGAATCCTTCAGGATTAATAATCAGTTTCAATGCGTAGTATTTTTTTCAGCAGAGAAACAAATAGAACATAACCCAGGAAGGCATCTGGCAAATGGTAAATATTAACAAAATATGATCAGAACTGAGAGAAGAGATAGCTGCACATCTGGAATTTTCCTCTGCAAATTCCACACAGGCCTGTGCTTTGCAGAATAGTAATCTACCCTTCTGTGTCCTCCTGTGAATAATTAAAATTCATATCAAATAGTTTCTAAAATGCTTCTAAAACTCAGAGGAAATAATGGAAGCTTCCTGTCAGCATCTATATGTAATATGTATGTCTGCCTTTTTTTGGGGTACAGAGGTCAGAAATATTCTATGAGAATGTCATCATTGCACTGGTGGTCTGAAGTATGAATCTGGATCCAAATTCTATTCCTCAGTCCCATCTCTGTTCTTTCTCTGCAGAGAGCTGGAGAAAAAAAGATGGTTATTTATTGTGTTGTCACTACTCATACATCCCATTCCTATTCTGGAAGCTTTTCTAAATTTATTACACAGGCAGAATTTCCTCTTATTTGTTTGCCTACGCAGAGACCAAAAAACGTATCAGAGAATGAAACTGTTGTTGTAAATGTGTCAGTTATTTGCTTGCTGAAACTATGTGCTTTTGCTCACTCATTCAGAAAAATACAGAGAGATCTGAAAATCTGGGGAGAAGTTACAAGTCAAAGCTCTCTTGTATATTAATGGCTACGTAAGAATAACTAGTACTGCCAAGGACCATTGGTTTTCTAGATTTGATGAACCTTCAGGGGAAAGTAACATATTTAAGGTGAAAGGAAAATGGATTAATTAGAACATCAGCCTTCATTTGTCAGCACCAGAGTAGAACATCAGTTATACGTTGCATTTGACAAACATCTCCTGATGAGACAGTTTCATCAGCCCTCTTGGGAGTGACTTAAACAGAGAGCTTTGCAGCAACAAAGCAGCGTGCACCAGCACAGCTTACTAGCTGTGAGAGTTGTTGCACTGATTTCAGAATAGAATGCTCTTGTTCCTCTTTTTCTGCAGCAGAAAAAGACCAATACTCTAGTTTCTTCGCTGTTGACTATACAAAGCTGTGTATTGATTTACTTCCAGAGCTATATTGATCTCATAGGGTAATAGAACTTCATTTAACTTATAGGTCTAATAAGCTACCAGTGTATTTAGGAAAACACAATGTTCTCAGAAAGATATAAGAGAAAAGCAGCTAGGCTAAAGTACCGAGACTGAGATTGATTCTTAAGCTTATAATTTGATCTATGCTGTTAAAACTAGGGAAGGATGGGACTTGGGCAATTGTTCTACTAATGCTTTGTGAAATTCAGGAAGCAAGGTTAGCATGAGTCCTCAGCTGCTGTAAGTTATTTAAAGAAGAAACAATTAACTTTTGTTATACTGAGTTTATGTTAGAAAGGTAAAAAATATTTTGCTTTTGAAATAATGAATTTTCTAGAAGTAAGTGGTAAAACGCACCCGGTTCATGTCATCATAAACATGGGGGTGGATATATCAGTTGAGATCATCTGAATTAATGAATCCAATGAATTCACCTGGATGAGGCTTGCTTCTGCATATACTGGAGATCATATTGGGGAGCTAAAGATACATATTGAAATGGATATATGAACTATACATCTCTTGTTTGTTCCTGATGAACAAACTACTTAATTCTCCATCTCTATGCACTATGAGCTAAATAAGACAATTAGGTCCAGTATTAATTGCATTTATTAAAAGACATGGAATACTTTATTCAAATACTTCTTGTTTTATATTTTTAATGAAAAATAGTTTTGTAGTTTTTGTCAAATTAGTCCAGCTAATAGAATGATCTCTGCAAGGGGATCCTCTTGGACTCTCATAAGGGAGTGTTACATTGTATTGCCAGCTACACAAACAGGCTATTAAGTGTCATTAAGAAGACTGCAGTTTAGTGCTGTGAAAGCTGAGATGTGCAGTGCACGGCACAGGGGTCATTACCGGAGATTGTATACTTTTATATTTAAGACAACTCTGGACCAAAGAAATAGGATTCTTTCCTTAGTTCCTGCTGCTTCCTTTGCCTTAGTGAGCAAGTCACATCAGCCAGATCTTGCACAGTCACTTGGTGTATTTCTTGGTATATTAGTGCCTAGATTCTTGATATATTTGTGCCTATCCTGAGAGCAATATGGTTCTAATGGTCATGGGCGATGCCAGCCACAGGTGAACTTGCAAGCTGCTCTCAGACTATGTTAACCACTGAACAAATGTTGCCTGCATCCTAGGACATCTCCAAATGAAAGCTTAAAACTCTTAACTTTAATCTCTCTTTGACTCGGTTCCATATCTGTGTACTAGTGCTGACACCTATTCCCTCAACTTCCCTCAAAAATTTAATTTGCAAAATACCTGGAGTTTTTTTGTATAGCACAGAACAGCTCAGGAGAACATCTATCATATTCAGGAGAGAGCTTCTCTACTGAAGTGTACACAATATGTTGAATAAGGAGAAGACAGAACATAAAGTGCTATATAATGCATGCACTGAATGAGATAGTAGGCATATGGAAAAAGTCATATGTGCTCTACTCATTAAAAACTATCATAATACTTGAGGAAAAGGGTAAACTAAAGACAAATTTTGAGTAGAAGCCATTAATTCCATTAATTCTAGTATTTCTTAAGCTATATATGCATATTTGAAATTATTTCAATGAAATGGGGTGTGTGAGTTTGCAGATATACCCAGCTTCTACATTTCATTTTCTCTAACCTAGCTCATATTCCTTGCTGCCATTCCAGCTCTCCCACTTTAAGGTAGTTGTACTGTAGCTTGGATGGAGGTGGCCAGTAATTAACTATGGATAATATTTCTGCTCATTCACTAGACCATGTTCTCTCTGCCTGCACCCAATTAACTGTCTCCCATGAATCCAGAAAGCACAGTGAAAGCTGTATTATAATTCTTGGATCATTAAAAAATCCCATGAAATTTTTGTAAGACTAAAATAATCCTTTTGTCCTGGAAAAATCCCAGTTTTGGTTAATTACTTGAACTATGTAAAAAAAGAGACAAATATATTCATTGTACCTTTTGCTTAAAATGTCATGGAACACACTGGAGAGCTTATACAGAAGTATGTTTTTGAGTGACTCAGCTAAGTCTCTAAGCTGGGTATATAATATTAAGAGTTTTTAAAAATATTGTAGAATTTGTCAAAAAAAAAAGTTATCTGATATTAATTAATTGGCTTTTCTGCACTCTGGGGTTTTATCTGAAAGATATAATATTTTTCTTTCCTTTCTCTGTAATAGTTCTGTGGTATTGGTCATATTATTTAAACTGGTTGTGCTTATCTACATTAAACCTGGAAATATTTCCGTCCCAGGGAAATTGATACTTATGTGGGAGTCTTATCAAGAAAAAACAGTTTTGTTTTCATCCTCCTTTATTCCATAAGCCATGTTAAAAATAACACACATTAATTCTTTGCTATTTGTGTAACTCCTTGCATCTCAATAGATCAACTAGCTTTGAAGAATTCCTAGCTTTAAGCAATGCATCAATTAGAAATTGAGCCACTGACCTTTTAAGATGCCATAGAAGGCCTTCCTTCATTTTCTAAGCATGAGCTGTGGGTGTGCTTGGACAAGCCATTCATTTCTATACAGAGCATGAGACAAGTTTCAGGTTGAGGACTGCAAAGAAGAAATCATTTGCAGTATGCAATCAAGAGTTTTATTGATTTTACAAAAGCCAGAAAATCCACTTCATTCTTAGTGCTTTCTATTGGCATTTTATTAGTTAACCACTTGGAGGTATATAGACATTTATAGAAGTCTTTTCTAATGTAACATTGGCCAACGCTGTGTAATCAGTGGACTGTGTTGTGCCTTTTTATGTTCCTACAGACATAGAAGTGGACATGTTTTATAAATGAGGAAAAAATAAATAAAATATTGATCCAGACAATTACTTCCTTTATTTACAACATGAGTTCTTCATCTCATTTGCTTATAGTGATGTTAGGCATAAATTACTAGAATTGACCAGTCTAAAATGAGTTTTGTGGAAGTCACTGTTCTGTGTAATTGCAGTGTTCCATCTAATGATGTATTTCCTAGCGGTGCTTGACTGAGGCTTAGACAAACAGCATGGTTCTTCACCGAATGTCTATATAAGCGCATAATAACACATAATGCATAAGCACAGACATTTCTTCTTTTCATATATATATATATATATATAACAAAGGTTGTCTCTATCCTAAACAACACTCCTACTTCAGAAAAATGCATTATCCTTACCTACGGTTTAGTTTTACCTCTATATCCTGCCCCCTGCATTGTTACTTTTTTCTAAAGGATTCTATTATCTGAGAATTAGGAATCCTGCTATCATTTTCACTGCTACTGCAAAATCATTTTCAGTTTTATAAGGGTTATTATATGGAAATCGCAACAGACAGCATGTTACACAAAATGTTTTTCATTGTTTTTCTTGTTGTTTGAATTGAAGAAAATAATTAAGGCTGATCTCTCTGAGAAGCAACTGTATTTCATCAGGTACTCTTTCTTCAAACAAGGATTAAATTTTATTTCTTTTTTATTTAGAAAACAAAAGCAATGTTACATAATTTTTGGTTGGATGTGTGTAAAAATACAGACATAAATTTAAGTAGAAAACTCCTACTGTCATAAATGTACGTCAGTAGGCTGCATTGTTCACAAGAGTTCTCCAAAATTCCTATGAAATTCTTCCCGATCATTAGAACTTAGCAGAAGTTATATGGACCAGAAACAGGACTTAGACATCAAAATTTCCACTTAGATTCTGCGGAAAGGGAGGCATGGAAGGTTATGGACCACATCTTCTCTACAAATGTAAAGCAGCTGTTTCACAAGAGAATGTATATACAAATGTAGTGGGTGTACCACCAATTGCCATCCAATTTGTAAATAAATTTATCATCTTTACTAGCAGGATTTTTTTTTTGTTAGGATTTTCCTTTCTGACCACATTTAAATGCTTCTGGATTCAATGCAACCCAATGTGCTTACCAGTTTCATTTGCTATTGTTCCTGGTCATTACTTAGTACAGCCTGTTCAGCGGGGAACTCTTTCTGACCAGCTGATATAGATTGTTCAGCCTCAGAATTCAGCTGGGTTAAGTTACTGATCAGAAACAGCAAAATGGCCTAGGCAGCAGTGAGGTTCACAGAGTAAAAATCTGTGGCTAAGGTGTGATTCTCTCATCTCCAATTTTGCCTCTGTCCTTTTGCTTATCTCCGCAACAGAAATCCAGCCAACTCATTTACCCAGTGTTCTATAGCATAGTGCCCTGGTGAGAGCTTCCTTAGCGCTGATATTCAGAAATTAATTATTATATTACTCTGGGAATGTAGCCACTGAGTCAGTGACATTAGTGGTTTAAGAAAAGATGTAGAAAAAACAGGTTTCCAGTTACTGAAACGAAATCTTCCTCTTCAAGCCAAAAATGAGACTCAGGAAACCTTAATTCAAAGTGCTTCAAACTTAAATTGCATTTTCCTGATGAATTGCCAAGAAACATTTGACCTGTGTGAGAGCCTCTTCCAAGAGCTAAATGAAAAATGCATTCTTGTAAATATCATTGAAATTGTTCTCAGGTTCTTCTCGTGCTCTCAGCCATTAGTCCCTTCGAGAAAATGGTTTTTAGATTCGTTTTCTCTCCTACAGACATAACGGGTTTTCAGCCTCTGAAGATGTTATGAGCTGTCCTTATAAATCTTTTTAAAATAACTTGGCAGGAGTCATAACATGAAATTTCATATAGCTGAAGAAAAATATGCCAGACCATCCTGTATTAAAAGAATATGGACCTAAGTGTGAAATATCAAGGTTAAGATGCACCTGAGATTGTTCTTCCATGTACAGTATTTACCAGGGTCAAATGTCTAAGAATATTTTGCACACTGCCTGTCAAATTCTTCCTTATACTGCGATCCTCAGGTGTAAAGGAGAAGAAAGAACTACTGAAGTGGGAGGGGATGAGGGAGTCCCCCTCTGGGGAGCAAATGGTGTAGCTGTGAAAAGTCATTTGAATTTTGGGACTAGTCAAGAGATGCAGAAAGCCAGGTTTAAAATCTAGAAGTTAAAAAGTATGTGAAAGACAGTATTGCTTTTGTTTTCTGTCCACATCTTTTGGGTTTTGAATCCCAAAGTACTTTTGAGTATATGCTAGGGTGAGCATTTCTGGGAAGCTATATGTCTTAGTATTCCTCTGAAAAGAGGTAAATCAAGTAGGATTTTAGGAAGATAGGTATTCCTTCCAAACTAGGATTCAAAGAAACTCCATATTGGAATATAATTAAGTATACTTGAGAGAAAATAGAAAGTGATATGTATCTCTTTGCCTGATTTTATTAATATAACTCTGAGAAATGAGACAAGATCTGTATATTCACCTTATCAGAACTGAGACTTTGATGTGTGTGTGTCTGTTTACATGTACACATACATTGACACCAATGAGCATATTTCTATACAAATTACCACAGCACATAATATTTTAACCAAAAGTCTTCTACTTTCCCAGCTTAGCTGTCTTCACCAAATTGATGGCCTTACAAATGTTCACTTTGTAATTCATATATTCCGTTTTGCATGCGTCTACCTAATGACTCTAGGATGGCATCCCGTGGGAGGGACTCCATGTAGAGCAGGGGCAGAGAATGACTGCAGAGATAAAGTGTCATGAGCTGACTACAGCCTTCATTCCCCGTTCCTCTGTGAAGCCTGGGGGGGTGAGGTAGAAAAGAGTGGATGGGGGGAAGGTGTTTTTAGTTTTCTTTTAGTTCTCACTGCTCTAGTGTATTAGTAACAGGTAATAAATTACACTAATCTACCTTATGTTGAATCTGTTTTGCCCATGATGGTGAGTGATCTCCCTGTTCTTATCTCAACGTTGCAACAAGATTTTAATTGTATTTTCATTGTATTTTCTCCTACAGTTCTTCTGAGAAGGGGGAGTGAGAGAGCAGTATGGTGATGCTTATCTGTATGTTGGTGTTAAACCATCATAAAGTTCCAATTACTCCATGAATCATCTAGCAATTTGAGCTGGAGACTCTCACATGCCAGGGAAATACCCTGCTCGTTGTTGGAGTACTTGAGTTACAGAGTACTATAGTGTCTGCCTGGGTTGCATAGCTACATCTTCCTTGGTGTTGGAAAGACAATTGAATCTTGCTGTGAAAGCAGTACAGAATTTCCCTACTTTCTTTAGTTTCAAAGCAAATGGTCCCAAATTATTACAGTTTTCAAATATTCTTTTCAAATTGACAAAGAAAACACAGTGAAAAATGATTGTCTGCATCAACTCAAATGAAAATTTGCAGTTGTGTTTATTTTTATTCAGCTGTGTGCTTTTGACTCACACAGGCCTAGTTTCCATGGGTACCTAAGGATACTTAATGCCAAGAGCTCCTAAACATGAGATACCATTTTAGCCCAGAAGAGGTTGTGTAAGTCCTTTCTTTTCATTCTTTCATGCCCTTCTGTTGTTTTTTTGTTGGTTTTTTTTGTTGTTTTTTTACAAAACTGAATATATTGCATTTAAATGGAGCTTGTTTTTTAATGACCCTATAGCAGTTTTTTTTCCCTAAGAATACATTACTTTTGTGGTAGCTGCCATTCTTTGTAAAGACTGAGGTTGGCAAACATGCTTAAATAACAAGATGTGTCACTTCAGACTGAAAGATAGAAGACAGCTTTTTTTCTGAACAGCTGCAAACAGCTCAGGATAGGTCAGTTACACCTTATGGATCCAATGTCAAGTATTTCTTAAGAAAGCAGGATATTTTGTAAAACTTCTATTTTTCTAAATAGCAGTGACACAAGGTGACAAGGACGTATCGGACACCACTTATTTTCCAAAGAGCAGAGTTTGGATTTGATCAGCTAATAATACTGTCTGTGACAGTGCTCAAATTACCCTCAAATCTGGCAGAAAACTAGAAACAGGATTTCCCAGGCTGTCTCTGATAAAATTGAGGACTATGGAAGTTAAAACTGCATGCAAAGTTGTTGAATTTTAACTGTTTTATTAGTGCTACTCTACTTTGTATATTTATACAGAAAATATACAAATTATTTCCTTCTTTATGTGGAGATGAAAGTCTGCTCCGATGCACGGGTAAAGTCCTATACTGAAAAGGAAATATTAAAAGAGAATAGATGAGGACATTGGGGTTTATTCCCAAGGTCTGATATGAAATTACTAAGCACAAGGCCTATAGTGTTATTGCAGATACTGTGGGAGCTAAGGAAGATCACTCAGATTTCTTCTAATTTTGAAAAGCAAAGGGAATGTGCTGTTTATATAACAGAATTTGAAACAGACTTTGCATCCCCCCTTGCAAGTTTAAAATCAAACATTATTGTTTTATTATTCTGTTCAATGAAAACAATAAACTTCAATAGCAAGGCAACAAAGAAATTATACTCAGGTGGAAACAACCTTTAATAAAAAAAGCACTGCAATAAAAATTTGTATCTACCTTTTTTTCCCCCCAGAGGCTTTTTTTATGAGTCTATGTAGTTTTTTTTTTTAGAAAACTTTGTTTTAAAAGTGTCAAGATCTTACTAATTTGTTGATTATGGGGACACTTCTGATGCTGCTGAAGTGTCCTATAGAGGCTACAAGCTGCACTCTTACCAAAGTGTCTGTTGCTGCGAGAAAACTGTTCATTACGTTACCTCACAGAATCAAAGGATCACAGAATAGGTATCTCAAGCCACTCCTAGTTTGAGATGGCAGAGTAACACAGCCAAATACAGACATGCTTTTCCCTAGCATTTGCAGCCCTGCACAGAGAACAGCAGCAGTCATGGTGCTCATGCAGAACAGAGGGCTATGTTTGGCATTCCGTGTCTTAACATAAAATGCTTTGAACTAAATTGGTCTATATAAGCATAATGTGCCACTAGGATTTGGGCTAAAATGAAAAATTTTCTGATTTTCAGGCAGACTTGGCATACGGATTTATCTCGTCTCTGCCAAAAAAAAAAACAACGCATCAAGGCTCCCATATATTTCAGTTCACCTCCAGATACAGGCCAGCTAGTTTAGCAATGCTGGTGACATTTAAGCCCTGCAAAGTCACCAAGAATACTCTGACTTCACTAAGCTTCAGCATAGGGTTTTCAGTTACACTTTTTCCAGCCACTCAACATGTTCTTCGATAACTGTCAAGTTCTCACCCCACACCTACATTCAAGTTTATTTACTACAAGGTAAAATGTAATACACAATATATAATAGATAGATTGGCATGTAGGTAGGTAGATAGAAAATCAAAGAACCAGAAGACATGTTGGGTCTGATAATGTTGCCGGTTTTTCATTGCTTACAAAGTAATGATGGGGGAAACACTAGAAGATCAGAGAAGAGGTTACCAACTAGTAGGAATCTGAACATAAACACATTGACAAGGACTTTGAAAAGTTCTAAGAATTAATTACAAAATTAATTAATCCACAGGCTATTGGAAGTGGCTGAAAGCCAAGAGTGCAAAAAGGTCAGTGAATTTTAGATACATGTAATATACCTCCATGCTTCTTTACATAAAGTAATTTGCTTGCTAGAGATATAAAAAAAGGCAATAATTTTATGGTACTTTTTTTTAGCAGGTAAAAGTCAAATAGTTTCTATAAGAGACAATGTACTTCCAGCAAATCCAAGTTCTCTGTAAGCATAAATGATCTAGCAGCTATAAGCTATTAAAAGTCATCCTAATTACTCAGAGTAGGTGCATGTGTTTTTCAGAGAACACCGACCTCTATAGCAACAAAACCCAGATGCCACCTGTGCTCTCAGTCCCAAAGAGGATGAGTTGCTGAGGAATTGCTTTGACTCTAGAAAACTATGTGGTTAACCCTCGGGAAAACAAACACCTGACTGGGGTGAGGGCTGATGTACACACTGGCATCATGAGCTCTATCTGTATACAGAAAATGCATTAGTAGAAAATTATGTCAGTTATATTGGGCCATCTGAGCATTGCCCTAATTAATGCAAATAATCAGAGGGAAAGCTCTGCATGATTGCTTCATTATCCTGCATCAGGTTGCACTCTCCCCATCCCCCAGCCTCCTCCTTCAGCCGAGCCATTATGCCCAAGGCTTTGCTCAGAAATGGTAACACTGCCTTGCTAAATACTATGAATCAATCATCTCATAAATATTGAGGGACCCAAGATCTCCTTGAGCTCTCATCCTCATAACAAGACTGCATGTGGTCTCCTCAATTCCTTCTAAATATTGTGAAGCTTGACTAACTACTGTCTCAGGTGGACTATGTGGAAGAAACATTGGAGATGACTTATTGTGATGTCCACATCTTATGAGAAGGTATAGCATTTCAGAAATCTCCACAGTGTAGTGCAGTGAATCTGAAAGGAGTCTCTTTCTTAAGCATTGCAAGACCTGCAGACCTTAGATATTAGTAGCACCAGGGGAGCTTGCTATGCTGACTCCAAGCAAGACAGCATGGAGGGTGGAGCGGAGCATAAGCACTGTGGCCAGTCTCTGTGATAACATTACAGGAACGGGAACCTGGTGGTACTGTAGAACTGAAAAACTGCATAGCTTTTCATTTTTCTGTTGCAACAATCACAAAGGTATGTGTGATTTAAGCCACTCAAGCTCCATTTCGAACAGAGTATTTTCCCCTTTGTGTGACACATATTTGTTGTGTTGCCCTGCCCAGTTTATTTATTGCGCTTCTACCTGCCTCTGCATGCATGCTCAGTTAGGAGTCTATATACTCTTCCACAGCACAAGCTTCCTGGAACAATATTTCAGCCTCGCAGTTCAAAAAAAAAAAAAAAGAAAAAGGAAAATTTGCATTAGAAAGTACATTCCAAGATCTTCAATCCTTGGAAGGCATGGAAATCTCTATGGAAATCATGTCAGGCACAGTTCTAGGTGCAGAGGGACTGTGAAAAGAACTTCACATCTAGCAGCCTTAGGGCCCAAGACAGACAGTAAACCTTCAGGTTGCTGAAGATTATCACACTTTAAACCTTTGCTTTTGTTCAAGCAGGATAATTGGCTTACACAGAAAGGTCTTCAAAAGTATAATTTTTGAAAGCGAACAATTGATATATAGTAGATTGTCTCACAAGTAAGAGAGAAATAAGTTTATTCAATTCCTCTTTACTTTTTTTTCCCCAATTTGGCAGTAAAAAAATTATGACAGTAGCTCTTTTGTAGCATCTGCTTTATGGATGTCTTTTAAAAATAAACATATTTGGAGTTTATAGTCTGAGTTGGAATGAAAAATCCAAATATTTTCAAAACTCTGAATATTGATGGCTATGGAGTAAGTTTCAAAAGTGTGTGATGTGATAAAACCCCCACCCCTTGAAAGAGTCAGTCAGGTCCATGTAGATATGCCAGTGCTAGCAAGCTGAGGATCCGGCCACAGTAAGCTTCAAAAAGGCTCTGAAGATCAAATTTGGAAGGAAAATATTATTGGCAACGGTTCTCACTGTAATACGCTTTTATTATCACTATTATTCGGTATTATATCATGAACAAGATATTATGCTTCTTTTTTGGATCCACACACAAAACAATTAAATTAGAGTACATGTCTGGGGAAGATATAGGTATAGATGAATGTGTTTTAAAAAACATTTTAGAAGCCTGAATATTTGTCCCTGTGACATAAAAAAATGCATTCACTTCTCCCAGGTACATGATCTTCCTTCCAGGTTCAACCAATGCAGGCAAAAGTATGAGAACTATAGATACCATTCCACCTAAAAATAGGGACCTTCAATGTGAAGGAAAACTGATCAAACTATTTTCCCAGACGGATCAATCCTTTATAGAATACAACTCTGGATTAAAACAGTAATTTATTAATAAAAATTTCCTAGAAAAATATTTATATACTGCAGTGCTAGTAACTGCAGAATGATCAACCTTCAAACAGTGTCCAAGTAACACTGGAACATGAAGAAACCTCAGCTTTCCAGAGATGTCTTTTTGCAGAAAAATAAGAAAACATCATGCTATACTATTTGTGGATCTGTAATTAAACTAGAAATGAAAAAGATCCCATATGACAGATGTAGCAATCACAGGCAGAACGGAAACCACAACATTTCAAGCTTCCTTTTTAATCTAAGGCTTTAACCAAAAAGAAAATCCCAGAATTATGGAAAGTATTATTCTAAGTAGAAAGAAATGCACTCTTAAGTGAGAGTGGCTCCTCATGCTCATTCAAAGTGATGCCTCTCTCAGTAGCTGAAAAGCCATATTCTCGCTACAAAAGAAAGATGGACATACCTTCAAAAAGTGCAATCAATTCGACCACTTCTGTTATGCCACTGCTGTTATCTTTCATGAAGCATCCATAGGAAGAAAAGCTTGGAAGACATCACCAAAGAGAAAGTCACTCCTACTAGCTGAAAGGAACAGCCGTAGTTGAAATACTGACATTTTATAATTACCTCTGTCACTTTATGGGATTCTGTTACAACTTCATCTGAAAGATCAGAATCTTTGGTGGGTAAATATCAGGTGCACGGTTGCTTTCCTCAGTAAACATACACACACTTCAGAAGTCCTAAATTTGAATAAAGGTAAATATCACCTTGCCACTTTTACCATTCATCTCTGCCAATATCAGTGCCTACTACTTACATAGTAATATTTTTTAAGAGGAAAAAAATTATTAGCAGAGTTTAGGTTTTGTTTTTACCAGCTTGAGCACTTCATTATAAACTGTAAACTACCATTTTCTGCTCTTCTCAACACAAATAAACAATTATGAATTCAGCAGACCCTAAAAGTCTGAAAACTTTGATTTGGGGACTATTTCTGGTTGCACTGAGAAGCAACCAAATTCAACTGACTTTATAAAAAGCAAGTTTTATAAGAATTAATTCTTGTAAAATGAAAAAAAGCTTGAAAAGGATAGATAAGACATCGTACTTCAAACACAAGCCTGTGGCTGCCTACTGCACTGCAATAAGCAGATCCTGCCTGCCAAGCTTCTGCTAGCTGATTTTCCAAGTATACAGTCACTCCCTCATATAGCATTGAGATTTTCTTCCCCAGCACCTCTGAGGTCTGGCTCCCTCTTTCCTTCTTGCCTCTCTCATAGACACCATCTCCCATCTCTTTGGGATTCAATCTAGAACATCTGAGTGTGGTTGCATGAATTGTATGCAGAGCATACAATCAACAAATATACAATCAGCAGAGTGGTGTGGTTAGGCTGGTATTTCACAGGTTGCATAACTAGAAGGATTATCACAGTGGAAAAGGATAATTGAAAATAAATGAAAACACCCACCCATATCTTAGGCTAGGAGAAAAACTCCAAATGGAGCAATCTCCAGAAAGAGATCCTTCCTCAGTGGCGGTCAGCCCTTAAATGGGGTCTAGGAGAGGTGCAGCCAGGTCACACAGGTGGGTTGCCTTCACCTGTGCTCCCTTGGCTGACTCAGTGCTTGCCTCAGGTGATCAATCAGTGCTTCAGGCTGTGATTCAACAGTTCCCATACACAGAGAAATGAGAAACCTGGGCTATCTTTTTTGTCTCCTTCAAGATATCTCACCTGACATACTTTCTACTGTTCGAAAGAATATATGACCAAAAACTGAGAAGAAAGAAAGCAACCCAGTAACCAGATCTTTACTGTGGTTATGCTAAACTATGTAGTAATCCCTGAAGTAATTATTCTCAAGGCACATATGAAACAGATTCACTGTTGCATGAATGCTGAGGACAGAGTTGCTCTACACAACAGAAAGGAAGAGAAACAAGCCCTGAATATAATAACAAAGTCACCAATTTTTTCTCCTTTTCTCAGTAAAAGATATCCTACAGCATTCAGTGGGGTCCTTTGGGCTCTTTTTCTACCAAGAAAAGATATTCAGAACAGAAAAAGAGCTCTGTCTGACAGTTCTACATGGTAATGGATGCCCACAGGTGCTCAGGCAGGATACAAGACTACATTCACCTTAACAAGCATACCTGCTAGACTCTGTAAGAATTGATGGCACCTACTTCTACTGGGAAACTTTTGACTTATTTGGAGCTATTAATGTTATGTAATAATGATAGTTCTGACAGCCCACTGTGTCTTGATCAAATTTACAGATAATAACATCTTCAGCCTTGATGACAAGTTCCCATAGCAGTAATGGGAAGATTGCACTTCTCCCAGAAAAGATCATGGCAAATGTGCACTTCTGTCAGGCTGTCCCATCAGCACAGAATGCCAGGCAGCAACAGTTTGCTTCCTAGCCACAGAAATACAGGAATGATTTTCCATTACTGTGTTGTTTTTAAAGCGTATTACCTTTCTGGCTTTAGAAAATCATTTTAATCCCATCTAGGCTCCAATATCTTTGCCCTGTGTGTTCTGTTAGAAGAACTGATTTTTAGAGTACAGGAAAAAATATAGCCTACTGTTTCATACAAGTGTTTAACTAGGCAGTTAGTAGCTAGCACATTTCACTTGGAAGCCCCTACAGAGCTAACAATTTATAAACTCTCAATACAAAAATAGAAATTACAAGCATCTCCTTTCCCTTCCTTAGTAATCTAACACTAGAAGTGATAAAAGAGTTAAGAAAACTTAAACCAGAGCAAAACTGATTCTCCTGGAGGAGAAAAAATAATAGATCTGTGTTTTTCTTCTTAGTTAATGGTCCCAGAACAGCAAAGAGAAGAAAAAGCCTCAGTCTTGGCTTACGCTTACCCCTTGGCTAGGTTGTTACTGGCTTTAGTCCCTTGAAGCTGATAGCAGCTGCTTGGACAGGCTGCCTTGAAACTGTGTAGATCAAGGAAGAAATAGGATAAGCCTTATACACACACACACATGCAGAACTGAACTGATGCAGGAAATCTTTTTTCATTTCAGAAAGTTCTGGATCAGAATCAGGAATTTATTTCAGAAGGAGGCAGCACAATTTGGTTCACATTCTTAAAAAAATAAGTCATATATGGAAAAGTAAACTATTTAAATAAATGCATTGAATAAATGTATCGTTACAGTGTTGCTCTGGGAATTTCCAGTCCCTAATATAGAAAGAAATCTGACCAAACTGTCTGTCTTCAGTGTGATCGTTTGATATTCAAACTTAAATGACTTTAAGATCAGAAGAATTATTTCAATAAATTTTGTCTTATATGCTGAATTTCATCACTGAGGTCTTAAAGAAGGTATAAGCAGAGGACAGATTATCAGTACAGAAATTTAACTCAAATATTCTTCAGAAAATGAAGCATTAATAAGAAGCAGAAATAAGTCTGACCTCTGATCTTGATATTTCCACTCTGAAAAATAAGGAAAATTACAGAAGCATTATATATACTCTTAAAAATGATTTAAGCAAGAGATATCAGCATTGTTATTTGAAAGAAGGATAAATCACAAGTAGAAATTATGACCTTTAAAAATTAATTAAAAAAAAAAGAAACATTAATATGAGAATATCATTTCCTATTTGGAATTTTATATCACTTTCCCTAAAATGCTACTGTAGATAAGTAGAGAAAGCAGTTAGATTCAGAAAAATCAGGTGAAACTGGTAGTAGCTTCAGTTTTAGCTTCCTCAGATTCTGATCACTTTAACAAGAATTGTCAGTTGTAAAGCACAATGCAATGTCACCACCTGCATTCAATGGAAATACTTTTATTTACATTAAAATGTCAGCTGTGTCCAAGTACGTGCATGTACATGTAATAGTTATAGCTTACCCCTGTTCTTTGACCTGCAAACGACTCCTATAGTTTCTGCTTGTTTGGAGGAACAACGTAAAATCACATGTCCCTTGTGACCCCAAGCTATTCCTACAACATGTACCTCAATGGCAAAAATCTCCATCTGCATACTTCCAACTAGAGGGAAAGAACTGGTGTGTCTGTTATCTCCAAGACCACTGGATAGATATAAAAACACCTAGTAGCAGAATGTGTATCTCTGTACCACCCCTTGCCACAAAACTCCCACTTCCCCACAAAAATGATCAACCACCAGAACTCAAATCACCACTTTCAATGGGGAAAGACTTCCTCATGCATGCTTACACTTATATGGGAGTGTGCCAAGTTGTGAAGCTACCCAAATGGATTCACTAAATCTGTGTCATAGATTTTCTGGTTTAGAAACAGTACAGACACAAGTACTTCCATTCAAATTACAAGCACCTTCCCTACTGAGCCAAAAAAACAGGTTAAGGGGAAGTGTGATTCAAATCCGATATGAAATAAACACAGCTTGTAGTTTTTATTTGTAGTGATGGTTATTTTGGATTAGGAGGATTGATAATGCAGTACCACACCTTGCTTCAGATATTCAAATTTTACAGAACATAACCATTGATAAAAATTCAGGCAAACATTACGTATGAGAACAGCAAAGGAATTTTCTTAAATTCTTAAGTTGCTTGCTCTACCAGTGTACCCAAATCACTAATGTATTTCTCACACATCATCTGCTGTTAAACTTGTTCACAGACAAAAAATACATCTCACAGAAAAATCCAAAGCTGAGAATGATTGCCTGGAATAACATCCTCCTCATGGTACCAGCTGCATCATGCTCTATTACTTCCACCCAAAATTACATTACATGGCAAAATAAGAAATGATATCTTATTAAAAGACAGTCAATACATCTGCAAATGCAAAGCTGTTCATGCCACTCTCCTGAGCAGTTATTTCTGCTTGTACAAGGAATATAAAGTACACACTGTACCACCAAACAGCAATTTCCCATCAACTCCAACTGCCATGTACAAGGCAACGTACATACCAACTGACAGCTGCTGACTCGTAGGCACATTTTGAAACCAAGGGACAGTTTTCTTGTTTATAAACATAAGGAACTCTAAACATGTCTTGGATATGTGCATCCATAGCAAAAGTAACAGAAGTTAGCCTTAAAAATTAGTCTTGCAAGAAAGGAGGACTTTATACTGGTGGTACTATAGAAAATGTTTGGATATGCATAGTAAGGTTAATTTTTGTTTGCAGATCCTTGAATATGATTGTCTAAAATGAGGAAAGTGTTCTTATCATCAAGATAAATAAAAATTTTGTGCAGTCAGAGTGACTCACCATGAAAAATGCAACTGTCCCTGGAAAGAGTGCAGAAGACTGGTGTATTTGCAAGTGCTATCTATAGGCAACTGGCCTGGCTGTACAAGACAGAGCATGAAAAATGAAAGAAAGATGCTTTGATAGCTTCCAGAATCTCTGTACCAACACATAGAGAAGAGGCATCGTGATCTGCAGCTAAATTTCTACACCTCAAACAACTGTAAGAAGCAACCCCCATCACACTTCAGATAGCAGACATTTATAACTCCGGCACAATGGGAAATTTGCTTTTGATGTATCATTAACTCTTCACGAACACCTTTTCTTTAAGATCAAACATGACTTCATAGTTTATAAAGGTCTCGTCACTACCACGACTTCTGAAGTGTGGTATTGTGTGATATATCTATTACCGTCTTCTAAAGTATAAATATTTTCAGAGCGAAATCCCTTTCAATATAGTCATTGAGACAAGTATTTTTGTTTGATCAAGTGTCAGAACTTTTAATTGAGTAACTCTCTTTTCTCTGGCTCAGGACTGTTTCCTCTTTACCTTTTCCATTCACAGATCCTACAGCCTTTGGCTGTGACAGCCTTCACCAGCCACTACCAGCCTCCACTATGTGTTTGTCTCAGGGAGATATACAAGCTTCTCTCCTATCTAAGCTATCTCTGAATTCCTCTGACTTCCCCTTCAGCTGGACAGAAAACAGCATACTCTTTGTCACTGTAATTAGGTTTATCTCCATTAGCTAGCTGGAAGAAAAAGATAACACTGAAGGTCAAACCTACCCGCCAACAGGTTGGAGAGATGAATCTTTTCTCTGCTGGTCCTTTGCACAGCAGTATGAGGCTGAGGACTCTAGAGAATCTGATCTCTTGCATCCAGTGCCAGCAGGGTTGCTATGAAATTATGCCTGCTCTTAAGATGGGATTTGTGGCAGCCAGGAAAAGCATTTGGTGATGTGGAATTTCTGGTGAGGTTTTGAAGTTGTGTTCCTGTTCCTGTGCAGTGTGCTTGAGCAACTGCATCTATTTTTCCTTAACAAAGACTGAAAATACAGTTCAGGCAGCAATAATGACAAAGATAGGCAGATAATTCACTTTGCCAACCCCTATTTAAACGTTTTCATGTTCATTTTCAATCAGATCTGGAAATAACTAGTTGCTAAACTGGTTTAGAATGACAACATTAAGTGCAGCTTCAACAACAACAACAAAAATAAGTATTTCTACTTCAACAGGTGAGGTTTGTGACAGATTAATTACTACCCCTGAGTAGATTAAAAACATCCAGCTAATGCCAAATGATATCTTAACATCAGAAGAGCTAAGACATATATTTCACTGCCTTTAACAGGAGCATCTGAGTGCGTGACAGTGGAAAGATGCTCATTCCTTTCCAACAATGTGGGAAAAATCTCCCCAGTCTTGGATTCCAACAATAAATAAGAAACGTGGTGCAGAAAGGCAGTAAAAATCAACAGCAAAACAATCTGAATGCTTACAATTTTGCCCCACATATTTAATTCTGTAAACCACTGTTCACCTGCTGACATTTTCCTTGGAAAAAATTACACTCACTTCTAACACTCTGGTTTTGCTTTTATATTCTACATCTATATACATTTATAATTTCCCAGAGTTTTCCATTATAAGAATAAACTGTTCAACATCTTTCAGCATAATCACAGGTCAGAAAAATCCACTTTCATTCAGCCCATTGGAGTCATTTTAGAATGGCACATGTGCAGGGGTGAAGACTTAAGCTGTTTAGCAGTGAATGCTAAGATGTCATTGCCTGTCATGGCAAACACATCATTTGAGATTTCACAAATTTACATCTTCTCAGACAGACCATACAAATTCAGTACAGTGTGCTTTTCATATTAAGTCATTGAGGACAGAATGTTTATACCAATTTTGTATTTGACGGGTGTGTTCCTTGTACTGGCACAGAAAACCAAGGGATGTGAGCTTTATCTGTACTGTGGCTGCAGACCTGCAGTCTGTTCAAACAGATCATGTCACATGGCTAAAATCATCTGTGTCTGTACATGACACAATTTTAAGGAGTAGCGCTGTATGAGGCTTGTAAGTCCATCCAATATCCATGCACAAGCACTCCCATTAATACAGGGTAGTAAGAAAAGCATTAATAAAAACCAAAACCAACAAAAGGTGTTCTTTGCTCTTGTTGTTTCAGTTTGTTATTATTAACCCTAAACATAATTATTCTGCAAAGAAACAGTAGGAACAATTCTGAGAAGGCATTTTCTCTTCTTATGAATACACACAGTTCTACTCCACTTAATCAGCTGTGCTGTGGCCCTTCTGGGTAAGAAATGAGAAAGCAAGGAATTAGCAATATACAGTACTAACTCCTTTAAAGTGTATCATGTCTTTACTACCGAAATAACAAAACTTCCCATTGGAAATTAAAGCCCCTTATGCACAGAGATGTCAGCAAAGTAATATTTACATTCCACTTCAGAAATATTTACAGCTGATATTTTAACAGTTTGGAGATTTTACTTAGTATTTAATAGTCCTTGAGATTTTTATTCTTTCAAGTCTCAACATTCCCATGTGATTTATAATTATACTTCACATATTCCTGACAAATACTTCAAATGAATTTCAGTTATAACACAATCCTGGCACAAGGGAGCATTGGCAGTAATAAAACTTTGATATAAATTAATCACAGAGATCTGAAGAATGAATTCAGTATCACATAAAACGTGAGCATTATGCTTACAACGAGGATAACAACAGTTACATGTTCACACGGACACTGACTCAATGACACAGTTAAACACTTCTGCAGCTAAAAATTCTGCAGCTCTAAGTGTCCTTGAAGTCAGTGCAAATCTGTAAATTGTTTATGTCAGATCTATCACAAGATACTTTGTTGAAAAAGAATAAAGAATATCTTACGTGAAAATATTTAATATTGTAAGACTCGTGGTGTTTTTGCTGGGTTTTTTTTGTTTGTTTGTTTTTGCATGAACATAACTTCATGCACTAAATCTCATCTCTTGTCCAAAAAAAAAAAAAAAAAAGCATTTACCCTGTAGTAAGCAGATGCATGGAAAGCAAATATTTTCATTTGAGCGGTGGCGTACAAAAAATGTACGGATTTGTTTGGTCTTGTCACACATAACAACTATTAATTTTTTCCAAATTTTTCTCACCTAATGATAACACGTTCCATTTCTAACTGAAATCTGTATCTTGGGAAATACATATCAGGCAAATTTCAACTGTACGTGGTCAAACAAATGAAGGGATATAAAGAGGAAATTGAAAAGCTAGATAATAAAATGTCAACTAAAGTTGATACTATAAACATAGGGTTTTTTAGTCCAATTAAAGTATTCTGCATAATTTTCAGGTTATTTTATCCCCTTTCCATTGCTTTTTGTAATGAATTGTTTTGAAAAGATTAGTGCAGAGAAAAAAAGACTTCCTGGAAGAAAAAAAAATAGAAATTGGGCATACTCCTCACTAATTCATTAATCTAAAAATAGTTTGCACATTCAACTTCTCTGTTTCCAGATATATCCTATCATATTTTTATATACTTGTCAGAAAAAAAGCCACACAACCGTAATGAACATACAAAGGATGCTAACTTGCTTTTTTAGCTCATTCTGGTATACGACCGTCAATTCTAAAAACGATTACAAAAAGCTATAAAGCAATAAAATGGACAACATTTAATAGTTCAGTTGCTACAATTGCTAATGGTTTGTCATTTCATTTAAATTCACTTCTGCAGTCCTAACCATGCTGTACAGTATATTTGCTATCTACAGACTCATTAATTTCAATGAATCTGGGTAGGCAGCAGCAATTACATCTCCAATGCTACAGTCACAGATGTTTAAAAGGCCTCAGAGTACTACATTCTGAAGTGTCTTCAAATACCAATAACACTGGAGACCTCCAAGGCCCTTTAAAGATTCCTGTATTTTTAATTTTTGTTCTGTAAGAATCTCTTCTGGAGTTAAGTTAGTAATTACCATAGCCCTAGGATGTAATAGCTAGGAGCATGAGTGCTCTGTCAAATTGACCCAAGCAGTTAAATTTTGCTGTCATCCTATCTACACCCAAGGATCTAATATCAGTAATAGCACAAATTACCAGCAATATTGCTTCACTTCTGGTGGTTTTGAGACTGGATAGCCTGAGGGTCAAGAACTTTAGTGTATTCAATATGCTGAAAATATGTATTTCCATGCACTTAAATATTCTGTAGTAGTGCTGCTGGAAAAAGCAAAAAGCATTTTGTTTTATCTAGCTTTTAAAGCGCACTGAGAAGTACTTTACACTCTCCTGTCTGGTAACCCTCTTGGTCTTCAAAAACACTAAAGTAATGTCTGTGTGACTGAGCATTTGCATTTCATAACAACTTTGGAAAATAGCTCTTTGTTCCATCTGGTGACTGAGTCATAAAAGGGGAGAACTGTCAAAGTCTCACTATGATATTCAGTGTTTTGATCCTAGTAAGGTCCAAAAGGACTCTAAATCCCCATGAATGAATGTTATCTTGATGCAGCTCCCAAAGACAGCCAGTCAGACACTTAGCACTGCATCCAATTTTTGTCTGGGAAAATAAAGCTGTCTCCTGCAGGTTCAAGCCTATCAAGTTCTGCTTGGAATTTTATGTTCAAGCAAACCTGAAATCTCCCCACAACAGCTGCTGAACAAACCTCATCACAGCTAGATAAGAATCTAATGATAACTTTTATCTGGTTCCTACAAGGCTTGCTCAACAATCACCCCAGACTACATATTAAAAGTTTATGAATTCAAAAACTTCTGGAGCTTGTAGCCTGAGTTTCCAACCAGGAAGAGTAGAAACAGTTTTCCTTATTTCACTGAGCCTTTACAAAAGGAACTTAAGCTTTGCCAAGAACAACTGCCTTGAAAATATTTCCAAATGAAGTAAAAATGGCTGAGTAGCTTTCTCTTATTGTGATTTAAGAGTCTGTGAAATTGAACGAGTGATAAACAAATAAATATCAAATAATAAAGGAAAATCCAGAAGCTTATAAACTCAATCTACATTTCTATTTTTAATAAATTTAGTGAAGTATCAGGATATTCAAGATGCCTCATTTTCAAGCAAGGACAGAAGTACCAGAATCTCCATAAAAAGTAACAGTATATTTGGGGAGATTGGTGAGGAACACTAAAGCCCTAGAAAACTCAGAAACAATAATTCAGTTGAAAGAATAAAAAGACTTTTTTCTGTCTAATGCAAGGTGTGGCTGTCACAAAGAAAGTGAATTGGAGTCTCAGACTTGAAGATGAAGCAATGTTTTATCTATTCATTTCAATAATAATTTCACCAGTGCATCATCGTAACAGTATTAGATAGGCATGTATATATCTGTATCTCTCTCCCCATTTTCTGTCTTTTCTTCTTTTACTCTTTGTAGTATCCATTGCCTAAAATTGTCTTACCTGTAATGTTCATTAACTGCAATTAGCAAATGTGCCAATTTTACCTCCAAGTAGAGTATTAGTTGTTGTTAAGGAAGCTCTCAATAAATTGATGAGAATTACTCCTCTGAGTCTTGGATGACTCCATCATGGTAGTGGCCCCTGCTGACTCCAGGAGGCAGGAGGCACAACTCAGGAGACAGAAAAAGATTCACCTCCCTCAAAACCCACTGAGTGGGACAAGACAGCAACAAAACACTTTTTTTCAACAGTCGCCACTATTAGCTATGTGTTTTCACCATCAATAAACAACAGCCTGCATGCTGCACTCGCAGAAATCTGCTCCAGTGGAGGTGACACACTCTTAGTGCTGGCACTGCTGAAATGCACCACTCACCACCTCACTGTGCTCACACCCACTGGTTGGTCTCCATAAACATTCAGCAAGCATCGATAAAAGTCAATGGGAACAAGTTTTTCCATATGGAGGAATTAAATGACACACCTTTTCTTTAATACACTTCCCTGTCAGATGCCATTCTGTCAGACTGCCCCTCTGCTGCCATCTGTCTGATGGTGGGAAGTGGTGGGAAGGTTCAGCCTCTACTGTCACATTACCAACATCTGCCTGTGATGTTGTAGGCCAACATCAATAAAATAAGAAGCATTACTTTTGGATCAACCCTTGTGTATTGACACATTTTGGGAAGGAGACAGATGTTGATCTCAAGGACACCGCAGAGAGATCAAAACTCATTGCGGGAAAGAACATCTCAAAAAAATAAAAGAGCAATTCAATCCAAACAGATTGGAAATTGCAACACAGCAACTTTGACTTATGCCTCTGGCAGCAACTGCATAGCATAGAAAACTGAAAGCCTCAATGGCACTACACCAGGCAAATCAGTTTGTTGAACTACTTGCTCTCATTCTTCATTATTAGCGTGAGTTGTCTATGTACCATGTTTAATTTTGCCTTTTATTATTTGTACTCAAGAGAATTTCACTTCTTGATCCAATAAAGAGAATTGGATTAAGACATATAATAAAAAGGACTCTTAAAAAGAGAACTTTTTAATGAATCCCATAAATAGTACCCTACTTATCCTCTTAACTAAGGGGATAAAAAAGAATAATGTTTGCTGAAACAGATCTAGATGTCCTCTATTCATACAGATGTTTGTAAGACTAGCAATTCCAAGAGCAGTAAATGAAAATAAGGAACACGCTTACAAAACATCTCCCACTGATTCAAGCTACAGCTGAAGTTTTTCCTAATATTTAGATATTAACAGATCACTTCCCTAAGGGGAAGGGGAGAGGAGGGGGAGGGAGAAGATTTCAATCATTTGGATATCTGCTGGCAAGACAACATGGTGAGCTGTAAGTGATTTAGGAGACTGCTAGAGTCCATTGAGGATAATTTTCTGGTTCAGGTATTGGATAGCCTGACCACAGGTTAAGTGTTGCTGGACATGGTGCTCACCAATGCGGAAGAGATCATTAAAGGTATTAAGACTGGAGGCAGCCCGGACTGCAGCAACCATGGCCTGGTTGAGTTTGTGATCTTGAGGAATGTGGGCCTGGCAAAGAGTGGGGTCAGGGCCCTGAACTTCAGGAGAGCAAACTTCAAGTTGTTGAAGGAATTATTGGATGACATCTCTTGGGTAGAAGTTCTTAGTGACAACAGAGTGGAACAAGGCTGGCTGCTCTTCAAGGATGCCTTTCTGAGAGTGCAAGAGCTCTCCATCCCTCAAAATAAGAAAGCAGGCAGGGGAGGCAGGAAACCAGTATGACTTGGCAAGGAACTGTTGGGCAAACTGAGGGAAAAGAAGGACAAGTACAGACAGTGGAAGCAAAAATGTGTCACCTGGGAAGAACACAGGAGTGCTGTTCTGACTTGCAGAGATGGTATTAGGAAAGCCAAGGCACAGATGGAACTGAACTTAGCTAAGGATGTTAAAGACAACAAGGAAAGGATGCCATCCAAAGAGACCTTGATAAACTCAAAAGGTGGGCCCTTGTGAACCTAATGAGGTTCAACAAAGCAAAATGCAAGGTTTCACACCTGGGAAGAAGTAATCCCGGATACGTATACAGAATGGGAGGAGAACTCATTGAGAGCAGCCTGGCTGAGAAGGACTTAGAGATCCTGGTTGATAAAAAACTTGACATGGTCAAGCAGTGTGCACTTGCAGCCCAGAAGGCCAGTGGTATCCTGGATTCCATCAGAAGAGAGGTGGCCAGCAGGGACAGGGAGGTGATTGTTCCCCTCTACTCCGCCTGTGTGAGGACCCAGATGGAGTACTGTGTACAAGTCTGGGGCCCGCAAGACTGGAAAGATGTGGAGCTTTTGGAGAGGATCCAGAGGAGGGCCATGAAGATGTTGCTGAAGGAACTGGGCTTGTTCAGCCTGGAAAAAAAAAAATGGTTGTGGAGAGACCTCATTGTGGCCTTCCAGTGTTTAAGAGGGGTTTATAAACAAGAAGGAAATCAACTTTTTACATAGGTAGATAGTGATAGGACAAGGGGGAAATGGTTTTAAACCAAAGGAAGGAAGATTTAGATTAGATGTTGGGTGGAGGTTTACTGAGAGAGTGGTGAGGAGCTAAAACAGGCTGCCCAGAGAGGTTGTGGAAGCCCCATCACTGGAGGTCTTTAAGGCTAGGTTGGAAAGTGCCCTGGGCAGACTGATCTCATACTTGATCTAGCAGCTGGCAGCCTTGCCTGCGGCAGGGCAGCTGGAGCTTGATGATCCTTGAGGTTCCTTCCAACCCAAGCCATTCTATGATTCTACTAATACTTTTTTTTTTTTTTTTTTTAACTGGAAACAAGATCTGAATCCTCAAAGATGAAGATGGAGGCACATATTAACTATGCTAAAAAATATGTCCAGTGTTACTGCACATACTAACACAGCATTTTCATGTAAATCCTGAAAGTCAGAAGCACTCATGGTATCTCAAAAAATATACCATATAACTTAAACATGGAGATATATTAAGCTCCTTTATCATGAAAATAGTGTTGAAGTGTTACATCAATCAGGAAAAGAAATAAAGGAAAGAGAAAATAACATTGTTTAACTCAACAAAACCATTCCCACTATGTTTTAAGTCAGCCACTTTATTTTAATGTAAAACAACCAAGACAGGATGCAACATAGGTATCATGAAGTGCAAGATTCATGAGCTTGCATATTAATATTGAGTTAGTGTGCTGATTTACTTGGAAGGAATTAGAGGTGAAATCCCAACGCAGCATCTGACTGATGCTCAGAAAATATTTTCATCAAAAATTTTCTGTAAGAACAGAAACTACTGAAAAGTTCCATGTAAGGAATTACATAGCCTCTTTAATTTTCAAATGCTGAAACTATTTTAAAGTATTTTCACCTTCAGGTTAAAAAATTAAAAACAACTCTTCATGTAATGTTTCATATAATGGCATTTCAGTTATGTCCCTGAGGTAAAAAAAATAAACGATTTAAATTGTTATATGCCTTCTAATGCACTAAGATAGGTTTCTAAGTCTACAAGCATTTGAAAAAGATGTTATGTAACACATCTTCTGGAGGGTACACCAACTACATAGAGACTGTGTGGCAGAAGATTGGCAGCCTTAGTTCAGGGATGATGGTTAAAATACCAGGAATGTTACTGCAGTAGGAAGATCCCTGTGAATTGAGCAGTCTATGAAGTTTGCTAGTACAGTCATCTCACAGAATCATGACTACAGGTTTAAGACTGGAATATGTTCTCTTTACAACAAGAAAAAAAAACCTGACTAATGTGGTTGAAAATGTATTTAGCATGATTATAACCATTCCTCATTTAAAAATAAAGCTACACTAATGGGATTCAATTTGCAGAAAGGGTACCCTAATTTTATGGCTCTCTCCAGTATAATTAATTTCCGAAGGTGAGAAAAAATTCACAGGGAATTCTAACAGATTTCAGTCAACATCACTTTTATTAGTCATTTTTCTATTTAATAAAATAAAGGAAAAGCCTTTTTCATGCATTTAAGGCAGGAGGTCTAGCAATTAAGGAGGAAGTTAGGGAAAAATCACATGTGAATGCAGTCCTCTCCAGCACGTTATGATAAAAGCTTCAGTGTACTGCACAGCATTTGCACTAAGCAGTTCCTTAGCATAAATTAAAGTATCAATATTTAATGAAGTACACAAACAAAGGATGGTGGCATTGCCCTGAGATTCTCAAGCTTGATATTCAGTCCTTGAGGGAAAAGAAGAAAATAAAGCTGGCAGCTCCCTGCCTTAGGGGGCTGGGGAACACTGTCAGCACTGCCTGATATTAATGGCAGTTCTGGTCTGTTCCCCCCCAAACTCTGGTCAAAATCCATACCTGGACACTAACACAAACACTGGATATTAGTGGTCATGGCAGGCAATCTTCATTTCTTCAGTCCATATCTCCTTTCACATTTTATCTAATTCTTTTAGGGAGTGTAAATTCTTCCTGTCACAATGCATAGAGAGCATATTCAAACACTTTTTTTTTTTTTTTTTTGGGGGGGGGAGGTGGGACAGGAGGGAGATCATCCAGAATACTGAGTTATTTCCACAGCAGCAGTAGATGTTTTCATTATTTTTGTCTATCTAAACCCAATGCTGCATAAATACATCTCCATGAAAAACATTACTGAGTTCTTCTCTGTTTCTAGACAAGGATTAGATTCACCTAAAGGAAATGCGCTATGATGGCAAGATGGGAAAGTTGCTTCAGAGAATTCACTGGTATTCATTTTAATTCCACAGAGATCAGCTGGCTCTCTGTTATCAGAGATCAAAATGCTTTTGATCATGCTTGTCTTTTTATGTCGATCATGGATGATCACAGCAAAAAGTTGTTCTTTCCCCTTGTATGTGCTAAAAAAATCTGAAAAGATCTGAAGAGAACAAAGGAAACTTTGTTCCTGTCTGAATGAATCACGTCTGCTAATTTCTACTGCTATCTGTGTCTTTTTATACCCATTCTGTAGATAAAGACATTCAGAGGATTGAGAAAAAATATTGTTATTTAATTGAATGTCTGTAAGCCCTCTGTCTCCACAATCACGTGTGACTTTGACAGAGGTCAGAGATTAACCTTTGAATCATCAGCCACTTTTCCTTCAAAAAGGCATAAGATATTAAAATGGGGTGTCCTCCTTTTGTAATGAACAACTGTAGTTTGGGGATGATTTGAACAGGTTCATTAACATTGAACATCACAAATTGGGTAATAAAAACCTCATTTATTTGTAACAATTTCTAGCAGGTCAAATGCAGCTATAACAACCACACCAGGTTCTGAAGAATAGATGTTACTAAATCACAGAATCATAGAACCATTTGAGTTGGACGGGACCCTTAAAGGCCATCCAGGCCAATTCCCCTGCAACAAACAGGGACACCTACAGCTACATCAGGTGCTCAGAGACCCCTGCAGCCTGGCCTTGAGTGTATCCTGGGATGAGGCATCCATCAGCTCTCAGGGCAATCTGTGCCAGTGCCTCAAAGCCCTTGTTGTAAAAAAACTTCTTCCTTATATCCAACCTAAATTTCCTCTCTTTCTGTTTGATACCATTTCCCCTTGTCCTATCACAACAGACTGTGCTCAAGAATCTCCCCCCTTCTTTCCCATATAAATCATCTAGGAAGAACAAGAACACCAAAGTGAGACAAACTGTTAGCTGAGAAGTAATTACGTCTGTGTACTGTTAAACTATCTGTGGACTTAAAGCAATTCACATGCTTTGCATGCCCTCTTTGGAGCTATATAGAATGAACTTCACCTATTGTCAATATCAGTGAAGATAAAATATCCATGACACTTAAGCTTTGGTTTCAAAAGCTTTCAACTCAGGGATCACTGTCATATTCATTCAATCATGCTGATTATATGTAGAAACGGAGATTTGCAGCAATTGCTAAATTTTGTACTGACAGAAGACGATTATGACTAGATCTGTTAATTTTTATTTGCTTCTATTCGCCAAGGTTGGTTGAGTTTACTAAAGACAGCTGCTTTAATTTGCTGATTGACAACGTAGAACAGTGACTTGCAATAAATGCAACTCCTACAAAAACTTTCTGAAAAACAAGAATATATCAAACTGAGATGACTAAGAAGTTTATGTTGAAATTAATAGTACTTTACACTATTGGCCCAAAATAGCATATGATTCCATTTTATCTCTTGTCACATTGTCATTTTCTGTTCTTGTTAAGTTCCCGAATTATTACAAGAATTTGCAACATCCTGTAACAAACACATATAAAGAGTTCATTAGGGGAACATGGCAGAGAAGAAAGAATTCACTTTCATATTATACTTGTGAATTTGTGCTTCACTACACAAATATATTGATTAACACTGCAGGTCTGAAACACAAATCTCACACATGACTAACATGAGTAGGCATTACAAGACAGAGAATTCATACTATTTTTTGAGAGTAAAGCTTATGGAATACCTGTGAGGTGAAAAAAATAGCTATAGAAATATATACTTCAGAATCCTCCATTACAGACTGGAGTAAATGCGAACACTTAGTTTTATCATCACTTGCAATGATCCAAGTAACCCTACATTATATTCAGCGTGCAATTTAGAATTGTCTGATGCAGATTAGTTGCTGACTCATAGATGAATTCTATCTGAATATAGAATAAATATATAACTAGATTTTTACCCTCTCAGAACCTTTTGGTGAAAGACAAGAATCTGAGCCAAGAAATCTGAGTCATTAATTTTCAGTTAATTTTTACATTATTATTAAATGTTAACAATTATATATTTTTAAGAACTTTTTGTAAATCTCATACATATTAATATACCACAAATTACTCCTCCAAATCATAGGTGATTTATGGAAGTTACTTTCCAGGCAAATTCATTTAACTCACGGCTATTTGTTTAGGAGCTTTAAAAGAAAAGACCAGAGGCAATATGTGAAATACCACTCGTGTAATAAAATACGAGTTAAACTGGCCTCTGAGTGGTCTTCTAATATTACCTTGTCATTGTGTGCACATCAGGAGAAAAAAGGAAATTTTCTCCACCGAGGAGAAATACCCAAATCATTCTGTTACAAACTATGCTTTCCACAGCCAAACTCAGATCCCTAGCATGGCCATAAAGGTTGAATGTTTCTTCAAAATGTGCACATAAATTTAATCTAAGTGAAACAAGAATCACAGAATCATAAAATCACAGAATGGCCTGGGTTGAAAACAACCTCAAAGATCATCTGGTTTCAACCTGCTATGTGCAGGGTCACCAACCACTAGACCAGGCTACCCAGAGCCACATCCAGCCTGGCCCTGAATGCCTTCAGGGATGGGGCATCTACAGCCTCCCTGGGCAACCAGTTCCAGTGTGCCACCAGCCTCTGTGTGAAAAGAGATTGGTTAGAGATCACGTTACTCTACTCTGAAGACCTCATACAATCATGGAATCATAGAATGGCTTGGGTTGGATGGGACTTTAAAGCTCATTTAGTTCCAGCTCCCTACCATGGGCAGGGTTGCTGCATACTAGACCAGCTTACACAAAGCCCAATCCAAACTGGCCTTGAACATTTCCAGGACCAGAAAATCCAGAAGGGTCCTAAAGGCATAGTAGGAAAATCCCATGAGTTTGTCTTCCTAAATAAAAATGTCCATGTTTCAAGCAAGACTGATCATCCTGCAAATGAAGGAATGTCTGCCCAAGATTTAGCACTGTAGGAGCCATATTGATCACAATAGTAACACATGGAGAAACCTGGCTAATAGTCCCTCTTACATGAACACGTCAGTGTTGAAAGGAGTCCTGTCAACACTGCTATGTATCCAGGAATTCTATTCTTGACATTAGAAATTTGATCCATTTAGAAATTCAGAGAACAGAGTTAGAATATGGCTGTGCTCCAGGCTATCCCAAACAGACAAATTAAAATCCTGAAATAGCCTACTTCCTTTGACTTGGAGATTATTGTCCTGATTAAAGTCAAAACCCACCAGGAAAAAATAAAACTAACTTTCTTGGTGCTGAGATTTTTGTGTCTGGAATGAATAGCGTTGTTTAAAGTCTTCCTACTTTAACTCCCTCAGGAAGATGCAAGCTTGCTCTGGTCACAGTCTATCCGGATGCCAGAAACTGAAACTTACACCATGAAAAATATCATTACCCATTTATAGAGGACAACAGACATATGACCTTAGATAGTTTAATAAGCAAAACATAGATCAATACTATCTAGATCCAGAAGCAATGTAATAAAAAGACAGTATATGCACATATGTACATAAGGTGTTAAGATCTCAGTGGAGAGAATGTGTGAAGCTCACAAATCTGAACAGTACAGCCCAGGAGAAGTATCTGTATCTCTCCTTTCTCAAGGCCAACAGACTGTGACTAAAAAATTTTACATTCTTCAGCTTCTCATGGCTATTACAGTGACTTTACACAGCACAGGGCGGAGGCTGTAATACAATGGTGGTGATGCTAAAAAACTGCAAGAAGAGTAAAAATGGTCTGCTATATTTGGGAATCTGGGAATTGAAAACAAAAGTGCTCTCTGTCACCCATGTATTTGAAACACAGGGCTGAAAATTCACTGACTGCTTAACATGTTTACCTTGGAGTGGTTTGTCTACATTTCTGAAAATCATTGCTTTCATTCTGAATGCACTTAGCTTAATTTCTAGATGTGTATTCTCTCTAAGGTCAGAGTTCTTCAATAAACTGATAGTTCTCCCATCAAAGGCTTATTTACTGCACATTTTAATTGCTGATGGTTTGTATTTTTTAAGTGGACAAATATTGCTCCTTCACCAAATATATGTGAATATGGTTTTTTATCCTTTATCATTTTCAAGATTTCTGTCAGTAACCATTTCAGGCTTGCTATTTCATTTTGAAGTGTTCACATTACACACTATATCATACATACTTGTCTCACCAAAGCTGAACATATGTGGTCTATTGTCTGTTGCTTTTCTGCTGGACTAGACCAATTAAAAAAACAATAATAATTTTCAGTGTGCTTCAGATTTTTCTTGAAAACAAACCAAGATAGTGTAGAATGTAAATTCATTAACTAAATTCTTTCTTTCTAAAGATTGAGAAATTCCATTTCACTGAAATGAATTTTAATTGACAGGATACTGCTCCTTAAGTACTAAGAAATGACAGTAACTTAATGCATGCCGAATGGGTTTAGACATAAGTAATTATTTGTGTTGTATTTTTGATTTTATTTTCTCTGGGTAATTTCAGAGGGAATTACAAAGAATACTGTGGCCATTCATTAAAAACTCAGAGGACTTGTTAAATACATAGTATTTTATTTTATGGTGAACATTCTCAAAGAGGAGCACTTTACTAGTAACTTTCAGGCTTACATTACTTTTATAAGTTATGTTAGCTAAGATTGGTCTGTTTGCCTTCAAGTACACTGTTTTCTTATTTGTGTAAGATTTATCATACTTAATCCATTTACTGTTGAGAAAAAAAAAAAGAAAAAAGCTATTCACCAATAAAAAAGCAAAGCAAATATTATATCAGCAGGAATTTTTGTGTGGAAACAAGACTAATGACTTGTTTAGTTCCTAGAAAAATCACAACAGATCTACTATTTTATATCATCCAGCTTTCACAGCATTTCCTCCTCTGTGAAGCATCCTCTGTGAACACCAGCCTTAACACTCAAAGACAGAACAGCTGCCCAGACATGGACTGACTAGACCCTGTGCAATTCTGTAGGAAAAAATTCAAATTCCTGCCCTAGCAAGGCACAGCCAATAGGCTGACAAATGCAATTAATCCACTTGATAAGGCCAGATATAGTTACTGCATTCAGATTTGGGTAAACCCATACAGAAGAGACACTGACAGACTTCAGGGAGTTCAAGAGAGGACACTGAGATGGTAGGACTGATACACTTGATGAAGGAAGGGGGATTCAGGGCTGAGACTGGTTCTGCCTGGAGCAGAGACATCTTTTGCGTGAAATCTTCTTTCTTTCTATAATTATCTAGGTAGCAGAGTGTGGAGTGAATGGAGCAGGATCTTTCTCAGAGATGCATAGTAGAAGAATGAGGTAACGTAAACAGACTGAAGCATGGGAGCTTTCAACATTAGAGAAGGAAGAAACATACAATTTGTGAAGCCAAACAAGAAAACAGAAGCTTAGAGAGCAGCTGTGGTAACCCTTAGCTGGAGGTGGCTCAGTCCTCTTGCTAAAGAACAAAAATTGAAAAAAAACAATTGCCTATCATACTGACTATTAAAGAAAAAAAAATTTTAGCATGTTATGGAATCTGCATGTAAGAAGACTTATAAGTAAATTACATGATATTAGGAATAAGCAGAGATTAATTTAAAGGAAAAAAAATAATCAAAGCTACAAGTAATTTTTTTCAAAAATTTTGTCTTTGTTGCCATCCAATTGAGCCAGCAAAATCTCACACTGGCTCTTCACAGTTGGATGTGCTCTGTATATTCAAACATTTCTCCCAGGTACTCTCAGAGACAGGGGAAAAACACTTCTGGTATACTCAGCCACAGATGTAAAGATGACAAATACCCAAGGTCAAATGTGATTTCCTGCAGAGTGAGGCGAACAGTGCAACATTTCCCATTATTCCACCCCCACTCTCCTCCCCCCCACCAACACTCCTGCAATGGGCTGTGGTATTTTGATTACTTTGGAATTTCGGAGTTTCTTTCCCTGGGTGAGCACAGAATCACAGAATCATAGAATCACAAGGTTGGAAATGACCTGCAAGATCATCTAGTCCAACCGTCCTCCCCTTACTGTTGCTACCACAAGCTACTAAACCGTGTCTCGTAGCTCCTCATCCAGACGCCTCCTGAACGCTGCCAGGGGCAATATTTGCATTACTTACATCTTAATAAAACTTTGCCTCTTCTATACACATAAACAGAAGTATATTTTAATGTATGCAACATTTTAAGTTTCATTCAATAATTTCTTTAGACAGTGCACAGAAATATCAAGTCTGTGTGAGCTGTTTATTTAAAAGTCCTTTTTTTTGTTGTTTTTAAACTAAATGTAAAGGCTCATTACAATTCAGATGAATCTTCTATTATCACTGGTT
This sequence comes from Pavo muticus, assembly GCA_016647715.1. Lineage (NCBI taxonomy): Eukaryota > Metazoa > Chordata > Aves > Galliformes > Phasianidae > Pavo > Pavo muticus. The sequence continues at coordinate 9,623 of JACDJE010000659.1, read as the reverse complement.
TGGTATCATCAACATGACACAACTTTTCCTCACATTATTCCAAACCTCATGCACTATGACAGATGAACAGATGACTTGATTTCTAATTGCACTTACTTGCCATCAAGAAGGCTAAAACCATGAGCTCTTTTTTCATCATGTTTTCTTGGCCTGAACTTTTCAGGAGGGGGAGTGAGAGAGTGACGTGGTGGAGCTGAGCTGCCTATCGGTATGAAGCCACCATGTATGTGTCTGTTTGCGACCACGTGCAAATTGGCACCTCTACATTCAATTTTGAATTACATTCAAACATTCTTTTATCTAGTGGTGGTTCTTTCTGTTCTTTCTGCTGAAGAATGCTTGAATTATTCCTAGTCATTAAATACGTTGACATGATTTTTCATTTGTGCAGCTTCTTCAGAAGTCTGCTGTGCTTTGCTCTTTACTTCACCATGTTTTAGAATAAACAGATTCAAGCTGGCACAAGTTAAGAATACAAAAGTTAATTCTTAAAGGTAATTTCCTGCTATCTAAAGTTGCTAGCTCAACCTATCTATTTAGCATTAGTGGCATACACTTGTATACAAACAAATATTTAATTGCACATTCTGCCAATAACATGCGAAATCAACCAAGGGCATCTCATTATTTAACAACTCTTTCATGCAAAAATCAGAGCGCAACACTGGGGAGCTACTGATGAATATCTGCACACCTTAACAATCCATTGTTTTTGTGCTTTTGCAGTTGATAAAACCAAGCTCTATTTTAGCAGCACTAAAAACTATTTCATAAATCTGTACTCAACAAAAGACTAAGATTAAGAACCTTTGCTTAGTCAGGTTTTGTTTATCTGAGAGATTCTGGCTTAAGACTAACATTTCTGGCTACTCTTCAGAAAGTCAACAGTCATGCCTAATACTCCTGCAACTTCTGAGCTGAATCACACTGTAATATTCTGTATATTGCAGGTGGATATTTTATTCTTGATCTTTTCCATTACCGTGACTTTTAATTCAATATCCACAGCAGATATTCATATTACAGAAATTCTCTGTTATACATAGGGTCCTTTTTCTGTTTGTACTCAGGTTATTTTTAAAAAGTGTTTTGTACACCTGTAATTCAACATGAAGTTTCCAATCCTGCACCTATCACTTCTGCAGCTTGCTAGATCATGCTTCTGACAAACCAATTTAGTTATGTTTTTCACATTCTAAGTGACTGTGATCTTCTGTTCCCTTTACCATGCACTGCAATAATGGAACAGCTACATTATTCACAGACCTATTATTTCCTGAGAGATTATCACCCTCTCTGAAATGCCTCTATTTAGAGGAAAAAGGTGGATTCATAAGAGAATTAGACCTAGTTTTACAGTGTTCTCATTAACCACAACAGTTCACAATTAAATGAGTAGTTCAAGGGAGAGCACTATTCCACTTGCGTACTTAAAGACAGTTCCACTCCTAAATACAGAATTAGGTATTAGTGGTGCAGTGATTCAGAACAGGCATCAGGAAGTACTGCCTCCACCAGCCATAACTGAGAGTAATCAAAATGCCTGATTTTTGGTTTATACAAAAGAAGAAAATGAAACTTACTTTAAAAGGTCATTTGCTTTAGCTGAGACAGTAGGAAGATTATTGTATTTCCTCACTAAACATCTCTCCCAGTTTGTACACTGTGCAGACTTCAGAGCAATGCAGGTGGCCTAGAGGTAGCAATAGCAAAATGTCCCTCTCTCAGAAATTCTATTTTATCCCAGAAAATGAGCATGAATTCTTTTTCTTGCTTATTTACAGACTTTTTTTCCTGACTCTAAATAATTAATTTTGACTATCAAGATCCCTATTAGTCCTGTTAGCCATTAAAGAATTCAACAGTGCCATTTTAAATGAATCCAGTCACTTCCTATTAATGTAATTTCCTATTATTATGTTTCTTAATCTAATCCTATAAGACAGTCATAAAAATAGTAAGACCTGAATTTTATCCCTAGGTCTCATTTTCTGCATATGTTGTTCTTCCAGTTTCTATCTCCAAGCAGACATAACTTTTATTTTCTTTAAATGCTCTCTTTCATGCTTGATGAATTCTTCAGAACCATCAAGACCTTACTTGCTCCTCTTTCTGCTCTTTCATATTTACTTGAAAATGGAAAGACCATCTGGACACAGTAGATTTAATTCCAGTTCTGTTTTCCCTAGAGTCCACTGCCCTTTTGGATACCTTTTTTCCTATCCAGAGCTTCCAAAAAACACCGAAACAACAAAGCCTCGCTTTTACATTGTATAAGCAATCCTAGTTTAGCAAGACTTCATCAGAAACCTTAAAACTTAACAAGCTGAACATGACACAAAGCGTGCAAGCTGCAATTTATCAGAGTTGCTTTTGTTTCATTTGTACTGATGTTTCAAAACTCAGAAACCTGAGCTGCTACCAGAAAAGCAAATACCAGTGTAAAACTATCTACCTTTTAATCATTTTCTTTGTGATGAGATTTATCAAACCAAGAATCGCAGGCTGCAATCCCTGCAAGTGTTAGCTCTGTCTCTAAGAGCTCACACATATCTGGAAACGGTTATTTGGTACTTTAGTGAAACAGAACAATTAAGCCATCTTTATCACTGCTTGAAGAGATTTTAGCTTCACCTTCTTTTCCATCTCTCCTCTCTCAAGGTGATGACACCAAATCAGTAAAAAGTGAAGGCTTACCTACCTCTAACATCTTTTCTAGCATTTAGAAAAAGCTACTCTGGTTGTGCTAAAAACAATCTACAATCTGAAAGTGAAAATCCAGAAAAGAACTTCCTATTTATGAACAGTTCTTTCCCATCTCCCTCTGCAGATCGGAAATCATAAGTTCGAAAAGTAAACCTAAATGAGGCATATCTATATGATATATTTCTTGATATCTTTTCATGTGAAGAAGCCTTCCTCCAAGTCACTAGCAGATGTGCAGTTCTATAAGGAACTGTTAATTTTTGGAGTAGTGTACTTGACAACTCTAGGGGGCGGGTTAATTTGGGGAGGATCCAAATACATACATCAGTATTTTATGAATAACCTTGAGATCTATGAATCAAAAAGGAGAATTACTCCTTCTGCATTACCCTGAATATGATTCTAATGGCAACAGCTTACGCATCGTGATAAAACTGAACCCAGGTGAGGAAATGACTTCCTTGAATTCCCCTGTCATTGCTAAGTCCTTTACAGTTAACTCTTTCAAGAGATATAAACTTTACTGCTGTTTTGTTCATTAACTGTATGCTTTCAGGATGGCAATTCAGCAACACCTACACCCCAAGAAAAATGAAACTGTACTGAGGTAGGTTTGTTGATCGACATTATCAAGATCTCAGCTCAGCTCAGTAACAACAAGGTGATTTGTACGTTTCATGGGACCTTGAACAAGTTGTTCCACTGAGAATTTATTAAGGATGAATGACAAAAGTTCCACTTCCAAAACAAAAAGTAAGAAAATAATAATCCCTTTGTAGAAATCCCTCTTCTATTTTAGAATTAGAAAACATGTAACAGTCAAAGTTATGAATTTTGGGGTTCTTATTTTGTTTTACTTTTAAAAATAAATCAGAAAATTATCTGATTCCTTTTCAGCATGAATGTATGCTTTTCAGTCAGTGACAATTAAGTTTGCTCCCTCTATGGAAATATAGAGTAAGCTACGTAAAAGCCAGATTGAAGTAAAATGGCAGATATGACAAAAGGATGACAGTCAGGTACTGGTGAAAGTTAGTAGAACCAACTTGAACAATAGAGTATGTAAGCATTCTCCCATGGAAGATAAATGCATTTTTTCTATTGTGTTTATTTTCTCCAGTCTTTTGTAGCAGTGTGTCGAACTGAAAATTACTAAATCAGTTTTCTTGGAAGCCTGTCAGAGCAGAAAATAAGCATTCAATGTTTGTAATGACTACTAAACATTGAAGTATTTTCCATTGATGGAAGAGTAATTAGAGAGTTTCTGGTTGTCAATTCCTATGAACTTATCCAAATAACAAATTAAAAAATGTGTATATTAAGAACTATATATACTTGGCATCATAATCAACTCTTCAAGTGAAATGGAAGAAGGATAGACCTTTAAAGTAATAGACCTTCTTCCCCACCTCCCCCCTCCACCAAAAAAAAACAAACAAACAAACACACACATATACACACAAAAAAACCCACAAAACAAACACCAACAACAATAACAAAAAAGCAATTTCCAACCTAGGCTCTTGGACAAACTCACTTCTGACATGGTATTGATCCTAGACTATAGTAATGTATCTTTTACAAATTTTCCTCCTATTTCCTTCACTCTAGTTTCCTTACTCCACAAATCTTACTTCCAGATTTCTCGTTCCTTTTCTCATGTTCATCTTGCTCATGCCTAGCAATAAGTATGTGGGGCCTGCTCCTCTAGAAAGTAATGCAAAATCTCATTTAATTTCAGTAGAACTTGAGGAAGCAAGACCTTCGAGGGTTGTTTTTGGAGCCCCATCACGTGGTCATATTAATGATGGCTTAAGTCATTGCTCAGCCCCAGACTGAAGCATGTCTTCTTTGGGCTCAAGGATTTCTGAGCACTACAGTGAAACACCATGTTTAGGAAATAAAAGTAATTCCTGTTTTCTGTTTCATGAGTCAAAGATGTTAATTTGTGCCAGAGATATCAAGAATGAAAAATAGTTCTCCCATAATATAAACTGTTTGTGTTTGACTGGAAGTCAAACAGCCATTTCTCTTCTTATGTATTCTGGGAAGTGGGTGCTCTCTACATTATCATCTTAGACACACACTTTGCATCCTGGAGTGGACAATGGTGAGATAAACTGTGTTTCCGAAGTATATGAACTATACTCTATTTACCATCACTCTAGTCTGCCAAGCTGCAGATTGCAGATTAAGTTCATTAACTACTTAGGTGTGGCGTGTATTCAGCTGAGTCATTCTTCAGGCCAGGTGTCCAGGCCTGGGGCCCCCAGCACAGGAAGGACATGGAGCTCTTGGAGTGGGCCCAGAGGAGGGCCACTAAGATGATCAGAGGGCTGGAGCACCTCTCCTATGAGGAAGGGTTGAGGGAATTGAGCATGTTTAGCTTGGAGAAGAGAAGGCTCCGGGGAGACCTCACTGTGGCCTTCCAATACTTGAAGGGAGCATATACTCGATGATATTTAAGGTCTTTTCCAACCTGAGCGATTCTATGATTCTATAGACAGGAGGGGGAATGGCTGTTTACAAGGGTGGATAGTGATAGGACAAGGGGGAATGGTTTTAAACTGAGACAGGGGAGGTTTAGGTTAGATATTAGGAGGAAGTTTTTCACTCAGAGGGTGGTTACGCACTGGAACAGGTTGCCCAAGGAGGTTGTGGATGCCCCATCCCTGGAGGCATTCAAGGCCAGGCTGGATGTGGCTCTGGGCAGCCTGGTCTAGTGGTTGGCAACCCTGCACATAGCAGGGGGATTGAAACTAGATGATCACTGTGGTCCTTTTCAACCCAGGCCATTCTATGATTCTATGATTCTATGATTCTAGTCACTGCCACAACAGATTCAATTTGCTGCACGCACAATACAGCTTCCTATAAACGTTTGTTTCCAGCACTCATCATTCAAAATGCACAAGTTGGCTGTTCATTAATTAGCTCATGGGACAAATGTCTAAACTGCTCTGTAAAAAGTATTCAAAAATAGCAGCTTATTGGCTGGAAGATTCATTGCCCCATAAACCTGTAGTACCTATTTTCAAGAAGGAGACAGGCAGAAGATATACTTTGTTCTGAAAGATCTGAGGATTGTATTAGAAGTGCTTTTTTTTCTTGAGACCTGCGTGCTTGCCTTTGTTATAAACTGCTGTATTAAATTCCCATTGGCTGTTTATAAAATCCAATACAGCTTCACAACAGAAGGGTTGAAAGAACTGTACACATGTAAATTTGATGTTGGATGCCCTTGTCTGCAAGCTGTTTATAAAATGCACTTAGGAAAGAACTACAGCAGCATACAGATAAAGAATGTTGTTAGGGGAAAACAGCAACAACAAATAGTCCAAACATCACTAGGCTTGTAAAGTGCTCCATAGAGTACGGTGGCAAGTGCTGAAGGAAGAAAACTGACAGTCTTTGGCAGTGCCACACACTCTCTTGTCACACAGGCCATCTGTGGTAGCAGAAACACTAAAACTACTCAGCCTGCAAATTCCTCTTCATGAAGTCCCTCTATTAGATGCAGAATTCCCACTTGTCCTTTGAAACGCTTCCCCACTCACTGGCTCCTGCTCAACTCCTACCTAGCCAAAAATACCTAACCTAACCCTCCCCACAGTAGGGGTGCTGAAACTATACAATCAATTTCCCTTCCAACCCAAGTCATTCTATGATCCACTCTATGATTCTGAACTAAACACAGCTTCTACTATTTACAATTGCCTGAGCTAGGGTTTTTTTTGTTGTCAAACATGCAGCCAAAGTCTTTATTTCCCTCTGTTTAAAACAGAAAAAAAAAGGAGATTTATGACAAATTCAACTTTCTGAATGGGCACTGTGTACAAAAGCACTTTCAAAATAAAGTTGAATACATGCTTCATCCCCTGGCAGGCCTAATTCTATGACTATGTGTAAAAGACTCTTTCTTCCTAACACTATTGAATAGCAGAAGTACTTCTGTCTCCAAGGTGCATGAACTGAAATTTGTATGTAATCCTCTTGTTCTTCCCAGATAGGATATCCTATCACAATGAGAACATGCACTATTTTATGGCACCACATGGGAGGTATTTCTAGATGCAACAGCAATTGTAAGACCCTAACTAAAGTCTTCCTGCTCCACACATACACGAAGAGTAACTTAAATCAGTGCCTTTACATGACTATTTGAAAACAAGGTTTTACTTTTAAAAGTAAAAGGGCTTAAGTTTATGTTTTCAACTGCAAGGGATTTCTTTCAACACTGTGAGGGAAACAGACAAAAGACATGAGCAGTACATATCATTAACCTTCTATTTCTTTCCAAAACCTGTGAATATTAAGGAATATTTCCACTGTGTCTTCTTCCTTCCTAAAACTTAGTTTTTCTCTGTAGGACAAACAAAGACATTATGAACAAAAGACCCTGCAAATGAGTAAACAAGCTTGGCAGCTACTTGCACCAAATGTAAACACGCACAAGCTGCCTGGCTGGTACACGTGACCAAGGGGCTGTAACGGGGGTATAAAAGCTCGTGAGCACCTACAATAAACGTCTTTGTTCTGCACCAGCAACGGAGTCCGTACCTCACTTGACGCAAATGGCGCCCGAACAGGGTCCCTGTTTCACGGTCAGCCTCGGGAGATAATTGGCTATCGAAGCTGACCAGTGGCAAGGAATTAGGGAAAGGAAGCTGAAAGGAAGCGGTACCCAAAAACTGCTGAAAGGAAGCAGGACCAGGCTGCACAGCCAGAATCACTTCTGCAGGATGGGGATGAACAATGGGAAAAAGTATAACAAAGGAGCAGAGGAGGCGGTTTGCAAAATAATGGAAACGGTTTTGCAGAAGCACCACGCTAAAGTGGAAAGCTTCAATTTAAGACAACTTTTGGTGTGGGTAATGTAGGAGCAGACGGGGCTACGATCTGTGACACGGCACGTGGGACAAAGCGGGAGTGAGGCTGTGGGACATGGCTACGCGCTCTGACCCTGTGGCTGAAGACCTTCTGGAGCCCCGGGGATCAGTTTACCCTTTAGACCCAAGGCTAGTGAGCCCGAGGAAGGAACCAGACTTGCAACCCCGCGATCTGCGTTATCTCTGGCGAGCGATCTGCAAAGGAGAGGAGCAGGACAGGGACAGTTCAGAGATTGCATTCGGCTCTCGCCTGCCCTGTGATTTCGGTTTTTGGATTCGGGCTCGGCTCCCTCTATACCAGTAATCTGTTGAGCTGTGTTACGAAGAGTTACGCTCTTTGTCTTTGTGATTGCAAGACCTTGGCACAATTGACAAGTACTCAATACATGATGTGGATGGGCTTTTGGAGAGACTCTGCACAACAAAAGGCGCTGGAGCGGAAGCTGTCAGAGCTCAGTAACTCGCAGCAGAGCGTACAGACCCTGAGCCTATGGCTCATCCACCACCGCAAGTACACGGCTCTCATCGTCAGCGTGTGGGAGCGGGAGCTGCGGAAAGCTGCTGCTGAGACGTATGCTTGTGTTTGGATCTTCACTCATTCCAGCTGTTGGTGTTAATGCAGTGTATTTTTCCGAACCTTTTAGTTGTTGTAGCAGTCGCTCAGTGCTCCGGAAAATTCTAAGATAAAAGATCATGGTATGCAGATTGAGAAGGCCTAACAACATTGGAAGAATGTTTGAAAGCTGTGATGTGTCTGAGTTCCTCTGGTACTCAGTCTGATGCTTTAGAGCAGGAGCACAGCTAAAAGTGGTGAAAATACATTGCCTTGCCGATGTGAAGTAAACTTCAGTAAAAGTGTTCCTGATTTTAAAGCTGTTATTTTCTATAGTAGGTAGTGTAGTTTTTCTTACAAGAGAGGGAATCTTTCACTTACAAACACATTTTTCTATCTGTTAAAAGAAAACAGGATGGCTGACTGATATTACTGGTTTGTAGGTGGTATTGAGGAGCCTGACACGTTACTTAAGATGGGATACTAGTGGGAATCCAAACAAAGATTCTCTTCTTTACAGAAAAGATCAGAGATTGACTAGAAGCAGATATTCAAGGTGAATGCTTGTTGCTATAAAATGACGTGTGTTCATGTGCAGTAGATCGCCAGTTGTATAATGCAACTTGACTGGCTGAATATCTTCTGGTGTTCATGGACTTTCTGAAGTTGTTTCCAGGCAGTTTGCCTACAATGGGATATGCTTGCTCAGCTAAAGCCTGCAAAGGGACATGTTCATAGAATCATAGAACCACCTAGTGTGGAAAAGACTTCCAAGATCATCCAGTCCAACCATCCACTTACCATCAGTATTTCCCACTAATCCATATCCCTCGGTACAACATCTGTATGTTTCTTGAACACCTCCAGGGTGGGTGACTCCACCACTTCCCTGGACAGCCTGTTCCAGCACCTGATCACTCTTTCAGATAAGTTGTTTTTCCTAATGTCCAATCTAAATCTTCCTAGGTGCAACTTGAGGCCATTCCCTCTAGTTCTATGACTAGTTACATGAGAAGAGACTGACCCTCAGCTCACTACAAGCTCCCTTCAGGTAGTTATAAAGAGCAGTAAGGTCTCCCTTGAGCCTCCTCTTCTCTAGACTGAACAATCCCAGCTCCCTCAGCTGCACCTCATAAGATTTTGCTCCAGACCCCTTACCAGCTTAGCTGCCTTTCTCTGAACATGCTCCAAAGCCTCCATGTCTTTCTTGTAGTGAGGGGCCCAAAACTGAACACAATACTCAAGGTGCAGTCTCACCGGTGCTGCTACAGCGGTGTTGTGGTTTGGTGATTTTTCTTTTGTGATCAGTATTCCACATCAGAACATCATGTGAACCAGTAGGATTTAAAGAGTTAATGTTCTGGTTCCGTTTACTGCCCCTTATGGGCATGTGGAGTATCCTGACGGGAGGAGAGGTGCGGCTTCCCTGAGGAGGACTTGGCGCGAAGAGGAAGCGGGGGTGGAGCTCCGGACCG
>JACDJE010000658.1:197070-213402 GCA_016647715.1 Pavo muticus | reverse complement strand
AAAAAAGTCAGAGAATTCAAGGAATTTCTAGAAGTGGTTGGTTGGTGTCACCTGTGGATACCTGACTTTGGAAGAATTGGCACATGATTGTTTATAAACAGGTGTAGTACAGTCTTTCTGACCATGAGCTATTTACTGATGGAAACAGCTTTGTTGTGAAAGAAGAACGGAAGGCTGGGTAAGCCACTGTCATTCTAGAAAAGGAAATGATAGCAAAACAGTTACCAGTGAACACATGAACACATCCACTCTGAAGGCTGAACTGCTTTAACTTTAGCCCTGGAATTATAAGAAGGAAAGCTGTCTAATGCCTTTACTAACTCAAAATACACTTTTTGACTAATATATGCTCATAGTGCAATTTAGAAAGAAAGAGGATTGTAATCTTCACAAGGAATCCTATAAAATACGGTATAGAGACTAAGAAATTACTTGAGGCAGTTAAGAAACATGAAGAAAAAGCAGTGATACACTGCACAGCACATCAGTTTAGACAAACTGATGTAATTAGAGGGAACAGAAAAGCAGGCTGCAAAAGTAGTTCTCCATAAACAATTTCAGCAACCTTCTGTCTCAGAAAGAACTTAAAAATTCACGTCCCTAAATGTACAGAAAAAGAAAACAAAAAATTGTAAAGCATAAAGATTGCCAAAGGATGGTGGGTAACCTTCAATTGGACAATGTGTTGAAACTCCATAAATAATGAAGGAATTAATTAAGTGAACTCATAAGCGTATGCATATACGAACTGAAGCTTCAAATGAGATAGTAAATAAATACACTGTAGGAAATAATATGGTGCTGATTGCTAAGACTGTTTATACAGTGAAGTAGAATTAGTGCTAAAAAAATAATAATCTTAAAATCCAAAGAAGACCTCCTCCTGGGGAGATGAAAAGAAGTTTCATGCCTGGGGAATACTGGCAAATTGATTTTTCCAAATTATCTCACTGTAATGAATATAGATATTTGTTAGTAATTGTTGATACTTTTTCAGGATGGCCTGAAACTTTCTCATGTCAAAGCAATATGGCAAGAAAAGTAATAAAGATTTCGTGAAAAGAAATTATACTAAGATTTGGGGATACCAGGAGATAGAAGATGTTCAGATAGAGGACCACATTTCATTCCAGAAATAGCAAAGAGGTGTCAAGGTTTTCAGAAATTATGTAGGATTTATATATTCCATAGAGGCTGAGTAAGTGGAGATGTAAAAAAGATGAATCAGGCAATGAAGATGCAGCATGGAAAATTGTGTCAGGAAGTCCAGATGAAGTGGATGGAGGTTTTCCCTCTAGCTTTATTAAGAGTTAGAATAATCTCTAGGGTTAGAGAAGGAAATTGTTCATTTAAAATTTTGCATAGGAATCCTTACACTGTAAATTTAATAGAGAGGGAAACAAATGTATCTTAAGGAATATCAGATTTTCAGTGATTACCTGGCATCTTTGCAAAGAATTCTTGCATGTCTCCAGAGGTACATCCAACTGAAAGCTCTTCTGCCTTTGATTTCACTCGTATCTCCATTTAAGCCAGCAGGTCAGTTGTATCGTCTGGAAAGAAAAGCTGCTGAGACAAAAGTGGAAGGGACTTTACACTGTACTACTGACAACAAACAAGAATTTTACATGAGATCCAGAAAGATGGTACCTCTCTTGGATTTGAAGAGACGTGGAAATGGCTGACATTCTGATTCCCTCATTTAAGATTATGGAAGGTCATAGCAGTTGCATTTCTAGTAATATCACCTATTGTCTTTCTGTATGTTATATTGCAGTGTGTATCTCAGTGTTGCATTAGGCTAACTAAATAACTTCAGAGAAAAGAAGACTGATCAAACCTTTCTTGTAAGAGAAGTTTCAAGAGAAGAAAATGTTAAAAAATAACTTAGGATACTTAGCTAAAAATGTTTGAATAATACAAATAGTACAAATAATGCAAATACTTTGTACTTCTTATATGTTAAGACACTTACTATATCTAATTAAGGACAACCCAGAGTAAATAAGCTCCAAGGAGGAAAATAATCAGGATGTTGGCAACTTGAAAAAAATCTCAAGGTCCCTGAAGCCTTAGCTGAACTCCCTTCATTATAATACTAAAAATCATGGCCATGGGTCAAAAAAACACTTGAGACAGGAAAGACACTTTCTCTGGGCTTGAGTACAAGAGGAAATACTAAGCAAAAGTATTTTAATTGCATGTAGATTACTAAGAAATCATTCAAGAGGGGCTGAATTGGAAAACACATAACTTTGCCCAACTTGTGCATAAAATAGTTTCAATGTGTTGCATGCATGGGGGAAAAAAAGAGCCATTACAATTCCACAATAATGAAATAAACAATTTCATTTCTAAATCAGAAATTACTAAATTATTGCAGAGCAGCTGATAAATACCTTCTTTGAAAAGAGAAAAACTAATGAAGTCAGGGTAAACGAACGACTCTGTGGAGTTTAGCTGTCTACTAGGTTGAACAAAAATGATAACTGGTAACTGAAAAAGAGTTATCAGGATGTAGAAATTAAATGCGAGTATATCCCCCCTGAAGCATACCTATGGAAGTCTTAAGATAATCCCTAATAATAGACTCAGGGCCTTTGACCGACCTTGTAAGACGGCTGGAGGATGATTACAACTGCAGAAGCTGCCTCGTAAAATGACTTAATCTCACCCTCTGAATTCTCGCACGGTTACCTCGCTGGTTCCCTCCCATAACCCACATGGGCAGGGTGAGCAAGCAGCTGTCTGGTGTTTAGCTGTCTGCCAGGTGAAACCACAACCAGGACACTTTTGTCAGGGTGCAGAAATTAGACACGTGCGTGTCCTCCTAAAAGCACGCGTATGGAAGGGATAAGACGCTCCCTAACTACACCCTCGGGGCCTTTGAGCCACGTTGTTAGATTGCTGCCTCTGCATTTCTGTGGCTGCAGAAGGCGCGGCAGGAGTGTACCCTGCGTTTTCAGTAGTGGCTTTGAACCACAGAAGGCAAGGTTAGCCACTCACATGTCCCTGCTGAAACACCTGGGGACTTGTCGCTCACTCGGAACGCTGAAAAAAGACGGAAGCACGCACCCCACCGCGTAAACACAGTCACTACGTACAGGTCACTTTTTCTCTCCGCTTCCCTGCCGAGAGCTGAAACCGCCCGCCTTGGGGTCTCCGAAGCAGCAAAGATCTACCCGCCAGAACTCCCCGCCTGCCGCTTTCCTGCTCCCTGAATTTACTCTTCCAAGCGCTTTGACTAAGCGCGGTGCACAACAGAGCGCTTCTTACCAATTCACCGGTCACCAGCTGACAACTCTGGCATGCAGAGCCAACGCTGCTGTGGCTGCAGCTGCTCCACAGACCCACACCTCTGGCCAGCCGTTCTGCCCGGTCACCAGCTGGCAGCGCTGCGCGGGACGTGCGCCGGGATGGAAAAAGTGCCGCGGCGGGAGGACTGGACCTGCTCCCAGTTGGCTTCCACCCGGAAGTAGGTGGGGCCGTAACCGGAACTCCCTCCCACTTACCTACATAGGGAGGTGCCATTTTGGTGCAGTCTGCATTCCACTCTGAGGAGCCGCCATTTCATGTTACTCCGTACCCCACGTGGTTTTCTGCTGCTTAGGGCTCGGCTCCCTGGCTTTTTCTTTAACTCTTTCATATTCTCAGGCCTCCCTCTGACTGTGTGCCCGATTCCCTTGGTCCAGGAAGTGCTCATATGAAAAAATAGATCCATTCCTACACAGTCGCACCGGGCAAATGCGTCCCAGTGCTGCCGCTGGGTGCTGCCCCGTGTCTGACACGGGGGTTTCTGGAGACCAGCGGTACTACGGGCACTTTGGTCCCAGCTAACAACTCTGCCGGCTCCACTTCCCATTTGGCAACAGCAACCCACTCGCGCCTCCCACATGAGGATCTGATGCGAAATCCCTCGCCCTTTAAGTGCGCCGCCTCTTGTCGTGTGGTAAGACTCAGACAACCAAGGGCATTCCCCGCCAGAGGGCTCCAGTCATTTCCATCNGGCTTTTTCTTTAACTCTTTCATATTCTCAGGCCTCCCTCTGACCGTGTGCCCGATTCCCTTGGTCCAGGAAGTGCTCATATGAAAAAACAGATCCATTCCTACACAGTCGCACCGGGCAAATGCGTCCCAGTGCTGCCGCTGGGTGCTGCCCCGTGTCTGACACGGGGGTTTCTGGAGACCAGCGGTACTACGGGCACTTTGGTCCCAGCTAACAACTCTGCCGGCTCCACTTCCCATTTGGCAACAGCAACCCACTCGCGCCTCCCACATGAGGATCTGATGCGAAATCCCTCGCCCTTTAAGTGCGCCGCCTCTTGTCGTGTGGTAAGACTCAGACAACCAAGGGCATTCCCCGCCAGAGGGCTCCAGTCATTTCCATCTTAGCGTTTGATACAGCCCTGGAAGAAGCACCCATCACGCTCAGGAGCTCTCGGCACGCCACCCCTGATGGCAGAGCACTGCAAGAACAAGGGTCTCTTTGATGTTCAACGCCTTGTCATGCGTAAGCACGTCCCAGGCTCTTGGGCCCAAAGATTGAGCTAGGCACTCCTCTACTTGAGGAAACGACTGGCAAAAGCCATAAAGCAGGCTCTTCTGCTGCACCCCTCTGTCCCTCCTCCCATCACAAGTGGTCTCATCACAAAGAAAACCAGCTGTGCTGCATACTTCAGGGCCTGCAAAGGTCTCCCTACAAAACGCTCCTGGGGCTGCGCACAGCCCTTTCTTCCCCGCTCTCCTGACAGACCAGCAGCGTGGCTTACACTTTGACGCAGCCTGTACAACTCCTTCTTTTGGGAAGGCACTCCACCTTCCTTCTACTACACGCAAAGAAAACTCTGCTCTCCCATTCCTGCTTCCACAGCCGGGTTTCTGGCAATTCCAGAATTACCCAGCATCAGCACTGGCAAAAGAAAAACAAACGGAGCTCACCATTTCTAAAGGGACTGATCTCACTGACAATAAGCATCAGTTCAGAACAACGGTGATTGTCCTGGCAGGTGACTTTGGTACGGCTAGAAAAAGATCAGACTCCATACCGTTTCACGTCATGCACAGCAAGGAAAGAGGGCCTAAAGAAGAAGGAGCTGTTCACGTCGGGAGTGATGGCATCATCTTCCCAGCAAGCTGTCACGCATGGCAAGCCCTGCTTCCCAGAAAGCAGCCGACTGTCTATCTGCCTGCCTAGGGGAAGCAGCAACAGAATGCCTTGGTTTGCTTTGCTTGTGCATGCGGCTTTTGCTTTACCTCCCAGAACGCCTTTATCTCACCCTCTGAATTCTCGCACGGTTACCTCGCCGGTTCTCTCCCATAACCCACATGGGCAGGGTGAGCAAGCAGCTGTCTGGTGTTTAGCTGTCTGCCAGGTGAAACCACAACCAGGACACTTTTGTCAGGGTGCAGAAATTAGACACGTGCGTGTCCTCCTAAAAGCACGTGTATAGAAGGGATAAGACACTTCCCTAACTACACCCTCGGGGCCTTTGAGCCACGTTGTTAGATTGCTGCCTCTGCATTTCTGTGGCTGCAGAAGGCGCGGCAGGAGTGTACCCTGCGTTTTCAGTAGTGGCTTTGAACCACAGAAGGCAAGGTTAGCCACTCACATGTCCCTGCTGAAACACCTGGGGACTTGTCGCTCACTCGGAACGCTGAAAAAAGACGGAAGCACGCACCCCACCACGTAAACACAGTCACAACGTACAGGTCACTTGTTCTCTCCGCTTCCCTGCCTAGTCCATAAATTGCCTGCCTTCGCATTCTCTAAATGTGCAGAAGAGTATTTGCCAACTCATGTCCGTTCCTACTTTCTTGCTCTAGCCAAATATGCCCTATTTCTGGGAGCTACCTGCAGACATTGCATTTATGCCATGTCTGTTCTCTCACTGGTACCGTGTGTTTCATTTGGCTCCCACAGTACAACTGCAGGATCCAGCTCTGCCCATCATCTATACTGGGCACTTTCCTGTCAACACATATTTTGGAAATTTCAGAGAAAGAAATTATGCTTTCCAGCAGTGTGCAATCACAATGAGAACGTGTGACATACTGCCCTAGTGTATGATACAGTTAGAGGAGGACAAGTTTGTGGTAGGACATATGCTTAGTAGTTGAGGAGCATTAGGACATGTTTTGTGCCCCAGAGCCAGTGTTTACCTGCAGATCAGCTCACGGAGTACATCAAGATGGAGACAGCCGATGTGTAAATCAATTCTGTAATCAGAAACATGCCTTCACACATTCAGAGAACTGTGAGATTGAATGTGGAGCAGAACAGAGTTGGACTGTCCGCTTCAACCCCCACCCCTACACCACTGTGGCTGGGCAGGTCACGGAGTCATGAATAAAGCAGTGGATTTAAGCCTGGGAAGAAGCAATGAATGCAGGAGGGAAGTTGGTTTTGTTTCTCACCATCCAAGTCTTCTTGTAATTTGCAGTAAATAAATTCACTTTCTCCATGTTGAGTCTCTGTTGCCTTTGAAGTTGCCTGGTAAGTGGGTTAGCTCCCTTTTCTTATACCGAACCATGAGTTTTCCCATCTTATTCCCCACCCTGTCCTGCTGACAACAGGGAGCTCGAGAGCGGCTGGCTTCTAACTAACATCCAACCACCACACTTTTATGTACAACGTACACAATATATGTATGCATAGAGTTGTAGAAAGGAGTGAGAAAGTTTAGTAATTTTTATATTCATACAGGGGTGTTCTATATACTCAACTACATTCTCTATGTACTATTATATCACACAAGATAATTGTCATGCATCTTCATCCTGCATCTTCTCCTGGCCACCAGGCAGAAGCACTAGGCAGAGTGGATGCCAGGGCAGGGAAAGTGCTATGTGTCAAGTGGAGGATCCAGTGGACTGAGAATGAACCTGGATAGAACATCCCTCCCACCTACCTACATAGGAAGGTGCCACTTTGTTTCAGTCTGCTTTTCAGTGTGAGGCTGCCATTTTGTGAAACTTCAAGTGAACCATTTTGTTTCAGTCCACCTACCACTCTAGTAAGTCGTCGTTTCATGCAACTTCAGGTGTGCCATTTTGTTTCAGTTCTCATTTCACTCTGAAGAGCATCCATTTCATGAAACTTCATAACCCACATCTTTTAATGCTGTTCTGTGATTGGCTTTTTTTTCCCCTCCCAAGGCTGTCATTTTCTCATGTCTCCTTCAGAATGACTCCCTCTTGTTTGGACCAGAAACTGCTACAATGTTAAAATATATGTATTTATAAACACATACAGTAGACA
This sequence comes from Pavo muticus, assembly GCA_016647715.1. NCBI lineage: Eukaryota > Metazoa > Chordata > Aves > Galliformes > Phasianidae > Pavo > Pavo muticus. The sequence goes on along the minus strand of JACDJE010000658.1, from coordinate 206,144 downwards.
TAGGTGCAAAAGTGCAGACACTAGGGTCTTCCGGCAGCACCAGAGAAGAAACCAGGACTGCCCCTTGCCAAGTTCAGCCACAATGCCACAGGGCGCTGCTGAGCCCAACACCCAAGATGTTGATTTCTCAAGCAAAACATGTTTACAAAAGTTCAAAAAAGGCCAAAATGCTGCTCAGAAGTGAGGAAGGAGGAGAAACAATGTTTAAAACTGTCTCCTATAAGGCTAAGAGAAAAAGAGAAAGAGGACATTAGAAGGGTGTAGTGGAGGAGGAAGAGAATGTATGGGAGGAGTAGCACTAGGTGGAGAAGGAACAGGAAAAGAAAGTTACAGGTTCTGAAGCAGAGATCCCCCTACAACTTGTGTATGAGATGATGCAAGAGCGTCAGTGTGCCCAAAGGGATACTGTATCCCATGGGAAGCCTGCACTGAATCATAGAACCATAGAATTGCTCAGGTTGGAAAAGACCTTAAAAATCATCTAGTCCAACCACAACCTAACCATACTACCCTAACAGCCTTCTGCTATATCACGTCCCTGAACACCAAATCCAAATAGTTTTTAAACACATCCAGAGACGGTGACTCAACCACCTCTCTGGGGAGCCTATTCCAGTGCTTAACAACACTTCCTGTAAAGAAGTTTTTCCTGATATCCAACCTAAACTTCCCCTGGTGCAACTTAAGGCCATTTCCCTCATCCTGTCACCTGTCACCAGTGAGAAGAGACCAACCCCACTCTTGCTGCAATCCCCTTTCAGGTATTTGAAGAGAGCAATATGGTCTCCCCTCAGCCTCCTCTTCCCCAGACTAAACAGCCCCAGTTCCTTTAGTCGCTCCTCAAAGGGCATATTCATCAAGTCCTGCACAAGCCTTGTTCCCCTTCTTTGATCTGCTCCAGCACCTCAGTGTCCTTTCTGTACTGAGGTGCCCAAAACTGAACACAGTGCTCGAGGTGGAGCCTCAGCAAAGTACAGGGGCAGGATTACTTCCCTAGTCCTGCTCACCACACCATTCCTGATCCAAGCCAGGATGCCATTGGCCTTCTTGGCCACCTGGGCACACTGCTGGCTCATATTCAGCCAACTGTCCATCAGTACACCAAGATCCCTTTCCATCAGGCAGCTTTCCAGCTGTTCCTCCCCAAGCCTGTAGGGCTGTCTGGGGGTTATTGTGATCAAAATTCACTACCCAACACTTGGCCCTCTTGAAACTCATACAGTTTACCTTGGCCCATCGATCCAGTCTATCTGGGTCCCTCTGTAGTGTCTTTCTCCCCTCAGGTAGATGAATACTCCCTCCCAGCTTGGTGTCGTCTGCAAACTTACTGAGGGTGCACTCAATCCTCTCATCAAGATCATCAATAAAGATGTTAAATAGAAGCGGCCCCAGTACCAAGCCCTGGAGGACACCACTCGTGACTGACCGCCAACTGGATTTAAATCCATTGACCACAACTCTTTGGGCCTGGCCATCCAGCCCGTGCTTCATGGAGTGGAGCGTACGCCCATCCAAACTGTAAGCAGCCAGCTTCTCCACAAGGATGTTGTGGGGGACAGTGTCAAATGCTTTATTGAAGTCCAGGTAGACCACCACATCAACAGCCTTACCTTCACCCACTAAGTGGGTCACCTTGCCATAGTATAAAATCAGGTTTCTCAAGCAGGATCTACCATTCACAAACCCATGATGGCTTCTGAGATTATCCATTCCATCACCTTCCCTGGCACTGAGGTGAGACTGATGGTAATGGTGGAGAATTTTCGGGAAGAAGTAACGGCAGAGCACCATGATGGACTGACCTCTATAGCCCTAATCCCTGCACCACCCATGCTTTTGGCAAGTCAAAGAGTCAAAGATACAGGAGGGAATTTCAGCCCAGGGATAAAGCAATCCTGTCCAATCCATGGCCCATGGGCCACACATGCCCCGGCCCAGCTTGTACTACAAACCATCCCCTGCCCTATGCCATCATAGCGGCAGCTTTTCCCCAGCAAGTAGCCTGGCTGTACGGGAACTATTGAGTCACAGCGTGAACCACTGATTAAGTACCTGGAGACAAGATCTGGTCAGCCCTGGGAGCACAGGTGAAGGCAATTCACCTGTGCGACCAAAAGGGGTGAAGCTTGTCTCCACCTCTCTTAGACCTCATTTAAGGATTGACTGCCACTGTGGAAGGATCTCCTGTTGGGGAGCCCTCCTCTGTGGAGTTTCTACTGCATGCCTAGATCTTCAGAGATGGTTGAGCACTTCTCTTCTTTTGTAACATCTTCCTATTGTGCTGGTCCCTCTGCTGTCATACTGGCACAGCCCTGGGCCCACACCTGTTTCTCAGCAACAACCAAACATCAGTGTGCATTTGGCACTGTCTGGGCTGAAATTAGGGAACAGAAATGGCACAGTGTAGTGCTAATTGAGGTTATGGCAAAACATTTTATGTATTTTGATATATTGACTTTATGTTCTGATAAAGGAATTTGAGCATATGTTTCAAGATCAGTGGAATTTTTATTTTTTTACATTTGCAATTCCATTTTCAGTTATAAATACGTTATCTGCAAATTTTCAGATGGAATGTATGGAGTTGAGATCAGATATTCAACTCAGAATTTTGATAATATCTCTTCACCAGACTTTTATATGACCTGCCTTACCAGATGCCTCAAGATTGCCTCCACCAAGAAGGAAAGAAGGGTAATTGTTGAGGGCAACTCCCTTCTGAGAGGAACAGAGGTCCCCATGTATCAGCCAGGATCTACCCATAGAGAAGTCTGCTGCTTCCCTGGGGCCCAGGTCAGGGATGTAACTAGGAAAATCCTTAGTCTGGTTCATCCCTCTGATTATTGTCCCTTACTGATAATTCTGGATGGCAGCAATGAAGTCACTGAGAGAAGACTAAGCACTATCAAAAGGGACTTCAGAGCAGTTAGTCAATGGAGCAAGAGTACAGATGGTATTTTCCTCTATCCCTTCAGTGGCAGCAAGGGATACTGAGAGGACCAGGAAAACCCATTTTACAAACACGTGGCTCAGAGGCTGGTACAATTGCAGGAATTTGATTTTTTTTTTTTTTTTTTTCTTACACCATGGAGTGGTTTATTACGTGCCTGGCCTGATAGCTGCAGATGGGTCTCACCTGTCTCAAAGGAGGAAACAGATCCTAAACCAGGTGCTGGCAGGGCTCATTGATAGGGCTTCAAACTAGGTGAATCTTGCTAGAGATGAGCCTGGATTGACAGGTCTGGGGGTGAGGCAAATGGCTCAGCTGTAGTGCATCTATACCAATGCACACAGCATGGGCAACAAACAGTAGGAGCTGAAACCCACTATGCAGCGGGCAAGCTATGACTTAGTTGCCATTACTGAAATGCAGTGGGATCGCTGCCATGGCTGGAGTGCTGCAATGAATGGCTATGAGCTCTTCAGAAGGGATAGGCAAGGAAGGAGGGGCAGTGGCATGGCTCTCTATGTTAGAAGATGTTTTATGTTGAACAAAAGACTGGGAATGATAAGGTTGAATCTCCATAGGTAAGGATCAGGGGAGGTGAGGGGGAGGGCAAGAAGGCTGACATCCTGATTGAGTTCTATTATTAAGAGGAGGAGATATATAAGGTGCTCTATGAGAGCTAGTAGAAGCCAGCCCTTGTTCTCACAGGTGACTTCAACTTCCCTGATATGAACTGGAAATATAATACAGCACAGAAGAAGCAGTCTAAGAGGTTTCAAAAGTGTGTGAAAGATAACCTGATGCAGTTGGTAAGAGAGCATACCAGGGGAAGTGCCCCACTAGACCTGCTGTTCACAGAGAAGGGCTAGTGGGGAATGCGAAGGTCAGGAACTGTCTTGGGCAGAGTGATCACAAAATGGTAGAGTTCTCTATTCTTGGTTAAGTCAAGAGAGGGGTCATCAAAACTGCTACCTTGGACTTCCGGAGGGCAGATTTTGAACTATTCAGGATCCTGGTAGAGAGAGTCCATTGGGATTCAGCCCTGAAGGGTAAAAGGATCTAAGGAAGCTGTACACTCCCCAAGAAGGAAGTCTTAAAAGTTCAGGAGCAGGCTGTCCCACTGTGCCATAAGATGAGCTGGTGGGGAAGAGCCACATGTATGAACAGGGAACATTTTCAGAGGCTTCACATGATGAAGAAAATCTACCTCCTGTGGAAGAAAAGCCAGACAACTCGGAGAGAGTATAAAGAAGTTGTTAGGATGTCCAGGGAGAAAATTAGAAAGGCAAAAGCCAAGCTTGACTTCAACCTGGCCACTGGGATAAAGAAGAACAAAAACATTTTTAGAAATATAATAACAGTAAGAGGAGGGCTAAGGAGAATCTCTGAATCTCCATCCATTACTGGATGCAGCAACAAATGTGACCACTGATAGAAAGTCTGAGGTTCTCAATGCCTTCCTTACATCTGCCTTTAAAAGACAGACCAATCCTGACCTGGAAATCTGGGATGGGGAACAGAATAAAGCCCCCAAAATTCAGGTGGAAACAGTTATAGACCTACTACTCCACCTGGACTGTCACATGTCCATGAGGCCAGATGGGATCCACCCAGGATTACTGAGGGAGATGGCAGAAGTGATTGCCAAGCCACTTTCCACTGTCTGTGAGTGTTCCTAGAGAACCAAAGAGGTCGTAGAGGATTGGAGGCTTGACAGTGTGGAAGGAGGATCCAGGGATCTACAGGACTGTCAGCCTAACCTCAGTGCCAGGGAAGGATAAGGAACAGTTCATCTTGAGCAAGATCACATAGCACCTGTAGGACAGCCAGGGGATCAGGCCAAGCCAGCATGGGCTCATGAAAGACAGGTCCTGATTGACCAACCTCATTTCCTTCTATAACCAGGTGACCCACCTAGTGAGTGAGGAAAAGGCTGTGGATGTAGTTTATCTAGGTTGTTATAAAGCCTTTGACACTGTCTCAGAGTATCTGTCCTAGAGAATCTGGCAGCCCATGGCTTGGACAACTGCATTCTTTACTGGGTAAAAAAATGGCTGGATGGCCAGGCCCAGAGAGTGATGGTGAATGGAGTAAAATCCAGCTGATGACCTGTCATGAGAGGTATTCTCCAGGAATCAGTATCAGAGTCAGCCCTGTTTAATATGTTTATCGATGATCCGGATTGAGCACACCCTCAGTAAGTCTGCAGATGACACTAAGTTGGGAGAAAGTGTTGATCTGCCTGGGGATAGGGAAACCTTTCATGGGGATCTGGATAGGTCAGATCAGTGGGCTGAAGGTGACTGCATGAGGTTCAACAGCACTAACTAGAGTTCCTGCACTTCATTTGCAACAACCTCCTGCAAGACTTCAGGCCTGGGGCAGACTGGCTGGAAATCTAGTGAGAAGTGGCTGAGGGAGCTGGGATTTGGTCTGGAGGAGGCTGAGGGGAGGCCTGGCTGAGGGAACTAGGATTTAGTCTGGAGAAGAGGCAGCTGAGGAGAGACCTTATAGCTTTCTACAGCTTCCTGAAAGGAGGTTGTAGCTAGATGGAGATCAACCTCTTCTCCCAAGTAGCTAGTTAATGGACGAGAGGCAATGGTCTTAAGTTGCACCAGGGGAAATTCAGGTTGGATATTAGGAAAAATTTCTTCTCCAAAAGAGTGGTCAGGCACTGGAACAGGCTGCCAAAGGAGGTGATTGAATCACTGTCCCTGAAGGCACTCAGTAAATATTTAGACGTTGTACTAAAGGACATATTTTAGTGGGGAAGTATTGGAAGTTCAGAAGAAGTGGTATTTAAGTGTCAACCAGCTCTAATGGGCTCCCTTACATTCTAATGCTCTAGCCCATGAGATACCTTCAAGAAGATCTTTGAAGAGATCAAAGGTGGCTCTCCTGAAGACCAGGGTAACAAACCTACTCATTGCTTTGCTTCTTCCACACAAGATCTTGAACTACATCTTCTCATAATTACTGCATCCCAAGCTGCTCCCTTCATCCTCACATCCCCAGCCAGCCCTTTCCTGTTTGTAAAAGACCTCATCAACTTCCTCCTCCTCTTCAGGTGGGTTGTAGGGCACACCTACAATAGTGTCACCTACATTAGCCAAGCTCTTAGTTCTTAACTACAAGCTCTTCATCATTCGCTCCCAGGTGGAGCTCGATACATTCTATTTCTCTCTCACATAAAGAGGGATTCCATCACCTTGCCTCACCAGCCTTGTCTTTCCTGAAGAGGACATAGCCATCCATGACAGCATTCCAGTCATGTGAGTTGTCCCACCATGTCTTTGTGATCACAATGAGATTATGGCCATGTGACTGCATACATATTTCTAATTCCTCCTGTTTATTTCCTACACTGCATGCATTGACATACAGGCACTCTAGGGAACTAGAGGGTGCAGGTATCTCCCCAGAACACTTTTGCCCCATCTGCTCAGTGACATTCCATCTGACACCCACATACCCAGTCTCTCAAAGGCCTGCCCAAGATCATGGTAACCAAAGCCTTGATACTAACACTATCCCTTCAGCCAGTAATTTATCTAACCTATTCTCCTCCTTCTTTCAGGGTCCCAGCTGCCAGTCAACCATCCAACTAATTCTTTATCCACCTAATCCAACTAATTCTAAATCCACCTCATATCCAGCCTTCAGAGGCATATTTCTCCAATTTAGAGATAAGGATGGGTTGTAGGACCACATCAAAAGCCTTCAACAAGTCCAGATAGATGACATCTGTTGCCCTTCCTTGGACCACCAGTTCTGTCACTCCAACATAGAAGGCCAGCAGAAAGATCTGATACAGTCTGCCCTTGGTGAAGCTGTGCTGGCTTCCTCAGATCACCTTCTCATCTTTCATGTGCTTTAACGTCTTTTCCAGAAAGATTTTCCCAAGCACAGGCATGATGTTCACTGGGCTGTAATTTCTCAAGTCTTTCTTTCTCTCTTTCTTAAAAATTGTTTTGCCACTCAACAGGGACTTTGCCTGGCAGCCATAACTTTCCAGATATGATGGAGAGTGGCTTGGCAACATCAGCCAGTTCCTTCAGAACCCTGGAATGCATGTCAGTTGTACACATTTGTAGCCTCATAAGGTGGTCTCAGACTTGCTTTTCTCTTACAGTGAAGCATTTTACTCTCCCAAACCCCATTTAGAGTTTGAGAAATGAGAGGGAAGCCTGACTGCCAGTGAGGATGGAGGCAAAGAACTTGTTGAATACCTCAGCCTTCTTCATGTCTGTTGAAGCCAGTTCTCCCTTCTACTTATTTCAGACCTCCCTTATCCCACTCTAATAAATAGGAAGTCCCTCCTCTCAGAAAAATTTGATAAAGGGGAACACATTTCTCTAGCTTGAAGGAAGAAAGAAGTGCAGTGCATTGTAAAAACATAGCAAAGGAGTGGAAGATTAGGAATGGACGCTCTGAACTGGTGTAATCACAAGTCTGGAGCAAACAGATTGTAAGCATTATCAAAGAGAATACACACAGCAAGCTGGTTCCCATGAACCATTTCTGGAAGGCTAGTCATCCTGCACACGCTGGCAGAAATGTCAGACCTAAATAACTCAGTTCCAAGTGACCAACACTGAAATTTGGTAGGCCAACTGCATGACACAATGGCAGGACACACAGGAAAAAAAAAAGAAAAGAATATATACATATTTGCTACTGGGACTCATTCAATTTGTAGGTCTTCTGAGCTCCTGCCATGTCATCAGTAACTGTATTATTTTTCCAGCTTACATTCAGTTGAATGAAAAACATACCTATAAAAAGCCTAGCCCCTCAATATGACCTCTCAGCACTTTTACAGACACTTTATCTAAGATGCCAGCATACCAGTTATTTTTCCGTAACCCTCCAAGATTTTCTCTCAACTGTAGTCACTTGATACATAGCTCATTTTTGCCAAGGAAGTCAGTTAGTTCTGCTGAAAAACAATCTCCTGCACTAGGTTTCCTGTCGACTCTCTCTTCTCTTGTCTTCAGAGGTCCTGCTCAAGCCTGTTTTATGGACATATATATAAACATATAAAAATACAAGTATATAGGCAGTTTGACTGAGACAGGCCCCATAAACAAGCCCTAAATGCAGTCTGGACCTGTAGCAAGCACACAGCTTGAAGAAGTGCTACAGGAGCTACCTGCTATTGCCTTGCTGCCACTTCACACAAAGGAGAGTTTTATTGTGCCTTCATTTTTACCGTGGTTGGGATGAGGAAATCGTTATTTTAAATTTCAAGTAGTAGAATTGTTCTAGTTTGGCCTGGCTGTGCATTGCAGGTCAAGCAATCAGTGGTTGGTATAGATTTTTGATAACTTGTATTTTGCATCTGGGGAGGTTGCAGATGTTCACCTCTGTTTTCAGAAAAGTGGTTTTCAAAGACAGGGAAAAACCACGCTAGACAGGGGTACAGCAGTCAGAAACACATTTTGGTTTTCATAATGAACTAGAGAAGGGCATTCATACTTATTGGCTATTCTGCAGATGGATCTAATTACGATAGGCATAGAGTAACAATGTTTTATCTCAGATAGATGCAATATTTAAAGGACTTTTTTTATTTCCCTCGATATACTAAACATACTGGGAATGCATATTTCCATCCACACCCATATGCACCTATATTCAAACACTTACACAGACATGACAAAATAGAGTATGTTTTCCATTATGCAAAGCTTTTTTTTTTTAATTGCTACTCCTTGAGACTTCTCTCCAGCACTGAAACATAGGAAAACTGAATTTCTATATAATGAAATAACAATAAGACTAAGGGGATTTATTCCAAGAAGTGCTTATGAACTTCATAGGAGTAGTCCCTTGATCAACAATGATCATTTTCCATCTGGCAAGGGCCTGGCTTCCACATCTGATATAGAGACTATTGGAAATTAGGGTTGATCCGAAAATTAGTAAAATGATGGCTGGAGTAGACTGGGCTGTCTTTGTTGACTCAGTGAAATCTGTGTTCAGCATTAACAGGTATAATTTTCATGCCAATTTTATACACAATGAGAACAGATTTCCACTAATACATAAGAGAAAATCTAGAGGAATAACTAAAATGGTCTTTTTTTTTTTCCTAAATGGTGGACCTTTTTTGTTTTAAGAGTGA
>JACDJE010000658.1:174274-186828 GCA_016647715.1 Pavo muticus | reverse complement strand
TTTTTGCGTGTCCAAAATTTCAAATTCTGCTATTCTGTGGTCAACTACTACTGAACCAGTTTCTGTTTAGGGCTTAGTCTTCTTTGCAGAGGGTTGAAAATGGCCTCTACCTGATTTTATTTAAGTAACTGTACAATAATAAATTTCTCTGCCAGAGTGAAAACAGAAAAGGAATCAAAGATCTGCATCTGCGTCACCAACATGAAGAAGCAGATCACAATGTAAGACATCAGGAAAGAGGGATAAAGGCTACAGAATGCATACAAGCTTGTCAAAATCATCAGCTCATTCACCAAACACTAGAGATCATGTCAGTAAAATTTGTGGTGAAAATAAGCAGTAGCTTTCCAGACTTTTTATTAGTCCTGTTCCTAATTCTAACCCAGAGGCTCTCAACCTGTTCCTGACTGTTTCTCAGAGGGAGCTCCTCATAGTCTATCCATTCTTTGACATAGAGGGCAACTCCCCCACCCTTCCTACCTTGCCTATCCCTTCTGAAGAGCTGATATCCCTCGATGGTGGTATTCCAGTTATGGGAGTCATCCCACCATGTTTCCGTGATAGTAACAAGGTTATAACTTTCCAAGTGCATCCAACTCATCCTGCTTATTTCCCAGGCTGTGTGCATTGGTATAAAGGCACTTCAGCTGGGTTTTCCATCTCACCTCCTTTACAGAGGATCTAGGATCCCCTAGAACAGCAGCATCCCCCTGCACTACTCCATCCCTTTGTACTCCACCCTCTTCGCCCATCAAGTTTGGTATGAGCCCTCAAACTACCCGCTCAACCCCAGTGGCCCTCATTTTGTCCCCTTCCCCCTTCATTCCTAGTTTAAAGACCTTTCAACGAGTCCCGCCAGTTCCTCGGCTAGGATCCTCTTACCCCTTGGAGACAGGCTACTTCCATCTGCAGCCATCATGCCAGGGCCGAGTAAATTGCCCCATGGTAAAAAAAAACAAACCAAAATTCCTGTGTTTGCACCAACCTCTAAAGCCATTTATTTATGAGGTGGGTTTTTTTGGATCCTCTCAGTATCCTTCCCTGCCACTGCAGGTGTAGAAGAAAAAACCACCTGCACACCTGTTCCATCAACTACCCACCCCAGTCCCCTGAAGTCTTTCCTGATAGTCCTCCGGCTTCTCTCAGAGACTTCTTCACTGCCAGCCTGAACTATCAATAAGGGGTAATAATCAGAAGGGCAAATCAGTCCAGGAAGTTTCCTAGAAATGTCCCTCACCCATGCTCCAGAGAGGCAGCACACCTCCCTATGGGCAGGGTCAGGCCAAAATATAGGGCCTTCCATTCCTCTCAGAGAAGAGTCACCTATGACAACCACCCTTCTCTCCTGCGGGTGGAGACAGTCTTGAGGTATGAGGTCGACCGTTTAACCCGAGGCAACCACACGGGTGGACCTCCCTCCACACCCTCACTCACCTCTCCCTCGAGTTCCAGGGCCTCAAATCTATATCACAGAGGCACCTGGGGAACCAAGGACGGTCAGGATGGGGGATGCCCACTTTGCCAAGCTGGTATCTGTTTCCACGCATCCTCCACTCTCAAATTGCCTTGCTCTGCTCAGCAACGGCAGGGCAGGGGGTCCACCACTGTCTGGTGAATATTCACCTTGATGCCTTTCTGGGAGACAGTTACACTGCTTTTGCACACTTCTCCACACCCCCCAATTCTTCATCGTTGTTGCTAGGGGGAGTCACCTGTCACCAGTGAGAAAAACAGTTCTAAAACAGTCTCCCCCCTTTCAGAACTACTACTGAACAAACTTTCTGTACTAATGTGTACAGTCTGCTATGCACAGGGGACAGCTAAGCATACCATATACCTATACACTTGAGAGCATGGTTTCAACAAATCTTGCATGGAGAAATGAACAGTCACTGGACTAAGACAGATTAGACTTTTTTTTCACCTTGCTTAGACTTTTGTATAGAGATCTACTCAAGTATTTTTAAAACTATACTTACTTTCAAGTATTTCAATTCCCACATCAGAATCTATCGCATATTCAAATATCTTCAGGAGAACAGTATGAAATAAACAAATTAACTATAACACCAATCAATTCAACAATCTAGCATTCACAGGAACACAGTATACATTTCCAAAATAACTTCCCTAATTGTCATGCTGTCACTAAGCAAAATCAAACTTAACTAATATCAGTGTATCTATGTATTTATCTATATACGTTTGTGTGTTTCAAGATGTCGTTTTCAAAGTTATTTCATATTTTGGTAGAAAAAAAAACTTAAATCTGAAATTACACATTAATTAGTATCTGCATCAACTTCAGGACTGTCTGCACTCTGTAGGAAAAAAATCTCACATTTGTAGTACCATACACATAATTCTACAAGTTGTTAAACAGCAGAAGCAGAAGCAGAATTAGGAAATGTATCTTTGGAAGACGTTTGAATTCCTGGCCAATTCTACAGAACACATTCTGAAATGAAAAATCAGAAGCCCTATCCGCAATCTTCTTAAAGTACTGGTTATCTCCTGTAGGGACTATAGACAAATGAGAATGTGTGAGGAAGTCTTCCTGTATGTTACTATGTATTATATAAAGATTGCCCAAGTATGTTAGAAAAGCAATGAAATAAGATTCCAGCTATGAAATAAACATAAACAAATATAAATGCTTTTTCCTGTATTTACTCCTTGCCTATTCAGCTACAGCAAATTGTTACTTGTTCAAAGATACCGTTAATCACAGTCTGGATGGAAATTCTGACCACCTTGAAATAAGGGAGAATTTTACCACTAATTTTGTTAGTCCATTCTTCAGACATCTCTCCTGTTCTCCCCATGACTTTTCAAAGATGACAAAGAGTGTCTGGCAATCACTGCTGCCAGCTCCCTCAGCACTCATGGGTGCATCCCATCACAGCCCATGGATTTGTGTGCATCCAGCTTGCCTACATGGTCTCTGACCAGATCCTCCTCAACCAAGGGGACATCTTTTCTCCAAACTCTTTCTGCTATCTCCAGGGTCTGGGATTCTCGAGGGCCAGTCTTAGCAGCAAAGCCTGAAGCAAAGAATGGACTCACTAATTCCAGCTTCTCAGTGTCTCAGTTACCAGGGCACCCACCTCATTCAGCAAAAGCCTCACATTTTCCCCAATCTTCTTTTTACTACTGATACACTTAAATAAGCCTTTCTTGTTGTCCTTGACCTTTCTTATCGGATTTAATTCCAAGTGGGCCTTAGCCTTCTTTGCTGCACCCCTCAGTGCCCTGACAGCATTCCTTTACCCCTCCAGCGAGATCCTTTTTCTATGTTCCATAGACTTTCTTCTTCCATTTGAATTTTTCCAGGAGCTCCTTGCTCATCCATGCGTGTCTCCTGCCACCTTCACCTGTTTTCTTGCTCTTAGGGATGCACCAATCTTAAGCTTAGAGGAAGTGGTGCTTGAATATCAATCAACTTTCTTGGATCCCTTTACCTTCCAGTGCTCTAGCCCATAGGATAGGTCCATGTAGGTCCTTGAAGAGGACAAAGTTGGCTCTCCTGATGTACAGGCTTTCAATCCTACTTATTGTCTTGTTCCTTCTACGCAAGATCCCGAACTCCACTATCTTATGGTTGCTGCATCCAAGTCTGCTCCCAGCTTTCACATCCCCAACCAGTCCTTCCTTGTTTGTAAGAACAATGTCCAGCAGTGCATCTCTCCTCATCAGCTCCTCCATGACCTGTATCAGAAAGTTATCTTCAGTGTACTGTAGGAACCTCCTGGACTGTCTGTGCCTAGCAGTGTTGCTTTCCCAGCTAATACCAGAGTTAGTAAACACCCACAGTGGTGTCACATATATTAGCCTGCCCCTAAATTCTCACCTCTTCACTCATTCATCATTTATCCATTGATGGAGATAGATACATTCCTGTTGCTTTTTCAGAAGAGCAACTCTACCACCTCACCTTGCTGGCCTTTCTTTCCTAAAAAGTACACACACATCCGTGACAACGTTCCAGTCATGCAAGCCAGGTCTCTATGATCTCATGGCCCTGTGACTGCACACAGCTCTCCAGCTCTTCTTGTTTATTCCCTAAACTGCATGCATTGGCATAGAGGTATTTTAAAGAAGAAAAGGGCACATAGGATGCAGGTTTCCCTAGAAGGATGCAAGACGATTGCCCATAGCTATACATACCCTTGAGATGGCTGGCTTTCTGATTCATGTCATGGGAGGCAGCTAAGGAACATCTGTCACTGCTCTGGTTGGCCTGGGTTATTCCCCAGTCACTTGCAATGGCATGAGCATTGCCATTTTGGACACCACACTCGAAGTCCTTCCATTTAAAACCAACCTTACTAAGTTAGCCAGCCTGCTGCCTAAGATAGCTCTGCCTCTTCTAGACAGACAGATCTCATCTGTCCGTAACAGGTTGTAATCCTTATAGAAAGTCCAGTTGTCATAAAAACTGCCTTTTAATGGGGAGACATTCACTATAAGCACTTGACATTTCTTTTTATGGTGTCCACTGCAAGCTGCCAGTACGATTTCTACTTGCAGACCTTGGTCACGAGTGTCTATATCTGCAAGAGCTTCATATCTGCTTTTGGTAGTAAAGCAGGAAGGTGAGGACTGACATGGAGCCTTGCTTTTGTGCATCATCAGGAACTAAAGTGCTTCCTTCTCACTATTATCCACCACTGGATTATGATTATTAAACATGCTATCTTTCTCTCTCTCTCAGCACCTCTAATGCTATGCAGCCTTTTAACTGCTTCCTTCAACTCAGCCACTTGTCACAAAAGATCATCTGCCTGTGCACATCTTGGGCAGGTACTTACCTTAACACCAGAAGAAGGTTCAAAGCACTCAGTGCAACCAACTGCCTGAACCAAAGTCTCCTTTCTCGCCAATTCTGGCTGGCTGGATGTATCTGACATAGAATCATAGAATCACAGAATCATACAATCATACAATCACAGAATTGGGTTGGAAGGAACCTCAAGCATCATCAAGTTCCAATCCCCCTGCCACAGACAGGGTTACCAACTGCTATGTCAAGTACTAGATCAGACTGCCCAGAGCCCCATCCAACCTGTGCAAAAACTTCACTGGGCAGCCTGTGCCAGCACCTTACCACTCTCTCAGTAAAAAACTTCCTTCTGACATCTAATCTAAATCTCTCCCCTTTAATTTAAAACCATTTCCCCTTCTCCTATCACTATCTACCCATGTAAAAAAGTTGATTTCCCTCATGTTTATAAACTCCCTTTAAATACTGGAAGGCCACTATGAGCTCTCCCCGCAGCCTTCTCTCTTCCAGCTCAACCAAACCCAGTTTCTTCAGCTTGTCTTAGCAGGAGAGGTGCTCCAGCCCTTGGATCATCTTCATGGCCCTCCTCTGGACTCTCCCCAAAAGTTCCACATCTTTCCAGTGTTGATGGCCCCAGACCTGGACACAATACTCCAGATGGGGTCTCGTGAGGGCAGAATAGAGGTGGACAATCGTCTCCCTCATCCTGCTGGCCACCTGTCTTCTGCTGGAACCCAGAATACCATTTGCCTTCTGGGCTACAAGCACACACTGCTGGCTCATGATAAGATTTTCATCAACCAGCACCCCAAAGTCCTTCTGAGCAGGACTACTCTCAAGGATCTCTTCTCCCAGTTTGTATACAAATCTGGGATTACCTCAATCCAAGTGCAAAATCTCTCTGAAGATTTTCCTGTAGGGGCACTGGTTTTGGCCCTCAGGAGTGCCCACCTCAGTAACAACAGAGATCAGGAACGCTTCCCTGATTATGAACCTGCAAGCAAGGTACATAGCCCTCTTAGCACAAAGTGCTGCAAAAACTGCTGCCTCATGGTCTCACTGCCATGCCATGCCCTGTTTGCCTGTCCTGGTCGCTCATGCTCCCTAGGGGCTGCCTGTGTTTGTGTGGGGGTGGCCACTGCTGGTCCTGGCCCTGCCCACACCTTGTCAGCCACTCTCTCTTGAGAGGGCAGGGGACTTCTGGCAACTCCAGGTGGCTCTCTCCTCACCCTGGGGTCTCCACAATTTCACACACCATAATGCCCTACTCTGCTGCAAAATGCACCTGCACCAGAGCTCATCTCCTCAGAGCTGATCACTGCCTGGAACTGATTGTAGCTGTTGCTGCTTCTGAGACTATGTAAGAACTGTGCACGTGAGAGATGATGTGTCATAACCATTACCATCACAGCTTCAGAACACAAAATCTTCTATAAATGTTTAAATCTATTCCTTTCCAGGAGCAAGTCTAATACTTAATTGTCTGGCGATTAACTTTGGTGAAACACACACAAAACAAGAATTATCTATCAGCTGTAAACAAGAATAGGTTTATCCATGAATTACAGCTAATACAAGGCTTGAGACATTAGACCAGGCATGTCCAACCCACAGCCCACAGGCCACATGCGGCCCACTCCAGCCCAATGTGCCTCCCTAATGTCATTCAAAACAATAAAAAAAAAATTAAAATTGTGGATGAAGGAAGACTGTTCAATGAAAAACAGACAGGTTAATACTTTTTTGTCAAGACAAACGTTATAGTACTAGGCTTAACTTGTAAGAAAAATGTGTCAGTTTTCAGAAATTACAATTTGAAAAGATATCGTACAAAAACATGCTGCCAATTTTGATGCACCTTAAGGAATGTTTTGTAAAGACAAATAGTGGAACTGAAAAAAGTCCGTCACTTCAACAATTTTTTTTATTTTTTTAAAGTAACAATGTAGACTCTGTTATAACAGCTAGTCATGTGTTAGCAAATCTGACTGCACCAAAAAAAAAAAAAATCGAAACCATTCACTGACAGTTTTGCACTGACAGTTAAGCAATGGACAGAAAGCATGGCAGATACAATTTGTCCTGATAAAAATAACAGACTTTTCTAAAATCAATTTGTCTCACCAGACTATCGCCAGACAAACTGAAGAAATAGGAAAATCCATCAGAAGAAATTTGGAGAGTAAGGATGCTAATTTCAAATTTTACGCTATGGCAATTGATGAAATGATGCTACATATTTAGCTTAACCATTTTTATTAGAAGTATTGTTAATTAATATAATGTCACTGAAGAAATGGCTATGAAAAGACAGAACTAAATATCTTGATCTGTATGAAGTAGTAAAAATTACATTAAAGTGTTTTTCTTTAACCTTTGTCAGCATATCTGGTATAGCTACTGATGGCATTCCAGAGATGGCTGGTAAAAAGGAGGTACTTATAAAAGTAATAGAAGACTTATATACAGCTTGCTGATGGCAGTTCACATTTGATGAAATATCACTGCACTGTGCATCAAGAAAACCTATGTGTAAAAGCTTTAAAAACGGATCATGTTGTGCAGTTCATCACCAAAGTTGTGAATTTCATGAAGTCCAAAGGGCTGAATCATCACCAATTCCGAGAATTCTTTAAAAGTATGGATGTTGATTATGGGGATATGACTTACTTTCCTAAATTAAGGTGGCTAAGTCAGGGTAAAATGCTAAAAAGATTATGATTTGCCAAATAAAATCAAGTCATTTATGGAATAAAAAGGAAAATTTGTGCCAGATGATCACAAATGGCTCACAGATTTAGCATTTTTGGTGGCTTTGATCGCTAATTTAAATGAGTTAAATATGCATCTTCAAGGTGAAAATCAACTTATCTGTGCTATGTTTCAAACAACAGTAGCATTCAAAATGAAACTTAGATTATGGCAAACTCAAGTTATTGGAAATAATTGTATGCATTTTGATATGTTAGCTAAGCACAGTCCTGTGAACAGAGGACTGAAAAATATGCATACTTGCTTTCCATTTCAATATAGGAATTTGAGAACGAGTTTCAAGATTTCTGCATGCAGCCAGTCACCTCAAGAAAAAGGACCACCCCTAACCTCCACGCCATACTTCTTTGGCACTGTAAGGGTTGCGCAGCAGAACCTCTTGCGGAACATAGGCTAATGAGATGCAGAAAGTGGTGCTCAGGTCTGAGTAGCTGTTGATATTCTTGCTGAAACCAAATTCAATGAGTTTGGCCTAGCAGACACTGGCATTAAGCAATATGTTTTCACTTGAGATCCCGGTGCAACAAGTTGCAGTCATGCAAGCAGTGCATGACCCCCACAACATGAGTGAAGATGTCCCAGCCTTCAGGGATGCAAGGCAGCTTGCCCAGATTCTGCACCTGCTGTAGCAAGTCAGTGGCTGCCACTTCCATCACAATGTAAACATTCCCAAAGCTCAACCCAACAATACAAGAAATGTGCATGATTTTGGGGTGATGGATCTCAAATAGGATGGAGACATCCCAGGGCAGAAAGTTCTGCACAAAGTTTGGGGAGGCCCATCACTGGTACACCACCTTGACAGATAATGGGACCTTTTTTTTTGGTGGAAATGGCTGCTTTCACCTCGGAGTAGCAGTCCTCTCCTAAAGTCAGACCAAGCATGAAGCCCCAGTTGCAGAGTAACTTCTCAACTACAGCAGTTTTTAGCATGTTGAATGATCTGGATGGACTTCATCGGCTATTGTTTATCTCCTTTCCCACAACAGTCCCACAGGTGCCATGTAGGCTTCAGGGCTCACCCAAGCATTGTGAGGCAGCACCTTAGTGTGATATCAATGCATTCTGGTGGGTCCTCATTCACTGTGGCTTAACCTGGATCGTAGCTAAGTATTAGACAAATGTTCGCTCAAATGTATCCCTCAACTCTCAGTGGGATGGGAGAAAGAATAGAAAAAAAGCACAAAGTAGAACTCGGGGACTGAGATAAAAACTATTTACTAAAACAGAAAAGGAAGAAGAAAAAAATTATAATAGGATAATAACATGTATATACAAAACAAGCGATGCACAAGTAATTGCTTACCACCCACCGATAGATGCTCAGCTAGTTCCCAAGCAGCAACTGCCCACCCAGCCAACTCCCACTATTTTTCAAGTTCATTTTTCACGATGTCATAACAGTATGGCCAGTTTAGGTCAGCTGTCTTTGTTCTGTCCACTCCCTACTCCTTGTACTCCCTCAGTTCCCCTCACAGGCAGGACAGTACAAGAACCTGAGAGCTGAGAAGCTGTATGGAGCTTTGGTTCCAAACAGCACAGCTCAGCAACAACTAAAACATCAGTGTGTTAAAAACATTGTTTTTCCCCTAAAGCCAAAACATAGCACCACACCAGATATATGAAGAAAAACTCAAGTCCATCGCAGCAGACACCAGGACAATATCCACCCCTTATTCTGTATCATTTACATCCTGCTCAGATTCCATACTTTGTCATACATCCCCATTAACTACTATCACCTTTTTTGCTTTTTGTTATACGCGCAGATATCATTATCATAGTCTGCAGAGCATCCCTCCAAGTAGTCTGGGAAGTTCATTTAGTCCAGGAATGTCCAACCCATGGCCTGTGGGCTACACGCAGCCTGGCACAGCCTGTACTGCAGCCACCCCATTTTGAGCCATCATGATGGTGGCCCTGCCCTGCTGAATGGGCCAGCCCTGCCCAGTCATGTACCCATGGCTCAGCAACAACCAAATATTAGTGTGTGACTGGCACTGTCTAGGCTGAAACCAGGGCACAGGGGTGGGCACAATGCAGTAGTAACTCAAGTTATGGCAAATAATTTTATGAATTTTGATACACTGGCTAAACACAGCCCTATGAACAGTGAAAAATATGCAGCACTTTCCATTTTGTTAAAATAATTTGAGAATAGGATTAAGATTGCTAAATAAAATCCATTTTTTGTAAATTTACAACTCCATTTTCAGTTGACATAATCACATTACATGCACAATTTCAGATGAAAGGTACAGAGCTGCAGTCGGATACTCAACTCAAAAATTTGATCATGCCTCTTTACTAGACTTCCATAAGAACTATCTTACCAGCAAAAAACATCCCTCACTTTATAACCATGCCTTATTCACATCATCACTTCTGGCAGTACATACATTTGTGAACAATTGTTCTCAGGGGTGAAAAACAGGAAAATCATACGAGGTTCAACATGGCCAAGTGCTGATTCCTGCACTTCATTCACAACAACCACATGCAACACCCTAGGCTTGGGGCAGAGTGGCTGGAAACTTGTATAGAGGAAAAGAATATGAGGATGCTAGTTGACAGCTGGCTGAACATGAGCCAGCACTGTGCCCAGGTGGCCAAGAAGACCAATGGCATCCTGGCTTGTAGTCAGCAGGAACAGGGAGATGAGTGTACCTCTGTACTCAGCACTGGTGAGGCCACACTTTGAGTACTGTGCTCAGTTTTGGGTCCCTCACTAACAAGTCAGACTCTGAGGCCCTGGACCATGTCCAGAGAAGGACAATGAAGTTGGTGAGGGATCTGGAGCACAAGTCTTACAAGGAGCAGGTGAGTAAACTGGGATCATTTAGTCTGGTGAAGAGTAGGCTCAGGGGAGAACCTACTGCTCTCCACAACTGCTTGACAGGAGGTTGAACTCAGGTGGGACTAAGGCCTCTTCTCCTAGGTGGCTAGTGACAGGACAAGAGGTAATGGCTTCAAGTTGCGTCAAGGGAGGTTCAGTTTAGATATTAGGAAGAATTTCTTCTGAGAGAGAGTGGTAGCACCTTGGAACAGGCTGCCCAGGGAAGTGGTGGAGTCATCATTCCTGGAGGTTTTCAAGAAAAGGGTAGATGCGGCACTGAGGGACATGGTTTAGTGGGCATGGCAGTGATGCGTTGATGGTTGGAGTAGATGATCCTGGAGGTACTTTCCAACCTTAATGATTCTGTGATTCTGATGGATAAGAAGCTTGATATGAGCTAGCAGTGTGCATTTACAGCCTGGAAGGCCAAGTGTATCCTGAGCTGCATGAAAAAAGGGATAGCCAGCAGGGCAAGTGAGGTAACTGTCCCTCTCTGCTCTTGAAGCTCTACCTGCAGTACTGTGTCCAGTAATAGAGCCCTCAGCACAAGAAGGACATGAAGCTGTTGGAGCAAGAACAATGGAGTGCCATGAAGATGATCAAACAGGCTGAGGGAGATGGTCTCTTCAGTCTGGAAAAAAGAAGACTCAATGAAAACCTCACTGTGGCCTTCCAATACTTAAAAGGAGCCTATAATGAGGAGGGAGACTGAATTCTTACACACTCTTATAGTGATAGGACAAGGAGAAACAGTTAAACTAAAAGAGAGGATGAGATTGAGACTAGATGTTAGGGGGAAATTTTTCAGAAAGCGTGATGAGGCACTGGCACAGGCCGCCCAGAGAAGCTGTGGATGTCCCATCCCTGGAGGTGTTCAAGGCCAGGCTGGATAGGTCCTAGGCAGCCTGATACGGTGGGTGGCAACACCCATAGTGGGGCATGTAGGAACTGGGTGGGCCCTTCCAACCCAAGTCATTCTACGATTCTATGATATAATTCATTTGCACAAGTGCAAAAGTCCCCTTAATTAAGTGAACATAACATAGCAAGAAAAAGTCCACATTTAACTTCAGGTCTTCCTTGTGCACTCTTCCTAGAGAAACTGCCACAATACATAACTTCTATTTTTGGAGGAAGAGTTGAATGCCCTGTGAATGAGAAATACAGCTATGATGCAGATATATCTTAATCTTCATATTTTAATCTTTACTGTCAAGGTGCAACCTTATTTTTTGTTACCTCCCAGACTCCAGGTGAGAACCAAGTTGTTAAAAAACTGAGAGCTTCCCAGGAGCTCTAAGAACTGAAGATGCACCACTCACATCAGCAAACGTTATATATACATATACACATATGTCTACAAGGGCTTCTCTGAAAGTAATGCAACCTATTTTATTATGTTGGCCCAAGATGTCAGAGGTGGATGTTGGTGATATGGCAACAGAGGTTGAGCCTTCCTGCCAATATTCCCTTACATTTTGTTGCTGTGCAACAGATGGCAGCAGAGGAGCAGTCTGACAGAACGGTGTTGTCTGATGTGGAAGAGTGTATGACAAAAAGGTGTGTCACTGAATTCCTCCATGTGGAAAAAAATGGTACCCATTGACAGACATTCATAGATGCCTGCTGAATCTTATGGGGATGTGAGCACAGTGAGGCAATGCTGGTGCACCTCAGGAGTGGCAACAGCAACAATAATCCACCTCCATCAGCGCAGACTTTTATGAGTCATGCAGGCTCTTGCTCATTGCTGGTGAAAATGCAGGTAACGGCGGTGACTATGTTGAAAAATAGTGAAAAATATTAGCTCAGAATGTGCTCTATCAAATAGCGCTATTGTGCTCTTTGTATCGGTTGCCATTTCTGTGGAAACAAAGGAGGCAATAGTTTCAGACCGACCCTCGAACATATGCACACGGCACTTTCAGAGGAACGCCTGCTCGTACGCATTTTGCTATAGCGTTTTGCATGCGACCTGCAGACACCCCGCGCTCTCACCGGGGGCACCGCGGGGCAGCGGATGGGGCACGGTAACCCGGCTTCGCCGCGTGGATCTGAGCTCGCCGACTACCTCTGACGGCAGCGCTCGGCGAGACGCCCGCCCGACCGCGTTGCCATGGCGACCGCGTTGCGCTCTCTCCGCTCTCTCTTTCTCCCCCCCCC
>JACDJE010000658.1:76574-174244 GCA_016647715.1 Pavo muticus | reverse complement strand
CCCCCCCAAACAACGGGGCATCACGAGAGCAGACGCGCGGCAGTACGCGGGGTAACCAGCAGCCGACCCCCGAGCAATCCCCGCGCCCCCCTGCCGGGAGAACATTCCTCGACGCGACGCGGCGCGGCGCAGCGCGCCTTAAGGAAAGCCCCACCCGCCGACCAGGGGCGGGCGCTGAGCGGCGGTACCGCGGCCGCCCGCTAGCTATTGCCGGAAGTGGTGTGCGGCCTCGCTTCCGGTGAGCTATCGAACGGCCGGGGGTGGCGATCGGCGCTTCCCGCAGCCAGGATGGCACTGTGGTACCCGCGGTATCGGGACGGCAGCCCCGCGGTGGAGGAGGACGAGCAGCGGGAGCTGTCTCCGGGCTCCCGACAGCGCCTGCAGGTACGCACCGAGCTGCTGGCATTCCCTACCGCCGCAGTCCATAGTGGCGCAATTCCCCGGCCGTCGCGGGGTGCCTTAGCGCCGCCGGCCCCGCCGCCCCGCCCGGCTCCGGCCTGCTGTGGGGAGGCGGCCGCGAAGGCTGGGGGGGGCGCCGTGGGGCGGGGAGGGCGGGAGTGTCTGGGGCCGCTCGGCCGCCCCGGAGCGAGCCGATAGGGCAGGCGGAGGGTGGGGGCTGGCGGTCGGCGCTGCCCGTGGGTAACAGTTTCACGTCTGGCAAGTGGCGCGGGGAGAGCCGCGCCGAAGCGATGCCCGCGTCTGTGTCTGAACGCCGGGTGTGTGGCCCGTGTGTTTTTCTGCAAGCCGGCCTTTATAAGTTCATTGCCGTGAGTTCTGTGTATTCGTGTGTCATCAGCCTACATCACGTGTAGCAGCCGTTACCGAGTTCTCCAAACAGTGAGGTTTTCATCTCCGTTTGAGAAGGGAAATGCTCCAGTGAGTTGGCACAAAACTTTGAGGTAGAAGAGAGCTCCCCCCATGTATGCTTTGACAGTTTGTGTTGGCCTTCATGTCCCTGAGCCAGACGTTTTCAGCAGCACGGATTTCATAAGGTGGCCCCAGAGGGCTGAGGAATGAATATGTGTGGAAAGGGGTGGGAAGGCGTAATGGGGGATGTACTCCCAAGCACTCTTAGATTTCTGAGCAGGAATTCCCAGCATACATCTGGAAGCAATATAAGTGCTGGTGCTGAAGAGGTCATTCTCTGCTAGCTGCGAGTCATGATGCCTTTGATAGATTTGATCAAAACGAGTATGCTTGTGCTGGGCCTCTGCCACTTCATAACTTGCATTCTGTTTTCACTTGTCAGTTCAAAGAAAGATGTTGGCCATGTGTTGAACTACTCCGCATTGGAATGCGGGCAGTTACTTTACTATTGTTATCTTACATCACAAAACTGATACTTCTCAGAAGTATATGTTCAAAGTATGTATCCAAGTGTTCTCATACTTGTCTGTTGCTAGCATTCCAGCCAGAGGGAGATCACAGGAGGACCTTTCAGCTGTGTTGGAAATGGTCTTCAGAGTGTATAAATATTATTGATAGCGGTACTTGATTCAAGATTTTGCTAATACACTTATAAAATTAATATAGCTTGAAGAAGAAATGTCATCCTAAAATCCCACCTGTACTAGACCACACTTCATCACTCCGGCAGATAGAATGATGCTTCTGAGATGCCTTCCAGATCAGCCTTATCTATAGCACTTAAGCCTTTCTGCTCCTATACAATTTGTGAACTTGTTGGTTTTCCCTCCATAAAGAGCATGTCTGATTTTCCTCACAGACCTATAGCCAAGAGATCGAATTAGCCTGCCAGAAAGAGAAAGAGTTTGTGAAGCACTCCGTAGAATGCACATGGAATCTTGCAGAAGCCCAGCAAAAGCTTGGTAGTTTAGCACTTCATAACTCAGAATCCTTCGATCAGGAACATGCTCAAGCAAAGACTGAAGTTGCAGAGTTGAGATGGAGAGAGGAGGAGTGGCGAAGAAAAGAAGAAGCACTAAACCAAGGGGAAAGACAGGACCTATGGAACACAGATCTTGTTAGTAAGGAGGTATTTAATAAGGTAAGGCCTATTTCATTGTGCATGAAAACATACATTACTCTCATTTTTCATTACACTTGTTAGTTTTGAGTGCAAAATCACAAGGTGTGTTACATGTTTTCTTGTTTATTTTGCCTCATGGAAAGAAGTAAACTGCGCTCGTGCTACACATCTAGATGACATTTCTTTACCAGAAGTGGAGATCAGAACTTGCATGGTCATAAAGTACATATATTACCAAACCAGGTCAAACAATAGCTTCTTCACACCAAGTCTGCTTCTCTGGTGTGCGAGATTCTCAAATGTGAAACAGTTTGCTTTTAATACTGACTACTGTAATACAGGTTATTCAGCACAAACTCTTTTCAAGTAGAATATCTGCTTTGTTTTCACAACTTAATTTGAAATAAGAACAACTAGCATACCTCATAATTTCACTGATTGAGCTGTGTCAGGGTTGCAGGGTACATTATTCTTGTGCAAAGATCAGTGTGTTCCTTCCTGAGTACAGAATTTTCTCTGAATTTTTTTTGGCTAGTCAGCTATAGTGAAACTGTCCAAGTCTGTTATTAGGTAACATGCTTGTTTTAAAGAAAATCTTCTCAAGCATGTGATGTGACTCTTAAATTAGAAGATCTTCCTTTAGAGGGTAACATGATGACATGTAACAGTCCTGTATATTGCAAAAGGTATGTGTGGAGATTTCTGTGGTAGTTACAGTCTTTGTCTTCCTCAGAGTTTTATTAATCAGAAAAGAAAAGAAACAGAAGATGAAGATGCAGCTGAATCATTTATGAAAAAACATGAACAAAAGATCAGACACTTCGGTAAGTGCGCTTTTTCCAACATTTCTGGTTCAAATTTCTGTGAACTCCTTTGAAGGTTCACTCATTATTGAGCAGAACAAATGCTAACAAATGAAATACCTGACTAGTAGAGTGTCTAGCTTTATTTTATCAGGACAGATAATCATTTCAAAGTGAAATAAGGTGTAAACTGTTTGTTAGCACCTGTGATCAGTAGGACCGTTAACTAAAAGCAAATACTTAAATAAGCCTAAGATGTTAAAACTAAAGTTTTAGTAACTTTTTTTTTTTTTGCTCTTCAGTGGAGAAGTTAGGGATATACATGGAAACATAAGTCCTGTATAGAAATGTACTTGGGATTGTCTGAAGCTGTCTCCTTTTAAGAAATGGCTTTCTGGTGGCTATTAAGTTGCAGAGGGAATGATTGTTAAAGGTAAACGTCTGCAAACATATTGTGAGCAAGTATGTGCACAGAATTTTGTGTTCGTTAAAATTATATTTATCTGTCCACTAGGTGTCACTTTAGCTCCATTGTAATTGTTGAACCTCTAAGCAGAGCTCATTTTGTAAAGCAATCTGAAAATGTGGTGGTCCTGTTAAGTACTGCCCATTTTTTGTTGCAGGCTGTTTACAGACAATGATGTAGTATAGCCGTATGTCAAATTTCAGAACAATCAAGAATTGGACTGAGTTGGCAAAACACACCTGGTTGTATGAGCTGATTTTTACTAAACTGGCTTTTAGGGATCTCCAGTTGAGGCACAACACTGTCACAAGTACATAAATAGTAGCAGTGGGCATACACTGTCAAATACCTGAACGTAGTGACAACGTAATGGGGAAGATGCCTCCTCTGCTGTGAATTTCAGCAGAACAAGCTGGCTTTATTGTGTTTCCTGATCAAGAGTTGGGCAAAGTTACTTTGTCTAAATTCAGATTAAACAATTATAGAAACAGTCTTCCTACAGAATGTTATCTTTTTTTTACCTCTCTAATTCAAAGTCATGTTGTTTTAATTCAAAATACTTAAGTTCCTAGTAAAAAGGATGTTACATATTAATGCTTTTTCAGATTTCTTTGTTCTGTGCTTGCTGCTGCCAAGGGGTAGCATAGACTTTATTAGCCATATAGTCCAAGTCCCTTCTCTGGATCCTGCTCTGCCTTTTATGTAATAAAGAATTAGGCGGAACATCTCTGCTGCTGAGAAAGCCCAAAGAAATATCCATCATTGGTTTCTCTTAGATATTTATTCATCAGAATTAAGATTAGTTTAGATCATCTTTAGCAGAGTTATAATTATATGCTGATAGATGAGTTAAGCTGTATATGTGGTACTGGTTGCCAGTAAATTATTTGACTAGTAGTGATATATGAAGAACAGCGTGAAGTTGTGTCAGAGGAGGCTCAAAATGGGAATTGGGAAATGGTTCTTGACCAAAAGCATGGTCAGGGAACAGATTCCCCAAGGCAATAGTCCCAGCCTCAAGCTGCCAGAGTTCAAGAAGCCTTTGGACAGCGCTCTCAGACATAAGGTCTGAATTTTGGGTGGTCCTGCTTGTAACCAGGGGCAGGACTTAATGATCCTTGGGGGATGCAATTGTGATTCTATACGGGGGTATAAATGCAAGTAGCTTACTCGAGACTTACTGGAAGCATGATTTCAGAAAAGCCAAATTCCAGCTCTTCAGCAACTAAACCCTATAGGAATCTGTCCTAAAGGACAAGGGAGCAGGGCATAGATGGCAGGTGTTTAAGGAAGCTTTTTTTAGGCCACAAGAGCTCTCCATCCCCAGCTGTAGCAAGTCAGGAAAGGAAAGCAAGGGACAGGCGTGGCTGAGCTGAGACCTGCTGGTCAAACTTGAGAGCAAGAAGAAAAAGCACAGGCAGTGAAAGCAGGGATAGCTAACCTGGGAGGAGTATATGGATGCTGCTGGGCTGTGTAGGGGTGGAATCAGGAAGGCCAAGGCCCAGCTGGAACTGGACTTGGCAAGGGGTGCAAAAAGGATAAGAAGGGCTTCTATAGGTACATCAACCAGAAAAGGAAACATTCCCTAGTGAGCAACACAGGCAGGCTAGTAACAACAGACAAGGAGAAAGCTGGCCTACTGAATAACTTTGCTTCAGTTTTCACTAGTGTCTGCTCTACACACAGCTCTTGTGTGGATGGTTCGGTAGGCGGCAAGTAGGGGAGTGATGCCCCTCCTACTGTATGTGAAGATCAGTTTCGTGACCAACTGAGAAACCTGAACATCCATAACTATATGGGTCTTGATGAGATGCTTCACAGAGTCCTGAGGAAATTGGCTGACATAGTCACCAAGCCACTCTCAATGATATTTGTTAAGTCTTGGCAGTTAGGTGAAGTCTGCCTTGTCTGGAAAGAAGGCAACATTGTATCCATTTGTAAGAAAGGTAGAAAGGATGACCCAGAGAACTACCAACCTGTTAGTCTCAGCTTATTGCAGGGGAAGATGATGAAGCAGGTCCGCCTGGAAGCTATGCTAAGGCACATGGGAGAGAGGGAAGTGATATGAGACAACCAGCATGGCTTCACCAAGGGCAGGTCCTGTCTGATCAACCTCATCGCTTTTTATGATGGTGTAACTGCATCAGATGTGGAGCCATTGATGTCATCTGTCTGGACTTCAGTAAGGCCTTTGACAACATTCCGCATAACATCCTTCTCTCCAGATTGGAAAGATATAATGGATGGATTGTTCAGTGGTCAAGTAACTAGTTGTGAGATCATACCCAGAGAGTAGTGGTCAATAGCTCAATGTCACGATGGGAGACCAGTAACAAGTGGTGTCCCTCAGGGGTCAGTACTGGGACTGGTAATCTTTAACGTCTTCATCAATGACATCAACAGTGGGATTGAGTGCACCCTCAAAGTTTGCAGGTGGTACCAAGCTGTGTGGCACAGTCAGCATGCCCTAGGGACGGGATGCCATTCAGAGAGACCTAGACAGGCTCAAGCAATGGACCCAGGTGAACCTCATGAGGTTCAACAAATCCAGGTGCAAGGTGTTGCACCTGTGTCATGGTAATGCTCACAATCTCTACAAGCTGTGGGATGTAAAGATAGAGCACAGCCCTGCTGAAAAGAACTTCGGGGTACTGGTGAGTGCCAAGCTGGAGTTGAGTCAGTAATGTGCCCTCACACCCCAGAAAGCCAACTGTATTCTGGGTTGCACCAAAAGAGGTGTGGCCAGCAGGTTGAGGGAGGTGATCCTGCTCCTCTGCTCTGCACTGCTGAGACCTTAACCTGGAGTACTGCATCCGGATGTGGAATCCTCAGTACAGGAGAGACACAGACCTGTTGGAGAGCACCCAGAGAAAGGCCAGAGAAATGATCCAAGGGATGGAACACCTCCCCTATGGGGACAGGTTGAGAGAGCTGGGGCTGTTCAGCCTGCAGAAGAAAAGGCTCTGAGGTGACTTGTTAGCAGCCTTTCAGTATCTAAAGACAGACTGTAAGAAAGAAAGGGGCAGACTCCTTAGCAGGGTCTCTGGTGACAGGACAAGGGCAAATGGTTTCAAACTAAAAGAGGGGAAATTTAGATTGCACATAAGAAGTTTTTTAAAATAGGGTGGTGAGGCACTGGAACAGGTTGCCCAGAGATGTGGTGGAAGACCCAACCCTGGAGACATTCAAAGCCAGGCTGGGCCAGGCTCTGAGCAACCTGATCTAGCTGTAAATGTCCCAGTTCGCTGCAGAGGAGTTGGACTCAATAACCTTTAAGGGTCCCTTCCAATTCAAAAGATGCTTTGATTTGCTGTATTGTATCATGTATCCATTTCAAGTATCTTAACCTATGTTTCTCTAATTAGGTATGATGAGAAGATGGGATGATAGTCAAAGATTTCTGTCTGACCACCCATATCTTGTATGTGAAGAAACATCTAAATATCTCATGTTATGGTGCTTTCATCTCGAAGCTGAACAGGTATGAATATCTTTAAGTTGTTTGAAAGTACACAGTTTCCCTCTTGCACTTTGGAAAAGCTGTCCAACTTCATTAGCTGTTCAGCTGTTCCCTCTCTTGCTTACTCTAATTGGAGAAAAAAAAAAAAAACCCACATAAAATGTTGTTGCATTAGGTCTAGTTTCAGTGAAGTAAGAGTCCCCTTACTTCTGTGGCCCTCAGTTCTTATCTCTTTAGCTAATAAAATGAATTTATGCTGAATTGTATAAACATAGTTACAGGAAATATATTTAAATTGTAACTTTTAACTTTTTTTTTTCCAGAAAAGAGCTCTGATGGAACAAGTAGCACACCAAGCAGTAGTAATGCAGTTTATTATAGAAATTGCCAAAAACTGCAATGTGGATCCAAGAGGCTGTTTTCGTCTCTTTTTCCAAAAAGCCAAAGTAAGTCACTCTGTATGATGATAGTAGAAACTTAACGTTTTACAAGGGACCAGTGTTTTAGAGTAGATTTCTTCCTAGCTGTAAGATGCTAATTATTTTATTGACTTAGTATTATGGGGACGTGTTTTATTAGCAGTTCTTCATAGAAATTATGTTGTAACTCCTATATTGAAAACACAGGAGAAATGTAGAAAGACTCAAACTGTGGTTTGCTGTAGACTGCATTCAGTTGTTCATGACTGATGAATCTTAATACCGCATTAACAGGAGCTCAGTTAACTCCTTCAAGAAGTTCTGCTGACTGAGTCAACTTGTGCTCTTCTCTTGGCCAGAATGTTAGAACAAGCACCTGCTTTTCTAAAGTTAATAAAGGAAGGGCTAAAATGAGATTTCTTTTTACATGTCTTTAAATAAATAAATGACTTTGCTTCTATGTTTAAGTACTACAGTTAGCCTTAATGAAAATTTAGGTAAGATCCCTTTTTTTTTTTTTTTTTGACTGACATTGTTCATTACTTTTTCAGAAAACAAAAGGTTTACAATTCATAAGATAATCTGAAGTGAGAATACTTCATTTTTTCTCTTTGCAGACTGGAGAAGGCTATTTTGAGGCATTTAAAAGTGAACTTGAGGCATTCAAGACAAGAGTGAGAATCTGGTCACAATCGGATAGCTTTCAGGCTATCTTATTATATAATCCCACTATCAATCCTAGTCTTGTAGAACAGCTGACATCTTTGTCACAGGTAAGTTTATTACTTCCAGAAATTAATTTAACTAAATTGGGATTAGGTCCTATGTTGAGAAGCTGTACCTTTCTGGAATTAGAGGATTATTCCTAGAACAGAGTGCTCAGGATATAACTTCCAGTATTATCGATATGCAAGGCATATATATGTTTTCTTTTCACCTGCTAGAACTTGTCTGGAGGAGGATCAGGGGAGACCTTATAGCTCTCTGCAACTACCTGAAAGGAGGTTGTGGCAAGGTGGAAGTCAGCCTCTTCTTCTGCATAACTAATGATACGACTAGAGGGCATGGCCTCAAGTTGCACCAGGGAAGGTTCAGGTTGGATATTAGGAGAAGTGGAGAAGTGTTGGTGGTAGGTGGACAGTTGGACTAGATGATCTCAGAGGTATTTTCCAATCTTGGTCATTCTATGAACTCAGCATCAGGAGAAGGTCAAAAGCAAATGTTCAGCACTTTTCCATTTTTGCTGAAAAAGAAATGCTGCATCATAAAGCTGATGCAATGATAGAATTGTATTCACACCTCATCACAAGCAGTGGAAGAGGCTTTTAGGTTAAAATCATCAATGCAATTCATAGGATCCTTCAGCTAAGTGAAGCCTGAAGAAGATCTCCTGTTGTTACAGAAGAAAACTTAAGGTTGCTTACATCTTTTAGTAGACTACTAGTGATGGCCATATCCTGGAATGAAGAAGCAACTTAAAAATTTTCAAAAATTAGATATTAGAGAAGGAGATGCAGTTGAAACTATTTAACTTGAAATAATTTGATTAAAGTACCTCTCAGGTAAGACCCACAGTTGAATTCTAGTTTATGTAGAGTCAAGTGCTAGAAATACTGACACCAAACACAATCTATGCTAGTTAAATTAAAAACAAAACAGGCATTTTAACACAGTGCAGTAGTACTGGGTTGAATTTTTATAAGCTTATTTTATTAGAATTGCGTATTTGTCTCGTCTTAAGATAGACAACATGAAGAGTCTACCTTCAAGCTAAAAGCTCTCCTTTCTCCCTCCAGTTGTGGAGAATTAAGCTGTCAATTTTTCATCTGTTGCAGAACACAGGTGATCTACAAGGTTCCATAAACACAAATGTCTGCAGTTTAAACTCTGTGATACAAAGAGATGAAGAAGAATCCAAAATGATGGACACAGTATAGCATTGTTAAGACTGAGGCCAAGTACCTTTTTTTTCTTCACAAAGGAAAGAACATGGCTATTTTCTTGACACTTATTTTTCTGGGTACTGCACTTTATTTTTGGTGTCAGATTTGTTGGTGTTTTTTGTTGGGGGGTGGGTTGAAGGGGGGTGGGTAATTCAGAAAAACTTGTAATATTGTTTGAAAATGTGCTGCTAGGTTTTTGGTTGTCCTTGAAGAGCAGGGTTCTCATATTGCTGAATGTGAAACTGGATGTGTTTTCTGCTACTAACCTTGCCTTTCATAACTTTAGAAATCAAAGTATGATAAAAGAATCTGCACAAATACAATGTTTACAAGAAGCAGTAGATTCTTGTTAGAATCTGCTATTGTCTTACTACAGATGTGGATGTCTTACTCTGAATTGGAGATCACAACTGTATTTACGCTACCTTGTTCACATTATAAGCTCTCAAATTCGGTTATCACTAATAGCAATAAATCAATATCTGGTATCAGTATTTCATATCTGGATGGATTAGGTTAAAACACTGGGTTTCTACCTCTACGAAGGGGATTTAAATGTCACATTGTGCTTCATTAAAAACTTGGTTTTGTCCTAAAACAAAATCAACACTTGTCTATGTATGAGTGCCAAGCTGTATGTCCTCAGGTTCTGATTCTCATTTTTCTAAGAATAACTTAAAATATTTTTTTAAAGCCAAGGCTCTGCATGGGGAGAAGTATTTGATGAAGGGACAAAGGGAACTTTATGTACAAGGGTTAGGAAAATATGTAGGTTGCTCCAAAAGTAATGCCTCATACTTACTTCTGTGGAAACTGCAACAGATAAAAGAGCACAATAACGCTATTTGAAAGAACATATTCTTAACCACAAAATAGCTACAGAACACTATTTTTCAACAGTCACCACCATTTGCTATGCATTTTCACTAGCCACGAATAAGAGCCTGCATGTAGTCCTTTTAAAAATCTGTACCAGTGAAGGTGACCCACAGTTAACATAGCTGGAAAATGCCACCCACTGCCTCGGTGTACTTGCATCTGCTGTTCAGTCTCCATAAATGTTCAGCAAGTGTTGATGAATAGCAGTGGGTGCAGCTTTTATTTTTTTTGCATGAAGGAGTTCAGTGACACACCTTTTGCTTCATACGCACTTCCAAGTCAGATGCCATTCTGTCAGACTGCCCCTCTGCTGCCATTTGTCATACAGCAACAAAATGTAGCGGAATATTGGTGAGAAGGCTCAACTTCTATTGTTGCACCACTACCATCTGCCTCTGACATTAGAGGCCAACATAATAAGGTAGGAGGCATTACTTTCAGAGCAGTCTTCATACTTCAACAGAAAGCTATGTCATGGTAATGTGTCTTCCAGGATTTCAAAGGTAATTCATATGGTACTAACGTGAGTTAACGAAATTGTCAGCTTAAGCTTAAGTTAAAGTGGAAATGTATTAAATGCTTTGTTTTAGCAGCTAGTAATCTAAACCCAGTTTTAAGATGGTCCACAGAACCTCTGTAATCCAGAATTCTACCCTGCTTTACTACTGCTTTAGCAGTTCGACATATAAAAATCTATACTGTAGTTAAAATATACCAGTGAAAATAGCTTACATTTCGAATTGTGCTATAGGTTTCCAGGTACTTTAACTGTATTGATCTAATTGTAGTGTCGGGAAGGTATCTAGACTCCTACTAGCTTGACCAGTGTACTTACAGTTGATTCAGACAGATTCAGGCTAAAGCTATCCTGAGATTTGTTTTCAAATGTGGGCTGAAAATAGAGCAAAGTCTTAGGTTTACAGTATGTACCACATTATTAGTATAATTGCAGTAGCAAAAACAGAAACGCCAGCTCAATTGGAAGTACCTTTTCCTGTGCCTAGTGTTTGTTCCCTACCAGCTCCTTTGCTGACATACTGAGGATAAAGGAGCAGAAGATCTGTCACAGATGGAAATTACTACTGAAGCTAGTTGTATGTAAAGTGTATTAAGCGTGTATAAAATTTGACAGTCACTCCAGAGTGGAAGAAGTAAACACTTCCCTTAGTTATTAAGTTAGGAGGCAACTAGTAGCTTCAGGTTGTTCTTTAACTGAATTCCTGTTATATACAAGTGTTATAAGGACAACATACAGTGCACAGTGGTTTGTAATTGCTACCACTAGCAGTAGAGCCACATTTATCTAGCAACCTATGATACACTGAAAGTTATTTTTGTTATGTCTAATTAAAATTGCTTGACTTGTGGGGGGAATGTCTCAAACCATATGGAGGGCAAGAAAGCAAGCATAGTTTCTTTTTGCAGAAATAAGCAGAAATGTAATGGGAAGGCTTTACAAACTCTGCAGCATCCATCTTGTATACTTGCTCAGTATTGACAATAGTAAAGCTACACGTGAATACGCAGTCCAAGGTATGACAGCTCTGCAGTTAATAAGAGTCAATGCAAAAGGAAACAGACCTGCATTAGCAAGACAAGGCAGCTACCTGAGACACTGCCTAGATAGAGTTGTTTCATCCTCAGGTTTTGCTTACCCTTCTTGAAACTCTCAGACTGGTGAGTATTTAAAAAAAAAAAAATCCACTGAAGAATAGCAACGTCTGCATGATCTGGACTATTAAAAGCATAGTATATAGAGGTTTGTGAATCTAGTTACTTAGTTGAATAAATTAATAAAAGAGCTGGCCAGAGACATGAATTAGCAGAATGAAGTCATTAAAACTATGCTTGCTAAAATAAAATTTGCTAAAATAAAATTTGCTCCAGTAAAGAGACTAAGTTGACAAAGGGAAATCTTGTCATAGGCATCTGGGAAGAGAAGTTTTTCAAAAGACAAAGGGGAAGATAGGCAATCTTGACCAGTGTCTCTCTCTACAGGCTTACCAAATTGCACAAGCTGCTCAGTGTCTGCTTTCTTTTTACTAATGAAGCACAGCTGCTCAAAGACAAATTCATTTACCAAATGAATTTGTAAGTCACTAAAAATTTTTCATGCCAATAATATAGCTATAGGCAGAAGTAGAACCATGGCAATAGGGCAAGTCATCCACATAAGTCTCAAGAGTAACTTAAGCCCAGCAAAACCAGTAAAGCTAAGGAATGTTATCATTTTATGTGATTAAGCTACAACTGCATAGAAGGAAGAATTTTTTTTCACAAAGAAGATGGTGAGCAACTGAAAGAGGTTGCCAAGGAAGCTGTGTTCAAAGTCAGGGTGAGCAGTGCTTTGAGCATCCTGATAAAGTGAAAGGTGTCCTTGCTTGTGGTAGAGAGCTTGAACTAAATGACTGCTAAAAGATCCCTTCCAACCCTGCCAATTTGGGGCTGAAAGTGCTTCTTGCAGGCTGGCAGCCATGGTCCCTCACAGCTTCTGGCTGGTGACAAGTCACGCATTCAAGAAACTTCCTTCCATACCTTTATTATTGCTTGACACTGCAGTTACTGAATGATTAAGTCAGCGAAAATCCTCTGTAATTAAGCTGTATTCTGAAATTTATCTCCTTCACCATTATTACCAAACATGATTATTTTCTGATTAACAGAGACGCAAGAGTATCTGCTTTTGTTAAAGTCAATTACTATATTATAAAAATCAGGCATATTTAATATTAAAAACAAATACAGTGTTAAAGAGAGAACCGCAGAAGACATAGTTTTATCATAATGTAAGTCAGGGACAACAACAGACTTTAATTATTGATCAGTCTGTACGCTACTTAAGAGTAATACTTGATTGCTGAATCTTGTGTAATCATGTGTGTGCTATGACCAGTGAGCAGAAGTTGGACCTAATTTCACCTGGGAGTGGCAGCATCTTTCTGGCTCACATCTGGTAACTTGGTTTGGAGGAAAGTATAGATGTGTGGCCAGATTTTATTAGTTTCTGTTCCAGAGAAGGATTTCAGCAGCCCTTTTTCCCTGAGGAAGAAAAAGAAAAAAGTTATAGAAGTCAAATTGTCTAAGCCTTCCAGGATCCCTACCTCGCTTTAAGATTGCTCTGGCCAAAGTGTACTAATATATATGTGATTTAATGTCAAGAGCAACCAGAACATTGGGAATGCAGGTCTACATGCATTAGTGTGTTCTTCAGACAGTATACTATTGGCCACATCAGTTCAAAAAGCTGGTAGCTGTCTACAGAACAATTAATAAAGAATTATTAGAGGTAAAACTTAAGAAGCAGTCAAGCCATACAGCACATCCTACCTGGCAGTCATCCAATTAACTGAATTTTAAAGTCAGATCTCAAAAATCAAACCAGGCACAATCAGAATGTTTTGAATTAATTCTAATAGCTACTTTTATCTGCAGTATGTTATTAGGCCTGTGCCTACAGGCTTGTAAACTTCAGAAAGCTACTAGTCAGGAAAAGTTGTTTTCAGTCCAGAAAAAAATCTTTTTCTAAAACTGAACCATTACAAAGACAGAGCTCCTAGTTTTCTATTAAGCAGTTTTCCTAGAGCATAATGAAGGGTGGTAGATACAAAGAGATAGAGAAAGGGACAATTACATCAGGATGTTCTTAGAAAAAGTCTAGTATGTTTATCTAGGTGAGGTAAGACGACAAACCTCTATACAGTGATCAAATATTAACTTATTTATTACTAACGTAGATAAAGCAATGTAAATAGAGCAGACCAGCTTAACATGAAGAGAGACTGTATACAGTTCTACCCTTTCACAGTGCAAACGGTAGTATTCTCAAACAGCTAGTTGTTCTAAGAGTGTTGCTAGCTTTGTATGTAACAATCCTATTCTTAGAACAGACACCTCTAAATTCTCATTAACAATTTTTCTATTTGTTTATCAGTTTCTTGACCCCTTGTGCATTACAAGGACTTCTATACATGCAGAAAGAAAAAATACTGTCAAAGTTTCAAAGAAGGGCACTGTCTCTGTTACTCTACTAAATAGACCTACAACGCTCAGATCACTAATAAAATGCACTGAATAATGCCTAGCATTATGTGTAAAGCTAAACATGGCTGCAGTGAAAGGCTCTTGTGCTAAGCTGGCTCGTGAAGAGGTTTCATCCAACAGTCAAAATCATACTAATTCTACTACTTTTATTTCTTAGAAAGATGGTGAAAGATACACTGCTACTCATACCATGTTCACTGTTCTAAGAACTCTATAACTGGGGAGATTTTTCCTTGCTGTGCTAATGTGTAAGAAGCATAGTATTTTACTACTTACCGATAATATTCTAGAACAGGTTTTGTTTGTGCATCATAAGCTTGCAGCCTCTTGGTAACCGTCTCTGGCTTATCGTCATCTCGTTGAACAAGTGGCTCTCCAGTAATGTCATCAATGCCCTAATCATGGTTAAAAGCAAACACTGCTGTATATTTCTGTTTAATTTATGGGTTTTTTTATTTAAATTATGATCAGATTCCAATTAGTCCAAGTGTAGCTTTCTGCTTATAAAGAGAAAAGCTACCATCTCTATCTTACCTGGAATATAAGAAGTTGACTTTCAAGTAAGACATTCAATTACTATAAAAATACTTTCACAGTATTTACAGTGAACATGAGGTTATAGTTACACGACTGATTAGGTCTCTGGAACATTTGCTGAATACTGAAATATGTAGACAAAGCCTTCCGATATGGTTTTGGCTGAGACAGAGTTAATTTTCTTCACAGAAGCTCATGTGATGCTGTGTTTTGGATTTAAGAGGAAGAAGATGGTTGGTAATATGTTCATGCATAAGAGCAAGCAAGCAAGAATCTAATTTGACCTTAGTTTGATGACAGCAAAATGGAGAATGGAATTCACAATCTTTTTAAGTCACACTGCAGAAGACTTAATATTTAGCAACAGATAAATATTACAGCAAAATATGACATGGAAGCCAAGAGAAACAATTCTACAATTCAGTAAGCAGAGGCAGGGCTTACTATGTAACAACTCCTACTCTTGTACGCATTTCACTACCAGTTTCTTGAAGGGCTTGAAGTGGTTAGTGTGCTTGTAAGTCTTGAAACAAGCAATGACCAAGGAAATCATTGGTCACTGGCACAGTGGAAGATATAGGAACCTCATTAAGGATTAACTAGTGGCTTTAAATGTAACTCCTTAGGTGCACTGAGTTATGCACCTAGTTACAGAGTAATCCACCATACAGACATAGGGGACTTTTTGCCCCTTCATACATATTAAAACCTCAATGATTTTCATTTTTCTTAAAGGCAAGTTTAATCTGACAACAGAAATGCTCCTTCTTCCTGCTTGTTTTTTGGCAGTCGGTTTCAAGAAACAATGATAAATGTCAATGTTGAGTAAGCTGCTCTGTTTATGAAGGTGTGAAGAAAACTCGTTCCAGAACATGTCTGATATTAGAGACGGATTTACACGGTCAAATTTGCCTTCTTTACATTATACAGTAATTGAAAATATTCAAGGGTTTCTATCTAACATCTGTGCAGGCAGCCATGATAGTGTCTTAGTTGCACCTGTTAAGTATCAAGACTGCAGTTTTGTATGAACTCTGAAGCCACAGTATTTTAGTTCTGATGAGCAATTAAGCAGCTAAAATTTTTTCAGAGCTACCAGACAACACAGACAACTGCATTTCACATGTTCAGTGTCATTCCACAAACTACTTCAATATGTTGTGATGTGCTTCCTTCACTAATTACGTGACAGGTAGAGTGGAGTGTATAGTAGAGCTGTTACAGCTGGAACCCACTCTGCTATGTCTGGTAATTCTCTGTTGCTGCTTGCCTATGTTCTTCTGCAATTAAAAATAACCATATACTTAAACTCCAGGTTTTAAACTATACTTAGTGTTTGCAATTGCTCACTTCAAGTGTTTACCTTGTATTTTAGCTGGCCTCTTTTCCCGCAACACTGTAATCTCAAAAATACAAAGCCTGCTGTACTTGTGATGCAACTTAATAGAATTTCCAGATAAAATGGGATGCTGCAACAGCTAAATTATTTAGAGTTAAGGATGAAACACAACTGAGTACCTAAAAAAAAATTAAGGTAACGATGTATATCCATTATTTTAGCTTATTATCCTTGTTTTATGACACCTCAAGCTTTAAGCTCTTTGTTCTGTTGAGAAGCTTCTCATACTAGCAAGTTCCTACGTCTAATTTTGCAATATGACAACTGTCTCTCTGAAAATACTCATTGTGATTAAATGGTTACACAGGAAAAGCATTAGGTGGATAGCTCTGACTGGTAATGGTACATTATTTAATGTGCAGCGTAGATACAAAGAATGAATCCTCCGGAGGATGGGAAATGGCATTTCAGACTACACAATTAGCAACTGCAAAGCAGGCTAAGAATACACCCAGCTCACATGAAGATGTGCAGGTCTTCCAGATCAGTGAATAATAGGAGCTTATGAAACGGTATGAGGATCTGGCAGCATGGTGTTTCATTCTGCAGAGGATAAGCATATTGCCCATGAGCTTGAGCTTCTACCAGAGCATACTCCAAGAGACAGTGTTAGCAGAGAGTTTCTGTGCTCTTAAGAGATAAAATGAACCTTTTCCTTCTGAGCTCCTGTATTTTGCAATAACATACATAAATATTTTACTACAATTACCAAATGCAGTGCAACATTTATTTAGCACCAGTATCAGTTTGTGTATTGCTTACCTGCACTTTGGGAGGACTGAATTCAAGGTTGTACACTCTGCCACTAGTAGGGTGGATCCACCGTGCAGTGAGACGACATTTTATGGTTTCAAATGGTACATCTAGGTCAATCACAGTGTCTATTTGACATTCTTTATCCAGGGCTTCTGCCTGAGCAACTGTTCTAGGGAAACCTTTTTAAAGGAAAGAACTCCATAAGTATCCACAGTTATGAGAATTTGCTGGATTTCAACATTAGAGAAATTGCTGGTCAGATAGAAAAAGTGTATTATCATGCTGTAAAGGCTAAGAGACATCAGATTTTTCTGATATATTTTTTCAGCACATTTTTGAGTTTCATGGCACTCTTAACTTGTTGAATGCCTTCCCGCTTCTGTTTCCTCAGTTCATTTAGGCATCTTCCCAGAAGTGTAACAAACAGAAGCAAAAATACCCCATATTCATATGTGCTACACACCAATTTACTCACAAAAACCCCCACTATATACATATTTTGAGCAATAAAAGCCATAGGCAGTTCATTCTGAGAGGCACAGAACAATCTACAAACATTTGAGACAGCCCTTATTTCCAGGAAAAGTCTGGCATAAGCAGCTGGTCATAACCTCCCTTGCCTTAAAAATGTATCTGCCAGAGGCATGAGGGCTGTGAGCACACTGGGGGCACAGAAATCTGTCTGTTTATTTAATGCTGCCTTTTGATCATGAATTCCGTGGCTCCAGTGGACTGCATTCAAAGACTCATGTTCTTAGTAAATAACATAATTTAAGAAGGAGAGAGAAAAATGGAGAATAAAAAAAACTGAAGTCACCACAAAGACTTTAAGATGAAAAACCGACCACAAGTTTAATGTTCTGTAAAGTTTAAAGCTTCTGTAGAACATGCTGTTATACCACAGATTCACTGGAATAACACCTCTACCCACCAAACCTTTTAATAGTCCCATGCTCTCCAATTGCTTATAACTTTCATCATATTATACAAGTAATTTTCTCCATGAAGTCAAGTACTGAAAAGAGTTAAGAAACTCTTCTTTCCATAATATTGATTAATGAGACCACTGTCCAAGTAAGGAATTAGCCAAGAATTGCCCTTAAAAAGATGGGGGGGGGAAAGGCGGAGTGGCGCCAAATGGGTGTAAAGAATAATCATTTATGGTCTTAAGGCTCGTGTGTCTTGTCTGCCATACCTTTACAGAGAAATTATTTACTCAAGCCAAGCTTTTGCTTATGCCTCAAGGCTGACAGACCTGGTTTGCATCATAGTCATCAACTACCCTCATCCTGTTTCTCTCACATTCACATATGCAAGTAGAAGTGCTTCTGAATGTTTAAAGCAGAGGGAGAACGGAGACTCCAGCACTGCTCTTTTTTTACACTGCTGACAAGCTATTCAGCCACCATATATCTTAGTCGTACCATCCTGATTCTCAGTACAGAGTCACCCTGAGACTCTGTACTGAGAATCTTCCTCAACAAATTTAAGTGCTTTTGTAAATATATTTCATTGGAACTGGCAGTTGCTGCATACAGCATTTCCTCAAAAAACAGAAAATAATCTGCAATGCGTGATAAATTGTGAACAATCTAGAAACACACAGAAAGGCGCTAATTATTGAGCAGATAAATCTAGGTAGATCACACCAACATGCACATGACTCAGACTGTTACATCTCCTATGATTTTAGAAGCCACCAGGCTATCATAGGCAGTGGAATTGTGTATCTGGCTAACGTGCATACAAGCTGCTCACCAATTCTATTTAGTTTAACTTGGGTGACCTCAGCTGTTTGTTCTGAGCTGCAGTTAGCAAACCAAAGACTCTCTGATTAGCATACTTCAACAGAATACTGTTGATCCAACAGAGCGGTTTATTTCAAAGCTATAGAGCTATCCGTTAGTGTAATTCACCAAGCCTCTATATAGACACAAACAAAAGTTCTGCACCATTAGTTTAAAGAAGGCATTAACGTTCAGGAGAAATATATTTATTCTCTCATGCTGTCCACACCATCTTACTAAGACTTGCTTGTTAATAGTTGCCAGTGTGCCCAGCTATACAGCTACACATGCAGATCTGCATGGTTGGAACTACATACAGAAAGGACCAGGAACTAAAGGAAAACATCTGCAGTACATTAATGGATAAGGTTTCACTGCACTCTTCACTGGAGGGATTAAACCCTTCTCTTCTCTAGGGCGAAACATAACTAGGAATAAAGCCACCCAAACAGATAAGAGAATCATAGAATGGCTTGGATTGGTAGGGATCTTAAGGATCCACCCATCAGGCTGCCCAGGACTCCTTCCAAAGGGCCCCATCCAAGTCAGCCCTGAACATCCCCAGGGATGGGGCATCTACAGCTTCTCTGAGCAAACTATTCCAGCACCTCAACATTCTACGAGTAAGACATTTCCCTCTAATCTCTCTAATTCTCTAATCTAATTTCCTCTCTTTCATTAATACCATTCCTCCATTATATCACTATCAGACAGTGTGAAAAGTCAGTCTCCATCTTTTTATAAGCCCTTTTAAGTACTGAAAGGCTGCAATGAGGTCTCCCCTGAGCCTTCTCTGGACTGAAAAAGCCCAGTTCCCTCAACCTTTCTTCAAAGGACAAGTGCTCCAGCCTTCTGATCATCTTCAGCCTTCCTCTAGATCTGCTCCAACAGCTCCACATCTTTGTTGTTCTGGGAGCCCAGACATGGATGCCGTACTCCAGATGGGGCCTCACAAGAGCAGAGTAGAGAGGGACAGTAACTTTCTTGCTCTGATAGCCAACCCTCTTGATGGAGCACTTCCAGACCACAACTGCATAATGCTGACTCATCATGCTACTCATCCACCAGAGCCCCAAAGTTCTTCTCCACAGGGCTGCTCTCAATGAGTTCTCCCAGTCCATACTCATGTGTGGGAGTGTCCCAACCCAAGTGGATTGGCCCACCTGATGTATTTGGCCTTGTTAAGCTTCATTCAGCTCATGTGGACCCTCTTTTCAGGCTTCTCCAGGTTCTTCTTGATGGCATCTCTTTCTTCTGCAAAACTCAGTTTAGCATCACCTACAAACTTGCTGACAGTGCACTTTATTCCACTATTGAGGTCAATGATAAAGATGTTAAAGAGCACTGGTTCCATGACAGACCTCTGGAGGACCCCACCTGTGCCCAGCCTCCACTTGGACACTGACCGGAACCACTGACCACAACACTCTGGCTGTGACCATCCAACCAATTTCTTACTCGCTGTATTGTCCACCCTTCAAATCCATCTCTCTCCAATTTAGAGATAAGGATGTGGTGTTGACTACGTCAAAGGCCTTCCAGTAGTCCAGATAGGCTACACCA
Organism: Pavo muticus; assembly: GCA_016647715.1. Taxonomy (NCBI): domain Eukaryota; kingdom Metazoa; phylum Chordata; class Aves; order Galliformes; family Phasianidae; genus Pavo; species Pavo muticus. The sequence continues at coordinate 154,201 of JACDJE010000658.1, read as the reverse complement.
GTTGCCCTTCTTTGATCCACCAATGCTGTCGCTTCATTAAGAAGGCCACTGGACTGGTCAGGCACGATCTGCCCTTGGTGAAACCATGCTGGCTGTCTCAGATGACCTCTTCATCTTGTATGTGCCTTAACATAGTTTCCACAAGGGCCTGCTCCATTATCTTTCCAGACATAAAGCTCACAGGCTGAGCTCCCCGGGTCTTCCTTTCTCCCATTCTTAAAAATGAGAGTGGCTTGACAGCCACATCAGCCAGTTCCTTCAGAACGCTGGGATGCATGTTATCAGACCCCAGGCTTGTACATATTCAGTCTCATCAAGTGGTCTCAAACTTACTCTTCTCTTACAGTGGAAGGGATTTTACTCCCCAGACCTCAACTAGAGGTTCAGGAACATAAGAAAACATGGGAAGCCTGATGGCCAGCAAAGACCAAAGCAAAGACCACGCTGACTACCTCAGCCTCCTCTTTGTTCTTGCCAGTTCTCTCATTTACTACAGGTAGTATACACTCTCCTTTGTCTGACTCTTCTGACCAATATACTTGTAGAATTTCTTATTATTTTTCACATCCCTTGTCAGTTCAGTTTCACCTGTGCCTTGACTTCATTGATCCTATTTCTGCATGTCCAGACAGCATCCTTGTATTCTTTCCAGACTATGTCCCTACTTCCATTACCTGTACATTTCTTATATATATTCTTATCCCTCAGTTTGACAGGTAAGTCTCCACTCAGCCATGCCAGTTTCCTGCCTCTCCCACTTGACTGCATGTGCTGAGGGATGGAGATCTCTTGTGCTCTCCTTAAATAGGTGCAAGCTCTACTCTGTTCTTTTGTCCCTAAGGACAGCTTCCCAGGGAATCTCATACAATAGTTCATCAAATAGATGGAAGTTCACTCTTCTAAAAGTTCAGGATCCTGACTTTGCTTTTTGCCAGGCCCATATTCCTCAAGATCACAAGCTCAACCCAGGCATGGTGTCTACAGCCCAGGCAGCCTCCAGTCTTAACCTCTTTAATGATGTCATTTGCATTGGTGAGTCTACTAGCACTTCTCCTCTGGTTGGTCTGTCTAATGTCTGAATCAGGAAGTTGTTCCCAATAGGCTACAGGAGCCTTCTGGATTGCCTGCAGCCCTCCATGTTGCTTTCCTAGCAGATACTCCAGTGGTTGAAATACCCCATCAGGATGAGAGCCTGCAACCACAATGCTTCTTGCAGTTGAAGCAAGAAGGCCTCATCAACAGGCTCCCTTTGATCAGGCAGCCTATGGTAAACCCCAGGCACAAGATGCCCTTTATTGGTCCAGTCCCTAATTTTAACCCACAAGCTCTCAACCTGTATATGGCTGCTTCTCAGAGACAGCTCTGCACAATCTCAATTTCATAACATAGAGGGCAATTCCCCCACCCCCCCTTCCCTGCACGTTTCTTCTGAAAAGCACATAGCCCTCAATTATACTGTTCAAGTTGTATGATTTATCCCACCACATTTCCATGCCAGCAATTACGTCATAGTTTTCTAACTGCACCATGGTTTGCAACTCCTCCTGCTTAGTTTGCATGCTGCATGTGTTATTGTAGAGTCACAATACCTTCTGAAGAGGAGCCCTCCCCAGTGCCTTTGAGACAAATCTGAGGTTCACTGCACTGCAAAAGTATAATAAAGCACCACAGGACAGAGAGAATCATAGAACGGAGGGACCTTAAAGATCATCTAGTTCCAACACCCTTCCAGGACCAGGATACCTTACACTACAAGAGATTACTCAAAGTCCCATCCAGATATGAGGCCTCACCAGCCTCAAAATAGGAAATTTTTTCCTAATATCTGATCTAAATCTATACTTTTAGTTTAAATTGATTTTGCTTGTCCTATCACTACACTTCCTGACGGTCTCTCTTGTAGACCCTTTAGATACTGAAAGGCCACTACACGGCATCTTCGAAGCCTTCTGTTCTCCAGGCTGAAGAACCCCAGTAATCTCAGCCTATCCTCATAGGAGGAGCACTCCAGTGTTTTGATCTTTCTCATGGCCCTCCTCTGGAATCACTCCAACAGGTCCATGTCCTTCTTATGATGGGGTCCCAGAACTGAATGCAGTACTGCAGATGGGTTTCACAAGAGTAAAGCAGGAGAGAATTACCTTCTTCAGTGCGCTGTTCGTGCTTCTTTTGATGTGGCCCAGGATACAGCTGGCCTTCTTGGCTAACAGTGCACACTGCTGGCTCATCAGCCAACATCCCAAAGTCCTTCTACTCAGAACTGCTTGATCCATTCTCTGCCCAGCCTTTAGTCATGTCTGGGATTGCCTCAACCCAGGTGCAGGACATTGCACTTAGCCTTGTTGAACTTCATGAGGTTCTCATGAACCCACCACTCAAGCCTGTCAAGGTCCTTCTGGATGGCATCCCTTCCCTCCAGCACACAGACTACACCATTAAGCTTGGTGTCATCCACACACTTGCTGAGGGTTCAATCCCATTGTCCCACGTGAGCAATAATGATACTAAACAGCACTGGTCCCAGTGCAGACCTCTGAGGAAAACCACCATCACTTGTCTCCACTTAAATAGTTGACCACAATTCTTTCAGTGTAACCAACCAGCTAATTCCTTGTCCACCAAATGGTCCATCCATCATACCCATGTCGCCAATTTAGAGTCAAGGATACTGCACAGAACAGCATTAAATACTTTGCAGAAGTTCAGGTAAATCACATCTTCCCTCATCCATTGTGACTCTGTCGCAGGCCACCAATTTGTCAGCAATGATTTGCCCTTAGTGAAACCATGCTGGCTGTTACCAGTCACCCCTTTGTTTACAGAAGGAGCTCCTCCATGATCATGCTGGGCACACAGGTGAGACTGCCTGGCCTGTACTTCCCCAGGTCTTCTGTCCCCTCCCCCCCCCATCCTTTTTTTTTTTTTTTTTTCCCCTTAAACTAGGGGTTCTGTTTCCCTTTTTCCAGTCAGGGGGAACTTAACCAGACTGCCACAACTTCTCAGATACGATGGACTGTGGATTAGCAGCTTCATTCACCGGTTCCCTCAAGACCATTGGATACATATCATCAGGTCCCATGAACCCGTGCACCTTCAGATTCCTTAGATGGTCTAAAAACTGGTCTTCTACAGTATATCCACTGTTCTTCATTCTCCCTGACCTTGCTTTTGCCTTCTGTGAATTAGGCAGTGTAGCTGGAGCACCTGCTAGTGAAGACTGAGGCAAAAAACTGAGTATCTCAGCCTTCATATCATAGGTAATCAGGTCTCCTGTTTCCTTCCAGAGAGGGCCCACATTTTCCCTGGTCTTCCTTTTATTACTAACACAGAGCAATGTGGATGTTTCACTCCCTGTACACCAAAAGCCACATCAACAAGTTTTTAGTTTTATCTACTGAGACAAGTTGTGGTCAGAATGTGAAAACACACACATCCACCCTAGATCTTTGTGATACACAACCAACAGTACTCCCAGGGGCTAGTATAGCAAGAACCAGTCAGTCCATGACACTGTGGAAAATGCATTTTCTGTTAAGTGTGAATGCTGAAGCTATAAGCTAACAATAAAGAATTCCCAAACAATTTGGTCTAAAGGAGGCCTTTAAGACCAATGACTTGTTCTTGAGCAATGCTTTTGCTAGTGATTTATGACACATGGCACTGCTGCAGCGCTCCCTTATGCACACTTGCCTTACTGCTGTTTCACACGCTTGCCTACTTTTCTACATAACTACTTACACCCTTTCTTCAAAAGTGTTCCACTCTCCAGGGACTGTTTAAAAAAACACTTCTCAATCCATATTTTAAAAGAAGCCTCTGTTATTGGAGGGGAAATAAGAATTAACAGAACTACCAGTTTTGAAATGTTTTTTTTTTCACTGAGGGCCTTTTCAACATAAATCAATATCCCTTTAACACTCTGAAGGCAGCATGCATCCTCTGCAGCCAAATAAAGTGGGGCTGCCAAATGTTTCAGCAGAAGCTGGCAACATACACTGTAAAACACTATGCCTCAAGGGTGGCTACCAAAGGCTAGGTATCCAGTAGCGAATCAAGCAAACCTAGCTTTCTAGTGCTGATTTCCTCTCCTTACACAGTAATATCCGATATGCTAACTTACCATCGAGCAGCCAGTTGTACCGATCTAGACCTTTTAGCTCATTCAGCATCAGCCGTGTCATGATGTCATCTGGAATAAGCCTTCCTTGATCAATGTAGGACTTGGCAAGGATTCCAACTTCTGTGAAAGTAAGAGGAGTCATGTCACAGTACCTGTGACCTCCAGCAACTGAAAAAATGCCGACAACCCTGCAAATACTTGGCTTTGATCAGGATGGCACAGAACAATAATTAACCAGACAGACCATGTGCTTGCTGAATTTCAAAAACATGATCAATTGGGATCTGATTTTGCAAACATGTATCAGATTAATTTGTTTGGGCTGTGGCTCAACAAATGGCAACAGGGCATTCAGCTTACCTCTAACACCACAGCCCAAAAATAGTTCTACTGCTGAGTATTTGAAAGATGAAGTTCCAAAAACTAGAATGAGTGCTCAAAACAAGAATGAAGAAACATAAAGCAACTGCGCTCTGTAATGATGCCAGCCCTCAGATAAACTGCTGAGTCATTCATTTTCTCAGTTTAATGTCTAGTTATTATCCTATGACTTCACTACAAAAAGAAACTCCACTGGTGTTTAAAGAGAGCAGCACGCAACAGGGCACATACGCCAGAACAAATTTTTATGATTACTAGAGTTACAAGATGTTTATAGATGTTGTAAACTATTTATAGGAGTACACATCCACTAGTACTTTCCTGTGACACTGACTACCCTTTAATACCAGTTGCTTAGCCCACTGGATTGCTAAAATGCCATCTACACATCACAGATCCGGACATCACACTCTGATATCACATGCATTAGCATCCTGTGGGTCATCCAAGTCATGGGTACAGCCAAGAAGAAATCCATTTGCCTGGGCTCTATTCTGAGCACAAAGTCTTTGTGGCCTTAGTTTATAAAGCAAATAAATAATTTCATGAGTCATATCAAATACCACCAAAATTGTTGGAAAGGAAGGGCAGGGAAAAAAAAGGGCAGGGAAAAAAAAGGGCAGGGAAAAAAAAAGGGCAGGGAAAAAAAAAGGGCAGGGAAAAAAAAGGGCAGGGAAAAAGGGAAATGTAAAAAGGGCAGGGAAAGGAAGGGCATCGTAAAAAATGCAAGTAAAGGAAGGGCCATGAAAGTAACGCAAGGTAAAAAGGGCAAGGAAAGGAAGGGCAAAGTAAAAAGGACAAAGAAAGGAAGAGGAAAGAAAGGAAGGGCAAGGAAAGGAAGGGCCAGGAAAGGAAGGGCAAGGTAAAAAGGACAAAGAAAGGAAGGGCAGGTAAAAAGGGCAAGGAATGGAAGGGCAAGGTAAAAAGAGAAAGGTAAAAAGGGCAAAGGAAGGGCAATGTAAAAAATGCAAGGAAAGGAAGGGCAAGGGAAGAAAGAGCAAGGTAAAAAGGGCAAGGAAAGGAAGGGGAAAGAAAGGAAGGGCAAGGTACGGAAGGGCAAAAGAAAACAGCAAGGAAAGGAAGGGTACGCAATGGAAGGGCAAGGTAAAAAGGGTAAGGAAAGGAAGTGCAAGGAAAAAAGGGAAGGAAAGGAAGGGCAAGGTAAAACACACAAGGAAAGGAAGGGCCAAGGAAAGGAAGGGCCAAGGAAAGGAAGGGCCAAGGAAAGGAAGGGCCAAGGAAAGGAAGGGCCAAGGAAAGGAAGGGCCAAGGAAAGGAAGGCCTAGATAAAAAGGGCAACGAAAGGAAGGGGAAGAAAAGAAGCGGAAGGAAAGTATGGGCAGCAAAAGGAAAGGCATCAAGAGGAAAGGCAAGTTACGAAAGGGCAAGGTACGAAAGGGCAAGGTGAAAAGAGCCAGGAAAGGAAGGGCAGGGTAAAAGGTACCAGGAAAGGAAGGGCCAGGAAAGGAAGGGCAAGGTGAAAAGCGCAAGGTTAAAAGGGCCAGGAAAGGAAGGGCAAGGCAAAAAGATATAAAAGGAAAATTTCCCTTTATCCGTCCATGTCTACGGATTTGCTTTGAAAAGTCTGAAAGTAGTTCAGAAACAGGCATGATGCACTGCAGACAGGCTCCAAATAATCCTCACAATGTGGGAAAGAGTCATACTCAGATGTCTGGAGACCCACTGCATGCAAACTGGAAAGAAGATGACAGTCTGTCTGGGTACAAAATAGCTGTTCTTTTCCATATGTCACCTCTTAATAATATCTTTTCTATTATCCCAGTGCACTTAGAACGACGTACTCTGCAAAATTGGCTGGAAAGAGGAATAAATTACATCTAAACAGTTTAATGTGCACTTGATGCCCAAATCTGTTAGTTTCATGCCACAGTATTGCTCTAGCCACAATGATCTAAGAATACATGCAAGGCAAGTCCGGTAGAAAATGGTAATACCAACATACTTCATAAAGACAGATGAGCTTTTGGGCGCAGACAGGTGAAGCATATGGCAAGTTGTAAGGCACACAGGTCTTATTATTTCAACGGTGGAAGAGGAAACACTGCCTCTAACTGCATGTCCCTGATCTTCTAGAGCCAACTACTGCAGGAGGAAAAAATAATCTCAGAATAGAATCAACAAGGTTGGAAAAGACGTGCAAGATCATCCTGTACAATGGTCCACCTACCACCAATGTTTCCCCACTAAACCACATCCCTTAGTACAACATTTACATGTTCTTGAACACCTCCAGGGACCTCAACCACCTCCCTGGGCAGCCTGTTACAGTGCCTAACCACTCTTTCAGAGAAGAAATTTTTCCTAATATCCAACCCGAGTCATGACTATTAACCTAAGACTTGAATAGTCATGTTAGGTGGGATGGAAAGGGCTAGTGATGTTTTGTTGGTTTGGTTTGATCTGGTTTAAGCTTGGGTCTGAAACTACTATAGGCATGGCAGTCTTTGGCATTAAAAGGCAACACCATTTTCTTTCCTGTCTAGGCAAAAAACAGGTATTTCTGCTTAAAAGTTTTGCAGAATATTGGCTTGTCCTAACTGCATACAGCAAACAAGCTTCAGCCATATTCAGACTACAGGCTGCTTAGCACTGTAGAGAGACTGTCACCAACTCTCCACTCTCCAACATAGCAGAACATGGCAGTAACTGCGAATTGCTAAGGACACTCGTGCTCAAAAGGACTTTTCAAGAAAGACTGCTTTCAAAAGACAGCAAATGCTAAAAAATAGCACCATACAGCAACTGGTAATTATATTTAATTTTCCAAATATTTTAACTGTCCAATTTAACCTTACAGTTCCTAAAGCACTGAGCACTGTAAGACTCCTGTATTATCACCAGAACTCTTTTTCTCTTTCCCTCAGCTACACTTGTCCAGGCTCTCTGAATTGCCTCTCATTCCAGCTTAACCCTTTCAGCATCCTACCCACTCCACTACCTCAATATTCATCTCAGACATCTGGAGACTGTTTCTGCAAATAGTGGCTTACTTTCAATAAAATTAAGACAGAGCTTCATCTACAATAAGTCATGAATGGAAAACTCTGCAGTAGATTCCTTTAAGCTCTGTTAGCTAACTCTGAGTGAATTTCAACACCTCTTACATCCTCCACTGACTTCTCACAACAGATTCTCACATTTCCACAGTCCTTCAGATCCTTCAATCTGTCCAGTCCACTCAGATCATTTTTGCTGAATCACTTTTCTTTCCATTGCTCCAACTTTCCCTTGTCGAATCAAGCAATGGCTATTTATTCTTCTCATACACCCCTCATCTTGACTCTGTTTACATTCTTTGATCTTGCTTCCAAGGTACAATACTTTCAATGAGAACAAAACTAATCTATGTCATAAGCAGCATGTTTTCTTTCTCTTCTGGAAAGTCTTCAATTCTCAATGGATCTTACTTAACCTGAAGGTTCATATTGGTTTTGTGAGCCTCTATAGAGAACTTAGTCTGACTCTACATACACAGAAAAGTCTGGATGTGTTCAGATGTGTGTGTGCAGAGGTGGTGCTTCTAGCAAATGTTTAACTCGGAGATACCAACCACAGTGAGGTCAGTCAACCAAGCTAAGGTCATTACTCTTACAGAGCAAACATGGTTGTGTGAAGATCGTGGAAATCAAAACTAGCTGATTTCATAATAACAGATTGTTTTTCATTCAAGGATGTTCACAAATTTTCAAAACCAGTACCAACAGTTATGTAACCATGCTACTGCCCTACTGCTGCAAATGAAGGTGGTCCTTCACAACTTCCAGGTGCTGGCACTAACACCCTCACTTTACCACAAGCAGCTGCAAGTGGTTCCTGCAAGATTTTCAGCCCCACCATGAATAAAAGCAGATCTGCAAGCCAGAGGGCGACTTGTCATCAATAAACAAAACAAAACAAAACAAAACAAAACAAAACAAAACAAAGGAGAGAGCTGCACTAGAAAAGAGCCAGAGATCAAGACAGGACATGGTAATTGTAATTAAGGCAAACAGCTTAAAACTTTGCCACTCCTTTTCGGAACCCCCCACTGCGCACACGTCTGCCTACTTCGGGACAAGCTCTTCCGATGGAGGAACAGCGAGGAACTCCGCGGGCCCACAGCTCCTGGCACAGGCCCTGTGTGGAGCTCCAGGAAGCATAAGCGGGAAGGAGGCCGGTGCAGAGCCTTCCGTCTCCCGCGGGCGCTGGGAGGGCCCGGGGCTGGCGGCGGAGCCACCCCCCGCTGCTCACCTGTCTTCTTCTGCATGTTGTCCCTCAGCAGATCTCCGCTAGAGAGGTGCTTCATGCCGAAGTGCTTGATGATCCGCGCCGAGATCGTCCCCTTGCCGGAGCCCGGCGGGCCCATAATGACGGCGCGCAGCAGCGGCGGCGGCGCCATCCCGCACAGGCCGCCAGGCCCCGCTCGTCGCCGCCGCGCGCAAGTCCCGCGGCCTAGGCCGGGCGGGGCGGACCGGAGCGGGAGGGAGAGCGGCCTGCGGCGGCGGCGGCGCCGCCTCTGCCCGGGCGGTGCCTCGTCCCCGTGCTGGGCTGAGGGTGGCAGGAGGCCGCGGAGTGCCGGTGACGGCTCTGCCGGTGAAGTAGCTGTCAGCACGGGGGAGAGAAGGGAATGATCTTTATAGTAAGGCACAGAAATAACCCCCAAAATATTGATACCCAAGCAAACCGCATTAAAACGAGAAGCATCAGAGAGCCCTTAAAACAAGCACTATGACAAAATAACTTCTTCCTCTCCCTCCTACCCCCATCCCTAAAAAGCAACTACATTAAAGAATTACAAGCACTGATGCTTATTATTGCCCCCAACGCATCACATTCATACTCATCAAGAAGCCCTTATGAGAGCATTAACCCTTCTCCTTTCCCTCCCCCCTCTAGGACCTCCCTCAGCCTGCCCATGCTTCAGGAGGACCACTGCAGTTTCCCCTCACCAAGCCCCAGGGCCGCTGTCGTGACCATAGGAGTGCCTCTTCCCAACCCTCACCTTGCACAGTTTGAATTTCCCAGATTAGCCTTGAACATGGCTTATTATCTGGCTGTCACCTAGTGATCGTTGGACTGTTGACACATACTGCTGTTATCACTACTCTGCTCTGCCTGCCCCTGCTCAGGTGCCATAAGGTTGTACTGTGGTCATCTCAGCTCCTGGCTCACCCAACCTCATTCAGCAGCTCTGCTCTTGCTGATCTCCATAAGACTGCTCCAACAGTATGACAGCAGGTAGCCACATTTTTAAAAAGCTAGGGCTGAGCTCTGTTTAAGATAGTTGAATGTGAACTGCTGCCTGTTGGTCTTTGTTTGAGCACTGTTGTTCCAATGACATCCAGAGGTGTCTTCCCACCAATACAATTCAGTGATTCTCAGCAGTACACAGCACTTTCACTAAGACAGACAATTGTACCACTAGTTGAATGTTCACTGTCGCATCTGCAGCAAGAATTAGCCTTCCTGCTAAAGATTATGGAGATGCTGCTACTCACAGAAAGCAGAACCAAAGACAAAATGCACATTAATGAAATCCAGCTTTCCTTTTTACAACCTTGTTTAATTGCAGTGGTTGTGGAAGTCTTCTGAAATAGCAACAGAAAAACCTCCAGATGGGCATGTGGTATTTAGCAACAGTATGAACAAAAACTGTCTAGTAGACAAGATGAATAGCCTTAATGTTTAAGTATGAAAACACTGGCTGAGAACTTAAAAGTATAAGCGTCGAGTAAGCCCCATAACCAAACCTGTTATTACCTCTATTCTACAATGCAGCAAGACAGAAAGAGCGAAACTTTCAAAGGTTTAAGAGAGTTCCCTGGGAAACATCTCAGCCTGCCAAAGCAGTAGTTGTCTTCACAGGCTGAAACACAATCTGGTAATGTAAATGTTAGAAGCCATGCTACTTATTTGCAGTTAAACATTTCACATAAACTTATGAAAGGTAGACAATTTTTGAGTATTTCTAATACAAATTTGTGGGGAAAGGGAAGTTATTGTATGAAATAAAGAGATGACAAATGCTACATCTGTCAGTGAGATCACTAAACCTTATCTCCAAAGTCACCGTGTATAAAAAAATGGAAATAATTTATCTATGTGTTAATGAAGCAGCCTGAGGGTCAACTTCCCTACAGGCACTACTGGACAGTTCAAAGAAAAGGCACAGAGGATAGCTAAAATAATCACGCTATCAAAAACCTCTTAAAAACATGTCTAGATTTCAGAAAGCACAAGCAAAGAAAGAGTGGATGGTGGTGGATTGAGAGGCACTTCACACAGACAGTCTTACTAGCATATAGTCTTTGCAGAACAGTAAGTGGGTAACTACATTACCAAATGTTCATAGTAAAATGAATTATTGTTCCCTTCTCCTCAGCTATCTTTGCCAGAGTACAGCCCTCATCTAATGGTTTTATGCAACACTTGTGGCATATTGAGAAACGCAAAAGTGAATAAATAACGGGGGGATCTGTAGCAGCGGGATAGATAATTGGTTCACTAGTTCTTCAACGCAGTCCTTTACTTAAAAAACATGCACATGACTTTTTCTGCATAATTTTAACATTTGGAACATGGCATTTGTTTATATTAATTCAGACTAAACTATTCGTATCTTAGCACAGTAACCAATGCTTAATTAATAAAGCCTGCACTGTATTCTGAATTAACCTTTTTTCTGCTTACAGACCAGACGCTTTATTCACACATGTAGTTTACACATTTAAGTCCAGACTATATGCCCTTGTGCCCTTAAGTCCTGATTACTGAAGTTTCCCATTTAGCTATCGCAACGGCATCAGAATCTTGTTTTAAACAAGTCCCAATGTTCTTTCCAATAAAGAGTCTTTCAGACTTTTCAGTAGCTTTTCAAAAGTAAGTAATTCTTTAAAGACACTTATTAAGACTTATATTGTAAAAAGAGCTTTAGTCATATCTTCTCCTTGGAGATCCATGTCCTTTTGAGTTTGCTAAAGAATTTCTTTCGTACTGTAATGAAACTATTTCCTAAGCTTTCTATTTTACATCAGAATGGTTTCTTATGTGAGAAAGAAGTTACACAAGGGCTGTAACAAAAGTAATGAATCCTATTTTAGTATGTTGGCCCATGATGTCAGAGGCACACACTGGTGGTATGGCAATAAAGGTTGAACATTCCCACCAATATTCTGTTACATTTTGTTGCTGTATGGCAAGTGGCAACAGAGGGGCAGTCTTACAGAATGACGTCTGACATGGAAGTGCGTATGAAGCAAAGGTGTGTTACTGAATTCTTCCATGCTGAAAAAAATGCACCCAGTGATATTCATCGACACTTGCTGAACACTTCTGGAGACTGAACATTGGATGTGAGCACAGTGAGGTGGTGGGTGGTGCGTTTCAGCAGTGGCAATGGGAACATTAAGGACAAGCCATGTTCCAGACTGCCATGCACAGCTGCCACGTCATTAAATGGACAGCATCTTGATCAGTTCACCCACATGAATCAGCGGATAAACCAGGGAACTTTGTACGGGGCTGAATATTGGCTTGAATGCACTGGAAATGATGGCAACAACGTTGGAATATCACAAAGTCTGTGCTGAGTGAGTCCCATGAATGTTCACGTGGGAACAAAAAGAACACGATATGCAAGTTTTTCCGGATGTATTGAACAGAGGCATTAAGAGGCTGAAGGTGGCAGATTCCGGATCACGTCATTACTGGTGATGAGATGTGGAATCATCACTACAAGCCAGAGTTAAAACAGCAGTTCACAGAGTAGTGACATGTGAATTCCTCAGTGAAGAAAAAGTTCGAGACACAGCCCTCAGTGAGTAGTGACGTGCACTGTCTTTTGGGATACAAAAGGTGTAATCCATCTGTATTTCCTAGTACACAGAAAAACCATCAACTCTGACTACTACACTGCAACACTGAATAAGTTGAAAGCTCTAACTTCCATAGTCAAGCCAGGGAAGAAGACACCTTTCTCTTGCAATATGATAATGCCAGACCTGTACCAGTTTGATGATGATGAAGCACATTCCCAGACTTGGTTATACCACACCCACTGTATAGTGGCATATAGAAGCATTACTTTAGAACTGACCTACATAAAATACCAACGCCTTAATATTTCACTTAATATGAAAGATAGAGAAATGGAAAAGGAATGAAATTATGTGAATGCTGTACGTCACATTAGCCTGAATAAGCAAGAACAATCAGGGTTAAGCTAGCCATGGGTCTTCCAACACTTGAACTTGAAAAATACGGTGCATTCACCAAAACTATCACAGCTGATTCTTAACTACCTTCTTTTTGTATATGAATCCTTAGCGGATTCAGACAAAACACCAACAAACTTCTCGCTTAAAGCCTACTCGTGTGAAAAACAGCCACCCTTCTTGCAGTCTGGATAAAGGCTTGAACATGACATGCAGTAACACTTTCGGTCACTAGATGTCAATAAAACCACGTGTAAAGATACTGCTGTCGCATTCGGACGCCCGGCTCTTTCACTCTGGCAGTGCCAAGTACTCACGTTAGAGCATCTTGTTTCCCAGCCTACATCGTTATATCTGAGCTGCACGTGCACCGTATGCTCTCCAGTCTGTTTAAAACAGCTAACACTGTATACTATTTGATAAAGTGTGGAAAAATTCAACTCCACAATGACTTACCTTGCAGATTTTACAGTATTTTCATATCCTTTCTATACCTTCAAATGCATCACAAATAGAAGGATCAAAGCCGTCTGCTCATGGTTTCAAAAAATGTGATCACTAATAACATACCTTCCCATTCACTTTTAAATTAACTATTTAGAGCACCTAAAATTGGATCTTACTGGTCTCATGTCAGCTAACTCATGATTAAGGCTCTTCATACAGGCCACTAAGCTGAAAGGATAGCAAATGCTAAGACTCTTTTCTTGTCCACATAACACAGACTCTTTAACCTTAAATGCCTGGTTGTGAATCCAACAACCAAATAGATACATGCAATAAATTACCAGACATTAGCAAGTAGGTCAAAGGGCCTGGCATTAAAAAGGAGATCACTAAGGAAAAAAGCAGTTTTAAAAGAATCTACCTACAGCTAAGTTAGGAAAAGAACCAAGAACAGGGCAACTAAGCAAGGAGCGAATCTTTATGAATTGAAGAAATGAGAAAGTAAAGCTTTGCAAAGTTTAAAAAAAAAAAAAAAAAAAAAAAAAGCCAGGAAAGCAGATTTAAGAGATTAAGTTCAGAGCAAAAGATAATTTCAAAGTAGATTTTGAGTGTAATACAACTGCTTTTTCTTTTTTTTCCAAGTGCTGAAGATACTCTGTAACAAGCACCACCAGGCATTGATTGCTGGTTTGGTTTTGTTTTGGGAGGGAGGGGGGAGTTCAGATCTTGAAATTGTTTCTAAATATTTGTTATAATCCAAATCAAGGAAATACACATTCCATTTGTTTGTGTACCAGTGGCTCTCTTCCAAAGATTGCCAATGGGAATGTAAGAAGCATACCTTCTACAGCTGTTCCCCAAGCTCTATCGGAAACAGTTTATTTGACCTGCCCAGCACTACGAAGTACCTCCATTTAGGTTAAGTTGAAATTTTTCAGGTAAGTCATTCTCCATAACATTTGGTGTTCACTTGTTTGCCCTATCAGTTTTAGAATTGGACCCAAATTCATCTTTCTCAGAATGTAGGAATTCACAAGGTAAAATTCTATTTGGTACCCTACTTGTTCAACTGCAAGGCAGGGAATCAAAATTACAATACAATATTCTTTATCAACACACGTTTGGCAGCCTGTCATTTTGAGTAGCCACTTGTGTCACTCACCTAAAAGCTTCACATATGCACAGAATGAGGACTCCACTGCCTTCTTCACCTAGCTCCGCAAGGTAAGAGATTAACCATAGATTCCCTTAACCACACACTACCTATTTGTAAGGCAAAGTAAAGCAATGATTTCCAAACTAGGAACTCTTCAGCTTTTAAAATGTCTCCAAAATATTTGTTGAGAAAATACAGAAAAACAATGAATAACTTTGTCATTAAATCTTTTTCGGGGCTAATGGCTACATCTCTGCTGTAGAGGTTAAAAAACAGAACACAGGTGTACCTGATGAGACTAGCTGCCTTAGTCAAATAGCTCATGAGAGAGGTGGCCACTATCTACTCGACCAAATGGGCTTCTGACCTAACATGCTGACGAGTTCATCTTATGAAAGCAAAAATATTACTCAAAAATTATAAAAAGGAAGGGGGTGAATAACAATCAGAACAAACAAAAGGGAAAGATGAGAGCAGCAGGATGGATGAAGAATAAGATCATTATCTTCAGCAACTGCATTTGTCCATCTGGATGTTTTATATATCTTCAGTAAAAGATAAGCCAATAGGAAACAAGAACAGGAGAATCATACTGCTTGCATTTACCTTTAGGACATGGCTTCCCAGTATGAAAAGGTCATAATGAATATTAGGTTGACTTGCTCATGCTCCTTTTTCATTTCAGAGTAGATCAGTTCCATGACTGAATTTGCAATACAGTCGTAGAAATAGCTGTGATGGAAGATGGGGACAGTAAGAGGCCATGGCAGCCATACCTTAAACTAGCAATGCCATCCAACACTTCATACTGTGAAACATTACCCAAATTTAAGTCTACACCAGAAAATGACTAAGCACACTAAACTTCAGGGAAGGCACTTGCAGCCAAATGTAAAATAACCCTTCAATTGCTTTGCTCTCAGTTCTTTTGACTCAAGCGTTGTCCCACAGAGGTTTACAACACTAAGTCCCACCCTTCTTCCTAAATCCATCAATCCATCTCTGCCTTCTTTCTTGAAGCAGGTCATGAGAAGCTTGGTCAGAGAGTTGATCCAATGGAACACTACTTCATCAAGGTAACCTTCAGCCACCACAGCTCCCTGAACTGTGTGCTGCAGGTACATCAAACACAAGAAAGGCTATGTGGCAGCCAGATTTCCATTAGCTGAACAATATTATTCTACAACAGCCATTAGCGCGCGTGAAAAAAAGTGGTTCAGTAAGGATCCCAGATACCAGGAGTAATTTGTACACTGCAATCCCTACCTAAATATATTATTACAGTTGCACCTAGTATTATTGTTTAGACATGGATATCACAGCTATACAAATAGCTCAAAAAGATTTTCTGCATTGAAAAACGTATGAGGTGCATTCATATCTGTACTGACACAGACAAGTAGGGCAAGCATTCTGAATACCATACATTAAACATCTTATGTGTAATTTAGCTTTGCAGATAGAATAGGAGCATGTTCACAGGTGCAAATTTACTGGTTTTCTTCTATCATTTCCACATGCCATTGTCAAATACCTGGACTCTTGGTAGTCACCACTCAAAGGCAGAACGTGCTGATGAAATCAACAGTGCTGGGAGGCCTGTGTTCCTTTTTGTTTAGCAATCCTGCTCTGCAGCCCCGAAGGCTGTCTGAACAACTGAAGCTGTTTCTTTTCTAGATAGGGCTATTTCCCTAGCTGGCTGGACCTCCAGTTCTCACCACCATTGGTACTGGCTCCCTAACTCAGACCACAATAAAAACTTTTCTTGGCAGATAGAGTTTTCAACTTGAAACAATACAGAATATAATGAATAATTAGTGACTGCCGATTTCATGAAAGCCATACCTCAGATTCCTACCTTTTTGATATCGGGAATTTAGTAAGAATGGTATTTTTCCCAGATCTTTAAAAACTACAGTTAAGTAGTTTTTAGAAGGCATGTTTCATAAGCTTATCATTGACTTGAGGAAAACCAAGACAATTTAGTACTTCAGAATGGGAATTACACAGATTCTCTGGGATCATCATCTTACATTTTGGTGAATTTGACTTATACTTTAAACTTAAATCTCGGGTAAATAACTTACCTTGAGCATATCCTAGTTGAAAACAAACTGCGGTACATCCCCCTTTGCAGAGACATGTGTTTGCACAAATCGTTCTGAATTTTCTGCTGACCAGGATTTCCTTCCCTTTTATTTCCCAATAGTTCATTCTGTTAGTACGAGGTCATATTACTGAGGTGTTCCTCCACAGATCACACAGCAATTGTCACTATATATGACAATACTTTAGGCAATTTGCACTAGGATATCCTTTTTTTCTATTTGTAAAACTCTCTAAAACTGTTAGTTACAGTATTCCTCCCTTACGTTACAGTAATTTTAAACATTTGACAAAAATTCCTACATAAATTCCTCCCCAAATTCTCAAAAATTCATTTAACATGCTTACAACTAGCATAATTTACTAGCTATTTCAAAAGTCAGCTATCCAGACAGTTGAACAGCTGATTTAAACTTTAAGTGTCACATCAATCAAACTATAAAGGACTGAATTTAAAGGAGAGTACCTGCAACAAACCTGTATATAAAATATACTATCTTATTTTCTTGTCTTTCAAATCTATTCCAAGATTGAAGTACTATGTTAGGAGTTTGTTTTCTGAACTGTCAACCTTATCACTATTAACCTCCCTTAACAGGGTTTGTATGAGATAATGACACTTCCTTTCTGTTACAGCTCCTTTCAAACAAGCTGTGACTTATTAATGGAAGGTGATAACTACCACAAAAAATAAACAGTTTCTGTACAGCATTGCTAGTTTCCTCACTGCTTATAGAGATGAATGAATAATGGGAAAATATACTGTAGACAGTAAAACCACCAGCACTTCAAGGCACGTTAAGGAAAAAAATATCTGAGAAACATGATTATTATAAAAAATAGGCTATCATTTAGATAGTACAGATTTATTTGAAACAGATTTCATCTTCATAAATAATAGTTGATTCTAAAATCTCTAGACCTGGACAGCAATATTTGAAGAGAATTAAAAAGAAAAAAGAAAGAATTTAAAAATGATGTTAAAGTACTGCAGCTTCCTAATGATATCAGAATGGCTCAATTTTGAACCTACAGAAAGCTGAGAAGTTTTATCACTACAAGCAATTGACTTTTTCCATGAGCCTCTTCAAAATGATAAATGCATCTCAAGTTTCTGTTTCTTTTGTTTCTAACTAGCATTCCAGCTTTGAACAATTTGCTTTAGCTAGAGATTTTAAGGGTGTCAGAATGACTGCATTTTCAACACAAGAAGACTGACACATGCCTCCTACGAGGAGAGATTGAGCGAGCTTTGACTGTTCAGCGTGGAGAAGGCTCAGTGGGGATCTCATTAATGTACATAAATACCTGAAGGGAGGGTGCAAAAAGGATGTAGCCAGGCTCTCTTCAGTGGTGCCCAGCCTCAGTACAAGAGGCAATGGGCAAAAACTGGAAAATAGGAGGTTCCACTGGAACATCAAGAAGCACTTCTCTACTGTGCAGGTGACTGAGTTCTCCTCCAGGAAGATCTTCAGAAGCCACCTGGGCATGGTCCTGGGCATCCTGCTCTAGAGTTCCTGCTTGAGCAGGTGTTGGACCAGTAGACCCAGAGGTCCTTTCCAACCTCATCCATTCNTGTATTAAAAAAAAAAAAAACATTTGTAGGCTTAAAAGTAAATAAGACACAGAGCTGAATATTAAAATACAGAAGACTTCCCTTTAAAATTATCGCTGTGTTCAGTGTGTTCATTCAGGAACAAGTCTATGGTTTGGGATACAAGCTTACTGCAAGATTCAGTAATAATCCAAGTCTAACCACACAAAATTGTCCATTTCACAACATGAAACTCTGCAGGTAGATAACTGCAATGCAATTTCCATTTTGTTCTGTGTTAACCCAGGTAGGCAGCTAAACACCACATATTCACTTGCTTATTCCCTCTGCCTGGTGAGATGAAAAAGAATCAGAAAGGTAAAAGTGAGAAAATGTGTGGCTTGAGATAAAGACAAATTGAGAGATAAAGTAAAAGCCACACATGCAAGCAAAGCAAAACAAGGAATTAATTCACCAGTTCCCATTGGCAGGTAGATGTTCAGACACATTCCAGGAATGCAGGGCTTCATCACATCTAACAGTTATTTGGAAAGACAAAAGCCACAACTCTGAAAGTCCCTTCCTTCTCCTTCTCCCCAATTTTTATTGCTGAGCATGATGCTACAAAGTATGAAATGCCCCTTTGGTCAACTGGGGTCAGCTGCCCTGGCTGTGTCACCTCCCAGCTTGTCACACACCCCTAGCCTCCACAGTGTTTGAGGGAGCATAAGTAACAGAAAATGCTCTGACTTTGTGCAAGTGCTGCTCAGTAATATCCAGAACATCACTGCATTATCAACAATGTTTTGGTCACAAATCCAAAATACAGCACCACATGAGCTATTCTATCCCAGCCAAAAACCGAATAGCTACCACTAAAACCAAATTTCTTTCTTGAGGACTGTAAGTAGTCAAACTGTGATAGATCATTACAAGTAGCTTGCAGGTCAGTTTATCTAAATAACAAATGACCCTTACTCGCACTGATAAAAAAAGGCTGAGCTACCAAGCAGCTAATAAGAGGATGTCGTAGTTCTTGCTAAGCATCCCTATCATGACAAAAAAAAATATATAAATAAATGCTTCTGTCTCTGGAAAGCAACTTATTTAGAAGAAATTGAAGTGTTATTGGTTTCCATGAAAAACATTCAGATCTTTTCTGTTTGTAGTCATATATACTCATGGCATGTGGTCCATCACTGGAAGGACACCCAGAACAAAACAGGATTTCATTTTTCTCTAGATCACAGGGACTCTGCACCCACAAAGCTGCTTCAGTTTAGATCAGGGGCTATTTCATCTTTAATTCATCCAAATATCCAGGTAGTAATACTAAGTTTAAACTCCACTTTTGCCATCTTTCTAAGTGTATCTTTTGAGCTGCTGTATACTCCTAGAGGGTGTTTAAGGGACAGACAAAATTGGAACACATCTATTGAGTACAGAAATATGTCAATATTTTGCTCTAGGGGAAGGTCTACACTGAGAACACACAAGAAAATCAGAAACAGCACTGCTTCCTACAGCCCACGTTTCTCACTGAGGGTACTGAAGATCATTGCTGGGGTCATATGTATGTTAACAAGCACTAATGGTCCTCACCATCTCCACCAGCAGCCTCCCACTCACTCGGCTCCTGTTAAGCTCAGGTCCTGAGAGCTTTTGTTCCTTGCCTCAGCTACACTGTAGGTTTAAATACCTCCAGATGCATTTCCTGACAGGATACCAGTCCTGTCCCATCTCCTGGAAGGGCCTCTCAGACCTAGGGTACAGGTTTACCTTTAGCCCAACCGCTGCTCTTCATAACTGGATCTGCTAGATGGATCCCAGGTCTGACAGATCACTGTCAATGGACCCAGCACCTGTTCTGTGCTCTGGTCAGTGAGGGCACTGCCTGCTTGTGCAGCACTCACCCACAGCTCCTGGAAGCCCTCAGCTGCTCCCTGTTAACAGTCTGACTTTGTCCACAGCAAAGCACAAACTGTATTAACCAGGGATGAGAGCTAACATGAGTTTCTGCACGTGAGGAGACACAAAGCAGAACATATTTGTGGAAAACACCACTCTCTTGTAGGCCCCCTACAGCTCAGGATATGAGATCACTCTTGTGTGTTTTTAGTTTTCTGCATAACACGAGGAACTTTTTCCTCCATAGGCATAAATGTATCCCAGCAATTAACCGTTACCCACACTGTAACCCGCACTTCTCTCAAACACAGCCTGAAAGCTTTGCTCAGCCTCCTGTTTGAGAACAGTTAGTCTCAGCCACTGTAGTTATGAGAAGATCAGGAATCTCAAGTGGTTCTTTCATTAATTCTCCTTACGACAGTCAGCAACAAATTACTTAAAAAAAAATAAATAAATTTTTAAAAGTTTGAATGAACACATCGCCAGAAGCTAATTCGTTCTTATCTGAGAAGCATATCCTGGTCCCCAAGCCATGCTCCACTCCAGGATTTAGTTCTTCATCTGTCAGATAACGGGAATTCACGCATCCCACAGAAGCTGAGACTGCAGAAACAAAGCACCACGCAACAGCGCGGGTGAAAAGCCCCGCCAAACCAGAGGCAGACAAACACCAGCCTGCAATAAAAAAAAAAACGCACGACGAGCAGAAAGGAGCAATAATTACCGGCTCTCAAGCCGCGTCTCCGAGCACGGCCACCCAGGCGGGACCACATCTCATCCCGCACGGCAGCGCCACGCGACCGCTCGTCCCAGCGGCGGCGCGGGGCGGAGCGAGGCGGGGCGGACGTAGGGCTCCCCAGGCATCACCCCTTCCTACCTCCCTCCCTCCGGCCCGTCCGCCGCCGTCCCGGCGCCCCGCCCCCTGCCCTTTGCCCCCCGCTGTCCCAGCGCTTCCTGTTCCCAACCACGTGGGCGCGTCGGGCGCCGCGGGGTAGTACGGTGGCATGGCGGGCGGCGGCGGCGGCGGCGGCGGAGGCGGCGCGCAGTGCCTCAGCTTCGCGGGGTGCAACTTCCTACGGCAGCGGCTGGTGCTGTCCACGCTCAGCGGGCGGCCGCTGAAAATCCGCAAGATCCGCGCCAAAGAGGAGGACCCCGGTCTTCGCGGTGAGCGAGGCGCCGGCGGAGTCCCGAAGGGCACGGGTGGGGAGTGTGGCGGAGCCGGGCATCTTCCCGGGTGCTGCCACGGAGGGCGGCCCCACCCGCGGCTCGGCCCGCCGTTGAGGCGGGATCCGGGCGGCGAGGACCGGGTGTCGGCCGCGGGATGTGCCACTCCGTGCCCGAGCGGGGTCACCTGGGAGTCCGGGGGAGGATCCCTGTTCTGGGAGCCCGCAGCCATGTGGGGAGCCCCGCGGCAGGCAGCACTCTGCTCCCTTATGGAGCCGTTGTCCCCAGAACGGATACTGGCTGAAGAGGGAGTCGGTGCGCGGGGGCACGACGGGGCGCGGAACTGCTTCGGTCTGGATTGCACTTGGGTTTGTGTTCAGTTGTGGGTGTTCCTCTTTGGTAGATGTGTCAGCGTTTGGGTGTTGGTAATCCAACATGCAGTTCGCTCAGCTTGTTGTGACCGGAGCATTTGCAGTGAAAGCCTTCTGCACTCCGAGCCGAATGTGCTCACGAGGATCTGCTGCTGCTCCGGAAAAGGTCCCATCGCTGCTGTGTGAACTTTCCCTCCGTGGTAACGGAGAGCAGAACCAGCACTGTGGGACTGGGGCACCAGCAGTGCTGTGTAGGTATTGACACACTGCAGTTTCTGCAAATTGCTCTTTCCTTTGTTTACTGTATCTGAACAGCTTGTACAGAAAAAACAGATCATTGCTTTGGAAGCAGCAGAGTGTTATTGATCAGGAAGTCCTGCCACCCTCTGACCGTTGGGCATGTACACTTGGTCCTTGAAACTGACTGGGTTCTGAACTCTGCATAAATTCAAGTTCTCCTTCATGTTAAACCTATGCCAGCCTGGGATCTTGGAATACTTCAATACAAGCACTTAAAATATGCTTGTTCTTTCCCATGTCTGTCGGTGGGAACGCACACAAACAGGAGAAACCAGTTAGCACCACACAAACTTCTGTAATATAGACTGTAAGCAAAAAGAGGGGTGATGGGAAGACTTAAGTTTTTGTAGTCTTAGCAGTGCCATTGATAGTTTTGTAAATGGAAAACTGGAACATCTCCAGGAAGCTCGTGGTGCCCATGCTTCAGGAGTGCTTCACATCTGAACAGCAGTTCTAAACTATGATGTTACAGAGGATAGTGGGAAGCTGTCATTAGCTTGTTGTACTTGGGGTTTTACATGGAGTTCTGTTGGCTAGGATTTGTACGTACATGCAGACATTATCGTGAGCAAAATGTAACTTGTCAACAGCTTTATCCTGGGCTTGGGTGATCAGATGCACCAGCTTCTGTCATTTGCTCTCCCCTTGCTTTATGCAAAGGAAAATGTTTTAGTCTGGTATGCTGAAGTTTCTTGCTGTTTTCAGGAGTAAATTTAAGTAACTATAAGATTGTTTCTTTGTTCTACTCCTCAGACTTTGAAGCGTGTTTTATTCGCCTCATTGACAAAGTGACAAATGGCTCTAGGATTGAGATAAACCAAACAGGTGAGACCTGTTTTCTCTTCTTCCTCTGTTGCAGTCTTCCAGTCTCTATCACTTGAAGTAAAAATTGCAGCTTGACAGGTGGGCACTTAGATAGCATTGACTCCATAGATTAGATATTACTAAGCACAGCTTTTTAGTGAAGGACTACATGAAAGATCATGCACCTCCAGAGCGCAGTGCACTAAGGGAGGTGCATTGCTCAAGACTGAAGAGTAATACTTTCTTTAATATGTAGGATCTCCTAGCAGAGGAAACTCACTGAACCAGGCAAGGCTTGTACTTGCCAAGTCACGTTCCTAAGAGGAGTTACAGTTACTTCGAGCAAGAAGCATCCCATGTAGGAATCTCAGCTGTGTATCTCTATTACATGTAGATTTTAAGGACTGGTTTGTCAGTAAAGTGGATGATATGCCACTGGATATGCTGAGACAGGGGTTCAACAGAGCATAATTTCATTCTGTTTTCTGTAAAAGATGGTAGTCGCTCGTTTCAGCATTTTGGGGATAGCTTAGAGTTTCTTAATTTTGGAGGAGGGCGGGAAGGAGGAGAAATGATGTGCAAGACAAACAGGCAGTCCTCTGCCTTGATCCATTTATTTTTTTTTGTCTTTTTTTTTTTTTGTTGTTTGTGTTGTCTATTTTTTATTTTTTTTATTTTTTTTTTATGTATTTTTTCTTTTTTGTTTTTATGTTTTTCTTTTTGTTTTTGTTTTTTTTTTTTTTTTTTTTTCTTTTTTTTTTTTTTTTGGTTTTTCCTTTTTTTTTTATTTTTTTTTTCTATTTGGTTTCTCACTTGTTCTTTTTTGTATTTTTATCCTTTTTTTTTTTTTTTTTTTGTTTTTTTTATTTTTTTTGGTTCTTTTCATTTTTTATTTTTTTTTGATTTTTTTTTTTTGTTTTTTTTATTTTTTTTTTGTTTTTTTTTTTATTTATTATTTTTTTTTTTATGTGGTTTATTTTTTTTTTTTTTATTTGGTTTTTTATTTTGTCTTTAAAGTTTTTTTTTTTTTTTGTTTTTTTTTTTTGTATGTTGTTTTTTTTTTTTTTCCATTTAGTTTTTTTGTTATTTTTTTATTTTTTTTTTTTTTTTTGTTTTTTTTATTTCTTTTTATATTTTTCTTTTTGTCTTTTTTTTTTTTTTTTTTTTTTTTTTTTCATTTTTTTTTTTTTTTATTTTCTTTTTTTTTGTTTTAATTTTTTTTTTTCATTTTTATTTTTTTTTTTATTTTTTTTTTTATTTTTTTTTTATTATAAGATGATTTTGTTTTTTTTAGTTTTTTGTTTTTATTATTTAATTTTTTTATATTTTTTTTTTTTCTTTTTTTGTTATTTTTTTTAATTTTTTTTTTATTTTTATTTTTTTTTTTTTTTTTTTTTTGCTTCCTATTTTCCTTTTCATCCTTGTCTTGAAAGCCTCCAGAGACAGAGCATCCACAGCCTCTCTGGGCAGCCTCTTTTAGTGCCTCACCACCCTCATAAGACAAACATTTCTTCCTAGCATCTAACCTAAATCTACCCTCTTACAGTTAAAGCTATTCCACATTGTCCTATCACTATCAGACTGTGTAAAAAGTTGGTCCACCTCTTTCTTCTAAGCTCCGTTTAAGTACTGGAAGGCTGCAGTGAGTTCTCCCTGCAGCCTTCTCTACTCCAGGCTGAACAAACCCAACTTCCTCAACCTTTCTTCATAGTGGAGGTGCTCCAGCCCTTTGATCATCTTTGTGGAACTCCTCTGGACCCTCTCCACATCCCTTCTGTGCTGGAGACCCCAGGTTTGAACACAGGACTCCAGGTGGGGCCTCACCAGTGCAGTACAGAGGAGCACAATCACCTCCTTCCCCCTGCTGGCCGCCCCTCTCTTGATGAAGCCCAGGGCGTCATTGGCCTGCTGAGCTGCAAGTGCATGCAGCTGGTGCACATCCAGCTTTTTGTCCACCAGGACCCCCAAGTCCCCTGCAGGGCTGCTCCCAATGAGTTCTTCTCTCAGTCTGTACTCATATCTGGAATTGCTTCGACCCAAGTGCAATGTTTTGCACTTGGCCTTGTTAAACCTCAGTAGATTCTCACGTGCCCACTTCTCGAGCTTGTGCAGGCCCCTCTGGATGGCATCCCTCCCTTCTATTGTGTCAGCTGCACCACTCAGCTTTGTGTTGTCTGCAAACTTGCTGAGGATGCACTCAATCCCACTGTCTGCATCCTTGACAGTAGGATTGAGTGCTGGTCCCAAGATGATCTCAAGATGGACCAAGGAGGACATCACTTCTGATCAGGTTCCACCTGGACATAGAGCCATTGATAACAATCCTCTGGCTGTGATCATCCAACCAATTCTTTTTCCACTAGTAGTCCAGCCTTCAAATCCACCTCTCTCCACTTTAGAGATAAGGATGTGGTGTGGGTCCATGTCAAAGGCCTTGCACAAGTCCAGATAGGTGGCATCAGTTGCCCTTCCTTGGTCCACCAATGCCATTACTCGATTTAGAAGACCACCAGATTAGTGAGGCTGTTAAGTTGACTGCATCTTTTTCACCACAATGAAGAGATTTCTTTTCTTGAATAAGTCAGAGGAAGAGCAATCGAATCTGAATGTTGCTTTCAATTAAGTTTGTATGCTCATCTAAGTAGCTGAGTCCTGATTCTCGGATTTAATCTTTTTTAGGCTCCAGGCACATTGGCTAACAGAGATTAAACAGCAGGTGTAAAATGCAGAGTTGTGTGCTAATGCATTGTATCTTATGTTTGTCATGTTGCAATGTTGCAGAGCACAACTAGTTACTGTGACTCAGCTAATGAACAGCAGTAACTTGCTAAATGGTGATAACTTGATAATGGTTCCTAAAACTGGTTTAAATCTGGCTTATGTCTGTTTAAATTGTCTGAATATATTTCAAACTGGGTGCACATTTTTCCTGGTTTCAGCTAGCACAGAGTTAATTTTCTTTGTAGTGGCTAGTATGGCACTGTATTTTGGATGCTGGAGAAAAATAACATTGATAACTCATCAGTGTGTTAGCTGTTGCAGAGCAGTGCTTATGCAGAGCCAAGGACTCTTCTGCTTCTTGTGCTGTTCAGCCAGTGAGGAGGCAGGCAATGCACAAGAACTTGGGAGGGGATGCAACCAAGACAGCTGGCACAAACTGACCAAAGGGGTATTCTATACCATAAGATGAACAATAAAACATGGGGGAATTGGCTAGCAGGGTGGTGATCAGGAGAGAAGCAGCTACTATTGCCTGGGGACTGGCTGGGCATTGGCTGGCAGGTGGTGAGCAGTTGTGTTATATATCACTTACTTTATGTATTCTTTTATTATTTTCCCTTCCTTGTCTGTCCTATTAAACTCTATCTCAGAGTAGTGAAGCACTGGAACATGTTGCCCAGGGAGGTGGTGGATGGTCCATCCCTGGAGACATTCAAGGTCAGGTTGGGGTGGGACTCTGAGCAACCTGATCTAGCTGTGGATGTCCCTGTTCATTGCAAGGGCATTGGACTAGATCGCCATTAAAGGTCCCAACTTAAATGATTCTGTGATTCTGTGCTTCAGCTCATGAGATTTACTTTTTTTTCCCTGATTCTCTTCCTCATCCCACTGAGGGAAAATGAGTAAATGGCTTTGTGGTGCTGAGCTGCTTGCTGGGTAAAACAACACCAACATGAAGTGTTTTTACAATGTATTTTGTACCTCACACGTCTCTGCAGGTTGCTGAAACTAAACACACAATTTTAAGTGATACCTGAAATTATTTTGGTGCTTAAGTAACTGGAAACTTGATTTTAAATTGATTTGGGCTTTTTATTGTTCAGTAGGTAGAAGGTGCTTAGGAACTGGGTGAAAATGTATTTATGCTTGCCTCAAAAGATGCTCAGATCGGTCTATCCATCTGCACTCTTTTTGCCTGTTGAAGGGGAAGAAGGAAGGGAAAACCAGCGTTAATACCTTGTGATTAGTTTAAAATGAACAAAGCATTTTTGCTGTTATTCTTCATGTAAGTGCCTCTCTAGTTCAAGTTTGTAGATACAAAAGGCAAGGCACCTGCTCACCTGGGTTGGAGGTTATGTTGTCTATTCGGTTGGATTTTGAAGTTTAGCTTAGTTTGCAAGAAGGATATTATATCTTGTTAACGTGTATCTATATTTTGGAGTTAGGTTAACTCTAAACAAGTATTCTTGTATGAGTGCATTCTACATCTGTCATCTGCAGGTGAATGTACAAATTCACATCTGTGCGTATGACAACTTACATACAGATCTTGACAGTTAAACATGATTGCTCATGTACTATCCCTTTTGAACTCAAAAAAAGAAGGTGATTCTGCCAGTCTCCCATCCCCATCTCCTGCTTTCAGCCACGCAGTGTTGTTGATTCCAATGCCGCAGACACTTTTCAGAGCCTTCCCTAAGCCAGTTCCCTAACTAACTGGCAAAATAGTAGACATCCCCTGCATTTTCTCAAGGAGGCATCCAGAAGTGAAGTGGGCAGTCAGAGAAGTGGAATCTCTGCCTTATGGTAGCAATGAGCAGGTAGGCTGACCTAGGGGGCATTCTGAAATCTTCTGTCATCCCTGAGCTCACTACTTTTACAGCTGTGAAGTTACTTTCAAAAATATTTGTTGGATACAATAGCTGTGCTGTAGGTTTGAAGTCACTCTTTGCAAGACTTCCTTTGGTCAGAAGGACATAGGGAACATGGTAAATCTCCTGCTGCAGGGAGTGGAAGTGATTGAGGCAAGAGGAAAGATATTTCTGAAGAATGGCTTGTGGAAGGAAAGCTTTCAGCTGAATTCATTAAGTCACAGATCAAGCCTGTTGTTGGAGTATAAATATAGATTTGTTTGTTTACGTACACCCAATAGGCCACCCATGGCATGCAATGAAAAGCTCTTTAACAACTGGTGTCTTTAGAGATAACTGTGCAAACAGTAATCGGGAGGATGCTGTGGCTTCTGGAATACAGGATAATGTGCACTTGTACAGATTGGGCAGTGGCAACATTAGTGTGATACATCCAAAATGAGTGAGAGGGATAATGCTTTGTTTACACTTGTCAGGAAGAGATCTCCATGTGGCTTCAGAATACTAGCCTGAACCATTCACTGGCAACCTGTGTTTAAATTATGTTTTCTTCTGTGACCACAGGTGAGACTGGACCCTGAATAGCCTGTGGGGCCAATTGTATGGGACTGACATGCATAGCTGATGTAGTTTTGAGTTTCTCTATATAGACAGTACAGGGAGGGTGGGGGGAATGTCTTTGTAAAGCCTCTTTTTGAAAGGAGTGGAAGTAGCATGCAACTCATCACTCCTGTATTTCCCTTTCCTTCTCTAATGTTGTCTGTGTATCTGACAGGTACACAGTGCTATAGTTGGTTTTTCTGTAACTGTTCTTAATGGTTGAGTTTACAAACATTATGCCATGGAACTTTCCACAGAAATAACTTTTCTGATGGCATGAGACTAGCATATAAAGTTTGGGCTTGGGAATGATGAACTTCAGTGTTGATCAGAATTCAGCGGTTGTCTGTAACTCCAGGAAAGCGAAAGTTTTTCCTACTAACTCCTCTCAGCTTTTTTTTTTTTTTTTAATTTGCTGAACTCTGGTGTACATGCACACAATATAGGTCCAGTCACTAAATGTAATGTGTGTATGGCAGGGGTAAATGCTGTTCTGTGCAGAGCTAATAACTACACAGGAAGGGAACAAGCATGTACCAATATGTCTTTGTTTGTTTTTTGCACCGTTTGCTAGCTAAGGGATTTTGCATGTCACTAGAAGTTTTTTAAAGATTGTTTCTTTTAGTTACTGTTGACTTCTTTAAAGGAGAAGGTTCACCAACTAGTGAACAAGCAATTTGGGCGTAGCAACTTGTTGGCATTTGTGGTGTGGTATGCCCTCAGTTGTATGATGCTTTTGTTGTGGTACACCTTGGTGTTGTGTTGTTAGCTCTAGAGATGGGATAACGTCCTTTCAAGGGGAACTGAAAGATAGTTTTATGATTGAGTGATAGGCAAGATCCTGGAAAATAGGGGTTTGAGTCTCAGTTCTGTTACTGTCTTCACTTCCAGTGAAGTAATTACCATTCCTGCACGAACTCACCTTTCTCTTAACCAGAATAGCCTTTTCCACTGTTCACATACTGCCAGTTACCTTCTCTGCTCAGACTGTAAATCGGGGACAGAGAGAGCCTATTACTGTGCGTCTGTACCTGATAGGTATCATGTCTGGACTTCTCTGGGGACCAAATACTGTAACAAGTCTTGAAACTTTTGGAAACAACCAAACCAGACTCAAGGTTGAATCAGCTTCCAGCGTTGCCTTAACAGTCTTTTTCTGGGGAAGTTTTAATCCAAAGAATTGCAAAAGTGGATATGGAAGAGAGGAAGGGAGTTTCCATCCTATGCAGTGAAACTTTTCTTTTTTCAATGGTATGTGCATTTTCAGAAGAAAAAGGGAGAAATGTTTTTTAACCTTACTCAAACCAGATCGGTATGTTGAAATTTTATACCTGTGCCAGCAGTATTTGCGTGTGTCCATGTGTGTCCACATGCATGTTATTAGAGGATTTTGCTTCAAAAGTCTAATCAGTGGGATAAGTGAACACTGATTAGGGGCAGAAGTAAGGTAGTAAGGGGCTTTACCATGTGCTTCTTAAATACATAAATCTGTGATTTACAGATTTTTATGAAGACATTAAAATATTGATACTATTTGATACCATTGAAAGCAACCCAAAATCTCTCTCAAATATGGTGGCCAGCAAAATTTGGAGAATGAGATCTGTAGCAACTGAGGTGGCTCTAGCAGGTTGTTTTCAGTACTTTCACTGGGGCTTGCACTGTCTGCAAAGCAGAGACATGAAACTCAAGGGTTATGGATGCTGGCTGAAACCGTGGAAAGAAGGGTGCTTTATTTCTGCATGCTCACAGTGCTGTCTACTGTGCACCTGTTTCTTTCTCCACCTGAATTCTAGTTCCTCTTTGGTCATGCTGTCCTGGTCTCTCCCAAGTTGTTTGTCTTGTATAATTTCCTGTTGCTTTGCTTAAATCAGTTTTGTCACATTTGGTGCTAAAGTTTCAGTGGAAGAAAGACATCAGACAGTCATTGTGGTCTTAGTTTAGCAAAACAGAAGGAGCAGTGGCAAGGAAAATCTAGCTGAGACAAGTGAGCAGTTCTAGCTGAACCATTACAGAAGTCAGACTAAGGAAGAAATCCAGAATAAGAAATTCCATCTCCGTAGTTTGCTGTAGTAAATTTTGTGAGTAGTGAGTTCTTGTGATAATTTAAGAGTAGATGAAGCTCTCTGCCTTCCTGTGTCTGCGCATAGCGTGCCTGCTACAGAAAAGCTTCATCCTTGTTAGGCATCTCATATGACTTTTAAATTACTGACTTATGTAACTTTTAATAAAGGGTCTGCTTTTAAAACTATGTGTTCTGTAGGTTGATGTTCTTAAGGCAACAGCTCTACCACTCTTGAAAAAATTTGGAATTGATGGTGAAAGTCTGGAAATCAAGGTAAGAGAGTATGTTTCTTTCTTTCTAAACACACATGGGAACAATGCTTTCAGCTGCTTCACAGGACTATATGCTTGCTTCCCTTTTCTGTCTCTAGCAGATATCTGATCCTATCTAAATAATATATATTATTATATAATAGTATTTGTCTTGTTCATGGCATGTCTCAAATAGCATAGTACCCATAAGTGGTTGAAGTGTAGTCGAATGCAGATGCAAAGGCTATATATAGAGAGGATGACAAATGCAAGTGACCTTTCTGAGTCTTGGGGGTCTTTGCAAATTAAGAAACCTTTCTGCTTTCTTGTTCCTCTTCACTTAATGTAATTTCTTCTTCTTTGCTCCTGTTTTTCCTGCCCTGTGCTAAGGGCTAGAAAGTAATAATTCCATCTTTTGTCTTCTTTACCAGCAGAGGTACTGGATCTGTATTCGGTTAAGGTTTACTTCACATTTGGAATACATAATGTATAGTAAATAAACTTTTCTCTAAAGACTACTTTTCACAGACATAATAAATTTGTATGTAGAATAAGCTCAAGAGTGGAAACTATAGTGTTTCTAACTATGAAAGACTTATTTAAAATGTATGAAGACCTAGAATCCACCTTTAGTCTTTGCTTGCTCCTCTGTGACTTCACAGTTTCTCCTCTCATCCTGCCAATGGCCCAGGATCTGTTGCAACATCGCTGACATCATCAGGCTCTGCCTCAGTGGTACTACAGCAGTCCTCTGTCTCCAGTTCCCCACTGTCATGCCTATCTAGTCTCTGTCCCTGTGGGTGTTCCCACTGCACAGGGTTGGGACTGCCCCCTGGCCTGCTTGGGTGGAATGGTGGGATCAGCATGGGCTGGCAAGGCCTTCGAAAAAGGAGGGAATTTGTTCGTTTTGATTCCCCCATAAGCACATTAAGCATCAAAAAGATAACACTTTCTTCAGTAGTGAGATAGAAATTTAACAGTAGTGAACTAGTGTTGCCTCCCTGGTAAATATTGTAGGGTTTGGGGTTTTTTTGCCTGATCAGTGGAAAAAAAAATCTGCTTCTGCCTCTAGATGTCTTTTTCTCACTTGTGTTTACATACTGATAATGACAACATCTTATTTTATGTGAAATTAAATCTACCATGTCTGATTGTATACACATTCTTTGTGCTCCTTGCAACCTGTATTCTTCTTATTTTCAGATCAACCGGAGAGGAATGCCTCCAAAAGGAGGTGGAGAGATATTATTTGCTTGCCCGGTGAGAAAGGTCTTGCAGCCTATTCAGTTCACTGACCCAGGCAAAATCAAGCGCATCAGAGGAACTGCGTATCCTTCCCTTATATTCTTTTTAAATATGTTTGTTTTTAAGGGAAAAAAGTAAGTCTCCAAACTTGAAATCCCAACAGCATATCTGTGTTGCAGAGTATACGTGCAGATAACACAGGGCCACCTTTCACGGAGTGAGAACACAGATTCCACCAGCATGTCTCAGAAGCACTGTGTTCAGAACACTGTTGTTCAAAAAGTATCAGTAAACAAGTAAATGAAAAGTGCTGTTTAATTTTAGACTTAAAATATTTTCAATAGCAAGAAAAAAAATCTTTCCATCTTCTATGTAGAAGCACTAAAAGGAATGTTACCTTGTAATCCAGTAGTAACGAATGTAGTTTTGCTATACACTGAATACTTGCCATCTTGGTTGCTAATGAGTGTTGCAGAGTGTTGGATGGGAGCATAAAAGAGTTCATTTTACACCTCACTGCACATATGTGAACTGATCTTTTTGTTGGCTTACCAAAAGCAGTTTGGTAGCTCTTTGCCTGCAATAATGCCATTGGAGTTGGAAGTAGCGAGGGATTTACTCCCTCTCCAAGAAAAGGGCACAATATGTAGTTATTTTTTCTGTTGGCTTGTTACCTCTATGCTATATGTCATGAATCCACACTTACTATAGGAAGATGCAGAAATCCCTTACAGGCAACATATAAATGTTATAATTGATGAGCTTCAGCTCTCTTGGGTATTGTCCAGCTTGTAGTTTGATTTGTAACAGTAAGAATCTCAAATGTAGTCTAGATTTGATCACTCAAAAGAAAAGCAGGAATTGGGGCTGGTTTCTTGCTCTAGACACATTGCTACTTTTATCTTACGGCATGCTGTCATAGATGTATGCAAGGATGGGACGCTCTGACCTCTGTTCTAACTGCATATTTGGATGAGTGCAGCACTGCCAAGTGAGAGCAGCTTTACTGTATGCATGAGCTGTAGAATAAGAAAGGATGCACCTCAGTGTGCTTGTGGTGGCTGTTTTCATGGTTTTCCATGAAGAAAGTCATTTTATTTTGACCTCTCCAGCTCTATAATAAGCAGTTCTGTCCTCTGTTTCTATGTGAAAGGGGAAGCAGCGGCTTTAGTGACATCCTTCTAACTTGTCTTTAAAACACAATACCATCCTGTGCTACTTTCAGTGGATTTGGTTGATGTACGTGAACAACTGGATTTTTTTCTCACGACTAAAAGTTTGCCTAATAAGCCAAGTGTAAAGGACCAACAGAAAGCATTTTCTGACTTTCTAGAGTATGCTATCAGCAAGTATGATATCTTGTCCTCTCAACAAGATAGTCCTGCTTTGCTGACATACTGGTCTACCCGTCCTGCTTTATTGCAGACTTGCTTGCTTACAACCTTGGGCTAGTGCACCTGTAAACCTAGCAGGAATAAAAGGAAGCCTGAAAGGGACCCCCAATGGGTCGTTGTTGTCACTGATTCTTCACTTCCTGCTGTTTGCTATTTTGAGACTTGGACCTCCAGACAAGTGCATTCACCTCCCTCCATCCCTTCTCCAGTACTGTAGGCTGACACTGGAACTCCTCAAAACAGACGTTTGAAATAGACTGGTGATTAATCTTTTTTCCTGTCTGTTTTCCTGACTCTCATTCTTTCTCCATTTTCTGCAGTTTTCTCTTTTGGTTCTTTTTATCTCATAAAATTATTAAGTAATTTCAAGACGTATTTCACTTTCTGAAAAGCTGTGTCTCATAGAGTTTTTCAGTAATTGTGAGGCTTATTTCTGTTCTTTAAGGTTGTATAGTTTAGCTGCGTAGTTTAAGATAGAATCTAAGTGTTAGACCCCCAGTATCTGGGGGATAATTGTGGTATATAGATTCGCATTAAAACTGATGATTGAGTGCGGACCTCTGCATATCATTTTACCTTAATCTAACTGGGAGTGTTCGTGAATCTGATCACTCCTTCCCTCTCTTTCCAGGCAGGATGTGACACCCAGTGAGAAGTCATCCTATTTTAGCTTGATCACTAAGTGATCATTCAAGCCAGTAGAAAACAAAATGTTTTAGAAACATAAGTCCTTGGATCTTTCATGTGTTTGTTTTTGATCCTTCAAGACGCTGCTGAACAAATCTGTTTTCTTACAGCTGGGGATCTTGTGTTGCAGTAACTTTTTGTAATAATCTAAAATGTTGAGTGCACCAGCTTCAGAATGATCAGTTCTCTTACCAGTTTCACCCTTAAGATCTTAAAGTTTTTCATCTGCCTACTCCACAAGAGCAGACAATAGAAATTTGTAGAAAAGAAAGTTCCCCTCAGCCAGCAGGAGAGTGATAGTTTCTCTGTGTTGCCAGGTGCAAGTATAAGCAGGTGGCTGCTTAAATGCAGAGCATGAGTCTGTATTAGTTGAGATGGAATTTTGAGTAGAAATGTCTTATATGTTTGAATATCTGTTGAGAATGCTACTGAAGTAGCGCCTGAGTAAAAAGGCACAAAGGATGTGCAGAAAGTTGATAACTTCTTCCCTGGAACAGTTATATTTGAATGCTGAGCGACTAGAGCACCGGTGACTTTAAATGTATCAAAGCATTGCAAAAGAGCAGGAGACGGCAAAGTTGTAGCCTTCTAAATTTTTTTCTTTTGTAAAAACATTTGTTTTGTTTTCAGCTCTCCAATTTCTCCCAATTTAAGGGGGATGGAAAGGATTTTTTGCTGTTAATTCGGAATAACTTTGCCCACCAACATCTTTCCCTAGGATGTGAATAGCAGACTATGCAGGATGATAGAATAGCAAGATAAAATTATTGAAGGGCATCTTTAAGGCCAGTTTCTACCTTGCAGTAATAATTGGTGGTTCTGTACATGTTCTGTATATCTCACCTTAAGATATATCAGTGAAAATACTGTAGAAAGCATTAAGTACATATTCTGTAGGTACAGGCTTTGCTGGGAAAATGAGCTTACATTCATGAATGGATTATCCTGTTTGACCAATCCTGTTGCCTTTTATGATGGTATAGTGCATCATTGGATAAGGGAAGAGCCACTGATGTCATCTATCTAGACTTCAGTAAGGCCTTTGACGATGCCCCACAACATCCTTCTCTCCAAGTTGGAAAGATAGGGACTTGATGGGTGGACTGTTCAATGGGCAAA
The DNA here is from genome assembly GCA_016647715.1 of Pavo muticus. Taxonomy (NCBI): domain Eukaryota; kingdom Metazoa; phylum Chordata; class Aves; order Galliformes; family Phasianidae; genus Pavo; species Pavo muticus. The sequence continues at coordinate 119,744 of JACDJE010000658.1, read as the reverse complement.
GAACGGGCTGCAAGATCAAGTCCAGAGACTGCTGGTCAAACTCAGTGTCTGGATGGAGATCAGTGAGGAGTGGTGTCCCACACAAATCAGTGCTGGGTCCAATACTCCTTAATACTTCATCAGTGACATTGACAGTGAGGTTGAGTGCACCCTCAGAAAGTTTGTGAATGACACCAAGCTGTGGGGTGCAGCCAAAACACCTGAGGGATGGGATGCCATCCAGAAGAAACTAAACAGGCTTTAGCAGTGGGCCCAAGAGAGCCCCATGAGGTTCTACAAAGCCAAGTGTAAGGTCTTGCGCTGGATAAAGGCAACCTGCACTCCCAATACAAGCTGGGGCATGAAAGGATTGAGCACAGCCCTGCTGAAAAGGACTTATGGGTACTGGTGGATGGCAACTTGGACATGAGCCAGCAGTGTGCCCTCGCAGCCCAGAAAGCCAACTGTATCCTGGGCTGCACCAAAAGAAGTGTGGCCAGAAGGTTGAGGGAGGTGATTCTGCACCTCTACTTTGCGCCAGTGAGGCCTCACCTGGAGTACTGCATCCAGATTTGGAGTCCTCCATCTGGGAGAGACATGGACCTGTTGGAGAGCCTCCAGGGAAAAGCCAGAGAAATGACTGAAGGAATGGAATACCTCCCCTGTGGGGACAGGTTGAGAGAGCTGGGGCTATTCAGCCTGGAGAAGAAAAGGCTCCGAGCTGACCTGATAGCAGCCTTTCAGTATCTAAAGGGGAGCTACAAGAAAGAAAGGGACAGACTCTTCAGCATCGTCTGTGGTGATAGGACAAGGGAAAAGAATTTCAAACTAAAAGAGGGGAGTCTGGGGTTGGATATAAGGAAAAAGTCTTTTACAGTGAGGGTGGTGAGGCACTGAACAGGTTGCCCAGAGATGTCGAGGAAGCCCCATCCCCGGAGACATTTAAGGCCAGGCTGGACCTGTCTCTGAGCAACCTAATCTAGCTGTACGTGTCCCTGTTCATTGCAGAGGAGTTGGACTACATGACCTTAAAAGGTCCCTTCCAACTCTTAAGGATTCTACGTGTAGAAAACTACATTTTTTGAAAGAATGCATTGGGACCTCTTGACTATTTTTGCCGGTCTCTTAATTATTTTTCATTATCACAGTTCCTTAGCTCAGAAATACAGGTATTCTGTCAGAGTGTCTCCACAGATGGCAAACAGAATGGTGGAATCTGCAAGGAGTGTCCTGAATAAATTCCTCCCAGATATTTATATCTACACAGACCATATGAAAGGGATCAGCTCTGGCAAGTGAGTATCCGGTATTTACAAGAAGAAATGCAGGTGTATATATTTTTTTGCCTGCTAGCATATTCTGATCTGTAATTTTACTGAGCTGTAGGCCATTATTTTCTATTTCTGACATGAAATAAATATTTCTTTTAGGGGGAAAAAAAAAAAAGGAATGAATCACCAGATACACTTGTTTTACTCAATACTGTGATAGAAATACTGTGTTTTCTTAAACAAACAATCTAATACATCATTACTGCCACTTAAGGTAACTTGAGCTCTGTTCAGTTTTAAGCCTGTTCACAGAATCACAGAAGTGAATGCCGAGTGCACTGATATGATATGTAAACTAATGTTTGATAATGTTTGAATTTTACTCTAGACCATCTGATGGAAGTGGTAATACTAAGGATGGAACCTGAATGTTTTCTAAACTATTTGGGCTATATATGTTATTCTCTGCTTTACCATGACATAAACAACTGAAATGGTGTTCTCTCAAAAGCAAACTAATGTTTCAAATTTCCTTAGAGATTTGCTGGCCAGCAGAACACAGAAGCGATGCTCATGATTCAGACAATTTTATTGACATCTGTCAGTAACACTATCTGCTTGTCACTTCTTTGAAGTTGGAGATTGGGATAATTAATTTGTATGTTGTCTTCCCATATAATTCAGTTCCAAGTGTGCACACTTTTTTTTCTTTGTTTCTGGTCTTGGAAATACTGTCTTTGAGATAATTGTTAACTTCATAAGTCTACACATCTGAAAATTACTAACTAATTCTAAAGTCTCTTTCCTGATTTCTCTATCATATTTAATATTCCATGTTAGTAAGTCTTGTGGCTGTAGACAGTTAACAATAATGAAAATTTTGAAATTTTTTTTCTGGGGGGTGCGAGTTTTTGGTGTCATTGTGGTTTTGGGTTTTTGTGATTGTTTTTTTCATATCTGCCAATAATGTGGAAAATTCAAATGAATTAAGGCAGCACCATTGTATTTTCTGCTTGCATGATTAGCCCATGTAGAATAGATAATGGCATGGGAAGAAAAGGTGAGTTCCCCTTTCCACACTGCTGGTGCATGTCAATCTCTACTGCTGCTGTGCTACTATATTCAGCATAAGTATAGTGCCAGCACAGTCCCATTTCGGCAAAGCTTTTTGTGTTCCTAGGTTCCTGTTGCTTCTATATGTGTAGACAGGACAAGGAAGGAAAGCAATGCATCTCATTCTCATTGCTGTCTCTGTTCACTGTAGAGTTAAAACAGCGAGGACTATTTCAGCACACCTGTGCCCAGCCTAGACAAAGCCATGATTTCAGAATGCAAGGTGTTGCACTCTGTCCTTCGCACAGTGCCAAAAGCTTCAGGAAGTAGATTTGAGCATTTTCTGCTACCTGTGATGTCTCTCCGAACAAAAGCTTTCTGAATTTTCTGAATTTACAGCAGAGTGTTTATCTTTGCAAATGTTTCCTAACACTGTTTGCACATGCATGAGACACTAGATGATTTTGTTTTGGCAGATTGTCACATGCTACTGAACACTAACAAAATCTGCCACGGGATATAGTTATTATTATTGTCCAAATTGTACCCCCTAAGAAGCAATATCTTTTGACTCTTGCTGTCTAGAGCTTTCTTTAGGAGGAAAGGAGGAAGAGAAAAACATCTGTAGCATAAGTTCTGTGTTGCTGAGCGAGTACCAGTAGTTAAACACGGGTGGGAACCACCAGTGTCTGTTCATTCCCTCTCTACTTAAATGCTACTGGCAGAACTGTTCTTTTCTGACATTGGGACAGTTTGTCTGTACTGGTATTTAGGCTTTGTTTTTGTGTTTGTTGATGCTGGTGATGTTCTTTACCATTCTGGGTGAGTGGAGTTTTTTTAATTTAAAAGTTTGGGTTTTGGAGGCAGTATGAGTTCAGTATGAGTGGGAAATGCTGTATGTAGAGAAAAGTCAACCTTTTTTTGAATGGCTAGCTGTCAGGTGCTCTTCCAGAATATAAGAATACAAGGATCTTGTGATTTTTTTTTTTTTTCTAGTTACAACTTTTTGATTTCTCAGCAAGCTGTACTTTACCAGCTGTTACTTTCTTTTAGCAAAAGTATTTTTCAACACCGATAAAAGCATTTTTTTAGGATGCTAAGCTCTGAGAAAAATGCGTAGGTTGCTCCAAAAGTGATGCCTCCTATTTATTTCCAAGGAAACTGCAATAGATACAAAGAGTACAATAACACTACTTGACAGAGCAGATTCTCAGCTACAAAACAGTATTTTTCAATGTAGTCACAGCCATTAACCAGCTCGCACAGCTTACTTGATCAGTGCGCTTCATTTTGTGGTGTGACAGCTGTGCATGGCTGTCTAGAATGTGGCTTGTCTTTCACACTGCTGTCACCACAGCTAGTTGGAACTGGATGAGCTATAAGGTCCATTCCAACCCAAGCAATTCTGTGATTCTTTGATTCTATGAAATGCAAGTATTGTAAATCAGATTTTTTTTTTTTTTTTATTCGCCTGCTTGGTACTGTGCCTCATCTTGCTATATGTTGAAGCTTCCATGCAAAAAAAGTGGATCCCTAAAGGAGGTTAGTTTTGTACTTGAATGTGACAGAGAAGAAACTTCAGAAAATTTCAAAGATTAATTAGTAAATGTGATTATTATTTTTTTTTTTTAATAGAAAATGCTTTTTCTGGGATTTGGTTGGTTTGGTTTTGTTTTAATTTCTTTTTTTTTTCTTTTTTCTTTTTTTTTAAGAGTTTGAGCCAGAAATAGCCAGCACAGTGTATCTGGGACTAGTGATACTGGATTTAGCTTTTAGATAATGTTAATGTTTTTTCCAGGGCAGATGAAAAGTGTAGAATGGGAATTTTGTCAGCAAGTCCAGATTCCCCACAATGTCCAATGAGTGGAGCTCTTCGTGACTTGAGGACAAGCTTGATATTTCTTCTTGTTTTGTTATTTAATTTTGTTGTTATATCCAATGTGTTTTCCTTCTAGATCTCCAGGTTTTGGCATATGCCTTATTGCAGAAACCATCAATGGCACTATTCTCAGTGCTGAGTTAGCCTCAAACCCTCAGGGCCAGGGTGCAGCTGTGCTTCCTGAAGAACTTGGCCAGAATTGTGCTAAGCTGTTGCTTGAGGAGATTTACAGGGTAAGTTGCCAATATGTTTTGTGTGTACAGCTGAAAGGGACGAAGGTGATGATGTATTGGTGAAAGAATAGGTGATTTGAGGATGCACTCAGGCTGAGATCCAGACAGAAAAATCATCTGATTCTGCCAGTGTATTCTTGATACCAGTGGGGAGTGTTTTATAAATGGTGTGTTTAATGATATAGTGACTTACTCTGCCATGTTATTTCCTGTGTCCATGTTATTTTACTGTGGATCATAGCAGAAAAAAATTTTGTTTTCATTGCCTTCTGTTTGCAACAGAATTGAGTTTGCTTCATGTGGTTTTTTTCACTTTTAACCATAGGAGAGAGCAGTAAGAGAGGTAATGCTATTGAGCTAGTGGTGGAATTGGAGCATTGTGAGTGGGAGAAAGTGGGAGAAAGAGGAAGGAAAGGGTGGGAAAGAAGCAGCTGGTTTCAGTGCTGGCCATTTTATTGCAGCATAACAAACTTCAGATGTCCTGAGGTCTGTTTGTGATATAAGGAACTGAATGGTTTGTTGGAGAGGAGCTAAGACAGTGTTTGCTTAGGAATCTTATCTGCATCACAGTTTCCCACAGCATGATTTTTTTTATTAAAATGTTTGTTTTCATCTGTGACAAGACTTCTAGTGGATCTAGTAAATCTGACTGGCTCTCAGTCAGATTTAGCAATTAGTGAGTTTCTGATCTAATAAAGGCTGCCCAGGGAGGTGGTGGAATCACTGACCCTGGAGGTGTTCAAGGAACGTTTGGATGTTGTGTTGAGGGACATGGTTTAGTGAGAACTATTGGTGATAGGTAGATGGTTGGACTGGATGATCTGGTGGGTCTTTTCCAACCTTGGTGATTCTGTGATTCTGTGATATCTGCTTTTGGTGTGTATTGCCATAGATGTCAAAGTAAGCAGCTGTTAGTACTGACAAACCACATTTGGTCTTTAGGAGGCAGCCATCCACAAATGGTACTCAAAAAAATGTAACTGCTCTGAACTAGAATAAGGTGATAGGGCCTTGCAAAGTGTTAAAAATGCCATTAATGTGATTCTATTTTAGGTAGTATAGTCAATTAGAAAACGGTGTTTGAGGCACAAACAGGGTCAGGCAAGTCTTTGCACGGTGAAGTGAAGGGGCATGAGGTTTCAGTGTCCTTGAAAATCAGATTCTTAGTGAATGAGGTTGTTAGCTGTGTCCTGCTATGGAACAGTTGGCATTCTGGAAGGCTCTATGATGTGTGGGCCATTCCAGGAGTAAGTGGCAACTGCTGAGCAGTGTGTGGACTGTTTGTTGTCCTCCACTGCAGCACCTCATAGTGAAGAAGTTCTCATTTGTTAACCTTTAAAGGGCTATCGTACTGCTTATCTACTGGAGTGTTTAGATCTTAGTAGTCATGAAATCCCCGCTCCCTGTCATAGGCAATATGGTGGGGTTCATTTTGTTATTTTCAGAATATACACTTGAATTTATGACTTTGTATATGATACACACTCTCACAGAGCGTTAGCCAGGATTGCTCACTCATTTTATTCTATTTTTTTTTTTTCCAAGCTTGGGTCAGTTTGATCCAGTGTTGACCCCACACATTGTGAAGTGTGCTGTTTGCTTGTCTTAAAGATACTGTTTGGGGGTTTCTTTCTTTTTTCTTTTTCTTTTTTTTTTTTTTTTTGTTTGTTTTGTTTTGCCTAGATAGTGTGCAGTGAAACAGTAAAGTTGGGAGGAGAATGCATGGGAGAACAGGCTGCTCTGAACAGGCAGTCCTTAAGTCCCATTCTCTTTATACTTGGTACTCTCTGAATGCTCAAGGGAGAATTGCTCTCCCTCTCTTTGCTTAGATTGCATGTGAACTGGATTAGACTGTTTCTCCATCTGTGTCTTTGCCTGTAGCTACTCTGGGGGCCAGAAGGTTCATCAGAAAAGGGCAGCCTGGCAGCACTGAAGATGATTCTCTGCAGAGGATTTTAGTTGTCAGAATCATCCACAAAACTGTTGGAATTCATTCCTGTTTAAAAGGGCTCAGAGGCGTCTCTTAAAGTGCTTGCTTAATGCTTGCTATTATGTGAACTTTACCACGTAGGAAATCTAAGGATTTGAGCCTTGCTATGCAAAGTGCTAAACTGCTCCTTTTGCTAAGCATCAAAAAGGAAGTTGAAAAGGGCATATATGATTCTTGCTTTTGTAATATACCTTCGTAGATGAAAGGATTTCAGAGCCAATCAACTAACAGTAAATAGCACACTGCTAATTACAACAGACCTGAAGGAGGGACACTGAATGGCAAGCATTGTCTTTACAAATCTGTGTGCATTTCTTACCCAAGCTTAATTATAGAAGACCAATAAAGAAGGCCTCCTTTCTTGCCTTTGAGAGGAGCTAGTTATGAGTATTTAATATATCAGATGATTGACAGAAAGGAAAGGCCAGGAAAAGCTAGAAGGGAGTTGAATGCCTATATAGCTTGTGATCAGGAGAAATAGGGCTGGATGTAGCAGCAGTTGAAGTCTGAGCTCTTCTTTGAGGAAAGGTTGAATTGTTATGGCAGCTTGGGAGGGCAGAAGGGGTAAGGTTGTTGTTTTATGCAGCTAGAGCTAGTATCAATGAAGTGTTTAACTAAATGCTAATTTTCAAGACAGCCTTACTTCAATGTGACAAGTCTCAGCTCCTTTCTGAAAATGGTTCTGCACCTCACCTAACAAATAATACACCTCAGGGTGGATTAAAGCATGCATGTATGTACCATATGTGTAAGAGGAAAAAAATAACCTTATCCTATAGTGTTACCAGTACTGTAAGCTTGGAAGAATAATCCTCAAAACACACTTTTGTCAAAGATCCAGAGTTATTTGTGCTTCTGTATGTAGACTGTGATACTGGTATTGCAGCATTTCTGTCTGTGTCTCTAATTATGTCTTGGATATGATTCTGTTGTCAGTGGAAACAATAATGGAGAACCTTCCATAAACTGAATTAATTTGAGCTAGAAGCTGCATACTAGGTTTGTAATGAGTGCCAGCTGTTTTGGAATAAAGTCAGTACTTTGGCTCTGACTTTGTCTATCCCATTTCTAGTGGGAGTGTTTTTGCTTTGGGGTTGTTTTGTTTTCGAGTTTGGGTATTTTGGGTTTTTTTTTGGACTCTAGTAAGCAGCAGATTGAGAGACAAAATTGGCCTTATTGGGAATGGCATTTCTTTGTGTTTCATTTGACATAAGTTACTGTTCTGTCAGCGTTAGATTACAAGAAAATCACTTAACTGCCTACATGGGAATGGGCATGGTGATGCATTGCTAATGCATAATAGTAGGGATGGCTAACTCGTTGTAGCAACAGAGACTATGAAAGCAGCTAAGATGTGATGGATGCATCATGTTTTCACAGAATCACAGAATCACTAAGGTTGGAAAGGACCTATAAGATCATCTAGTCCAACCATCCACCTATCACCAATGGTTCTCGCTAAACCACATCCCTCACCACAACATCCAAACGTTCCTTGAACACCTCCAGGGTCGGTGACTCCACCACCTCCCTGGGCAGCCCATTCCAGTGCCTGACCACTCTTTCAGAGAAGTAGTATTTCCTAATATCCAGCCTGAATCTTCCCTGGCACAGCTTGAAACCATTCCCTCTAGTCCTATCACCAGTTACACGAGAGAAGAGGCCGACCCCCAGCTCACTACAACCTCCCTTCAGGTAGTTATAGAGAGCAATAAGGTCTCCCCTGAGCCTCCTCTTCTCCAGACTGAACAATCCCAGCTCCCTCAGCCGCTCCTCATAAGGCCTGTGCTCCAGACCCCTCACCAGCTTTGTTGCCCTTCTTTGAACACGTTCCAGGGCCTCAATGTCTTTCTTGCAGTGAGGGGCCCAGAACTGGACACAGTACTCAAGGTGCGGCCTCACCAGAGCTGAGTACAGGGGGACAATTACTTCCCTGCTCCTGCTGGTCACACTACTTCTGATACAAGCCAGGATGCCATTGGCCTTCTTGGCCACCCAGGCACACTGCTGGCTCATGTTCAGCCGAGCGTCAACCAACACCCCCAGGTCCATTTCCTCTACACAGTCTTCTAGCCACTCCGCCCCAAGCCTGTAGCGTTGCTTGGGGTTGCTGTGGCCAAAGTGTAGGACCCGACATTTGGTCTTATTAAACCTCATCCCATTGGCTTCAGCCCAGCTATCCAGCCTGTCCAGATCCCTCTGTAGGGCCTCGCTACCCCCAGGCAGATCGACACTTCCAGCCAACTTGGTGTCATCTGCAAACTTACTGAGGGTGCACTCAATGCCCTCATCCAGGTCATCAATAAAGATATTGAAGAGGACAGGCCCCAGCACCGACCCCTGGGGAACACCACTCGTGACCGGTCGCCAGCTGGATTTAGCTCCATTGACCACCACTCTCTGGGCCCGGCCCTCCAGCCAGTTCCTTACCCAGCCAAGAGTGTACCTGTCCAAGCCACGGACTGCCAGCTTCTGCAGGAGAATAGTGTGGGAGACAGTGTCAAAGGCTTTGCTGAAGTCTAGGTAGACTACATCAACAGCCTTTCCCTCATCCACCAGGCGGGTCACTAGATCATAGAAGGAGATCAGGTTGGTCAAGCAGGACCTGCCCTTCGTGAACCCATGCTGGCTAGGCCTGATCCCCCGGTTGTCCCGCACTTGCCGCGTGATCTCCCTCAAGACAATCTGTTCCATAACCTTCCCTGGCACCGAGGTCAGGCTAACAGGCCTGTAGTTCCCCGGGTCCTCCTTACAGCCCTTCTTGTAGATGGGAGTCACATTGGCAAGCCTCCAGTCTTCCGGTACTTCACCAGTCAACAAGGAGCGCTGATAGATGATGGAAAGCGGCTTGGCTATCACCTCCGCCAGTTCCCTCAGCACTCTCAGGTTTTGCTGTATTTTATGGGACATGGTTGTCTCTATGCTGATTGAAGCTTTTATATACCATAAGTCATACATCTGATGGAAAAAAATAGATGTTTTATAATATTTTTTGGCTTTAAAAAAAAAGAAAGAGTTCAAGAAAAGGTCAAGTTTTCATCCTAGTGGTAATGAGCATTTTCAGTTATTAGCTGGCTGCAGATAAGGAAAGTTCAATATCAGGAATGTCTTACCAAATCCTCTTCTTGTACCTGTTTTAGATTTGCAAGTGCAGATAGTGAGAGTGGTGGCTGTAAATTGCACCAGCAAATTCTGAAGTTGCTTTGTTCATTCAGATTAAGCATGATTTTTATCATTCACAAAGAGGGCATTAGGTTGAATACATGAACCTCATTGTTGGTGTGGTTGATTCACACAGTTTATGGAATCATAGAATCCTTAGAGTTGGAAGGGACCTCTTTAAGGTCATCTAGTCCAACTCCCCTGCAATGAACAGGGACACCACAGCTAGATCAGGTTGCCCAAGGCCTGATCCACCCTCACCTTGGAAATCTCTAGGGACAGGGCATCCACATCTCTGGGCAACCTGTTCCAGTGCCTCACCACCCTTACTGCAAAAGACTTTTCTTATATATAATCTAAATGTACCCTCTTTAAGCTTGAAATCGTTTCCCACTGTCCTATCACCACAGACCCTGCTGAAGAGTCTGTCCTCTTCTTTTCTGTACCTCCCCCTTAGATACTGAAAGGCTGCTATCAGGTCACCTCGGAGCCTTCTCTTCTCCAGGCTGAGCAGCCGCAGCTCTCTCATGAGTACTCCAAGTGAGGCCTCACCAGCAGAGTAGAGGGGCAGGATTACTTCCCAAGTGTAAATAATAAATGTGTAATTCCGCCTGGAATTGAATCTGGCAAAGGTGATAAAGGATAATAAAAAAGGCTTTTTTAAGTATGTTAACAGTAAAAGGAAGACTAGGGAGAATGTGGGTCCCCTACTAAGTGAGGGGGGTGTTCTGGTAACAGGGGATGCTGAGAAGGCGGAGATACTGAACGCCTTCTTTGCTTCTGTCTTCAGTGAAAAAGCTCTCCCTCAGGAACCCCGGACGCTGGAGGTTACTGAGAGGGTCTGGGGAATGGAAGACTTCCCTTTAGTCAGGGAAGAGGCGGTCCGAGAGCGCCTAGGCAACACCAATGTTCATAAATCCATGGGACCCGATGGGGTGCATCCACGGGTGCTGAGGGAGCTGGCAGAGGTGATTGCTGAACCGCTCTCTATCATCTTTGAGAGGTCTTGGAGAATGGGGGAGGTGCCTGAAGACTGGAGGATAGCCAATGTCACTCCGGTCTTCAAAAAGGGCAAGAAGGAAGATCCAGGTAATTACAGGCCAGTCAGCCTCACCTCTGTCCCTGGAAAGGTGATGGAACAGCTTGTGCTGGATGCCATCTCCAGACAATTGGAAGAAAAGGAGGTTATCAGGAGTAGCCAGCATGGGTTCACCAGGGGGAGGTCATGCTTGACCAACCTGGTAGCCTTCTATGATGTCGTCACTGGCTGGGTGGATGGGGGGAGAGCAGTGGATGTAGTCTACCTTGATTTCAGCAAGGCGTTTGATACTGTCTCCCACGACATCCTTATAACAAAGCTGAGGAAGTGTGGGATAGATGAGTGGACAGTGAGGTGGGTTGAGAACTGGCTGACTGGCAGAGCACAGAGGGTCGTCGTTGGCGGTGCAGAGTCTGGTTGGAGACCTGTAACTAGCGGTGTTCCTCAGGGGTCGGTGCTGGGTCCGGTCTTGTTCAACATCTTCATCAATGACCTTGATGAGGGGATAGTGGCCACCCTCAGCAAGTTTGCTGATGATATGAAGTTGGGAGGATTGGCTGACACACCTGAAGGCTGTGCTGCCATTCAGCGAGACCTGGACAGGCTGGAGAGCTGGGCGGTAAGAAACCAGATGAGGTTTAACAAAAGCAAGTGTAGAGTCTTGCACCTAGGGAGGAATAATTGCATGCAGCGGTACAGGTTGGGGGATGACCTGCTGGAGAGGAGCTCTGCAGAGAGGGACCTGGGTGTCCTGGTGGACGACAGGTTGGCCATGAGCCAGCAGTGTGCCCTTGTGGCCAAAAAGGCCAATGGCATTCTGGGCTGCATTAAAAAGAGCGTGGCCAGCAGGTCGAGGGAGGTGATCCTCCCCCTCTACTCTGCCCTGGTAAGGCCTCATCTGGAGTACTGTGTCCAGTTCTGGGCTCCCCAGTACAAAAAAGACAGGGATCTCTTGGAAAGAGTCCAGCGGAGGGCCAAAAAGATGGTGAAGGGCCTGGAGCATCTCCCCTATGAAGAAAGGCTAAGTGAAGTGGGTCCGTTTAGCCTTGAGAAAAGAAGACTGAGAGGGGACCTGATCCAGGTCTATAAAAATCTAAGATGTGGGGGGCAAAGTGGCGAGGCCAGACTCTTTTCAGCAGTGTGTGAAGACAAGGGGAAACGGCCAGAAACTGGAGCATAGGAAGTTCCGCACCAATGTGTACAAGAACTTCTTTACGGTGAGGGTGACGGAGCACTGGAACAGGCTGCCCAGAGAGGTTGTGGAGTCTCCTTCTCTGGAGATATTCAAGACCCACCTGGACACCCACCTGTGCGACTTGGTATAGGGAACCTGCTTTGGCAGGGGGGTTGGACTCAATGATCTCTGGAGGTGCTTTCCAACCCCTACGATTCTGTGATTCTGTAAGTACGTTGCCATGAGTTAGTTCATGGTGGTGTATGTAATGAAGATGTTCCCTTCAATGTGGTACATCTTTTGTTATATGAAGTGGCTGGATAGATGGGCACAAAAGGTCTTTGTGAGTATAGTTCCATCAGGTGGCAGGTGGTTAAAGGTGGTGTTCCACTCAGTACTGAGGCCACTTGGGCAGGAGTGCTGATTTTCTAGAGGGTAGGAAAGCTCTACAGAGGGATCTGGTAGGCTAAATCTAATATCTAATTGTATGGTATTCAGTAAGGCTAAATGTTAGGTGCTACACTTGGGTTACAACAACCTCTGTGCAGTGCTATAGACTTGGAGAAGGGTGACTGGAAAGTAGCCTCAGTAGAAGAGGACCTGGGGGTTGGCAGCCATCTGCACACAGAATCAAAGAATGGCATAGGTTGGAGGGAACCTTAGAGGTTATCAGGTTTAACTGCCCTGACATGGAGAGGGTTGCCAACCACTAGACCAGGCTGCCAAGGATCCTGTTCAACCTAGCCTTGAAAGCCTCCAGAGACAGAGCATCCACAGCTTCTCTGGGCAGCCTCTTTCAGTGCCTCACCACCCTCATAAGACAAACATTTCTTCCTGGCATCTAACCTAAATCTACCCTCTTACAGTTAAAGCTATTCCACATTGTCCTATCACTATCAGACTGTGTAAAAAGTTGGTCCACCTCTTTCTTCTAAGCTCCGTTTAAGTACTGGAAGGCTGCAGTGAGGTCTCCCTGCAGCCTTCTCTACTCCAGGCTGAACAAACCCAACTTCCTCAACCTTTCTTCATAGTGGAGGTGCTCCAGCCCTTTGATCATCTTTGTGGAACTCCTCTGGACCCTCTCCACATCCCTTCTGTGCTGGAGACCCCAGGTTTGAACACAGGACTCCAGGTGGGGCCTCACCAGTGCAGTACAGAGGAGCACAATCACCTCCTTCCCCCTGCTGGCCGCCCCTCTCTTGATGAAGCCCAGGGCGTCATTGGCCTGCTGAGCTGCAAGTGCATGCAGCTGGTGCACATCCAGCTTTTTGTCCACCAGGACCCCCAAGTCCCCTGCAGGGCTGCTCCCAATGAGTTCTTCTCTCAGTCTGTACTCATATCTGGAATTGCTTCGACCCAAGTGCAATGTTTTGCACTTGGCCTTGTTAAACCTCAGTAGATTCTCACGTGCCCACTTCTCGAGCTTGTGCAGGCCCCTCTGGATGGCATCCCTCCCTTCTATTGTGTCAGCTGCACCACTCAGCTTTGTGTTGTCTGCAAACTTGCTGAGGATGCACTCAATCCCACTGTCTGCATCCTTGACAGTAGGATTGAGTGCTGGTCCCAAGATGATCTCAAGATGGACCAAGGAGGACATCACTTCTGATCAGGTTCCACCTGGACATAGAGCCATTGATAACAATCCTCTGGCTGTGATCATCCAACCAATTCTTTTTCCACTAGTAGTCCAGCCTTCAAATCCACCTCTCTCCACTTTAGAGATAAGGATGTGGTGTGGGTCCATGTCAAAGGCCTTGCACAAGTCCAGATAGGTGGCATCAGTTGCCCTTCCTTGGTCCACCAATGCTATCACTCCACTTAGAAGGCCACTGGACTGGTCAGGCATGATCTGCCCTTGGTGAAGCCATGCTGGCTGTCTCAGATGTCCTCTTCATCTTGTATATGCCTTAATATAGCTTCCATGAGGATCTGCTTCATTATCTTTCCATATATAAAGCTCATAGGTTAAGTTCCCTGCATCCTCCTTTTTCCCTTTCTTAAACATGAGTGGTGTTTCCCTTTTTCCAGTCACCAGGCACTTCACTCAACAGCCATGAGTTGTCAAATATGTTGGAGAGAGGATTGGCAACCACATCAGCCAGTTCTTTCAGAACCCTGGGATGCATGTGATCTGGCCCTGTAGACTTGTACTCATCTAGTCACATCAGGTGATCTCAGACTTGCTCCGCTCTTACACTGGGAGGGATTTTACTCCCCTGCTTTCAAAGTTCAGGGACATGAGAGGTATGAGAACCCTGACTGTCCTTGAAAACTGAAGCAGAGAACTCGTTAAGTACCTCAGCCTTCTCCATATCTGAGAAGGCCAGCAATCCTGTTTCATTTATCAGAGGGAGTACACTCTCCTTTGCCTGCTTCTTCTGCCCAACATATCTAATGAATCCCTTCTTCTTGTTTTTCACATCCCTTGCCAAGTTCAAGTCCATCTACACCTTGGCTTTCCTGCCTCCATCTCTGCATATGTGGACAGTATCCTTATAGTCTTCCCAGGTCACCCATCTCTGCTTCCACTGCTTTTACTTTTCCTTTTTCCCCTCAGCCTGACCAGCAAGTCCTTGCTCTGCCACGCACTCTCAGAAAGGTGTCCTTAAATGCTGCCAGCTCTTTTCCGTTCCTTTGTTCCTAAGGAGAGTTTCCCAAGGGATCTCATCCAACAATTCCAGCTTGAAGTTCAAGGTCCTGACTTCACTCTTTGCCAGGCCCACTGTAAGGTTAATAGGTATACAGATGCTGTAAAGTATTAGATGATCAATAAGTATACAGAGAAGTTAGGCTTAGTAAGATTATCACGTTGGAAAAGATAATCAGAGATAAATGAAAGCGCTCACTGGTTTTCTAGGCTCACAGGAAACTCCATGAGGAGCAATCTCCAAAGAGAGATCCTTCCTCAGTGGCAGTCAGCCCTTAATTGGGGTCTAGGAGAGGTGGAGCCTGGCTCCACCCCTTCTGGTCACACAGGTGAATTGCCTTCACCTGTGCTCCCGTGGCTGACTCAGTGCTTGCCTCAGGTGGTCAATCAGAGGTTCAGGCCATGATTCAACAGTTCCCATACACCCACGTTCTTAAAGATCATGAACTTGACTAGGACATGGTTGCTGCAGCCCAAGCTACCTTCAGTCAAAACCTCTTTTATGTTCTCTTCCTTGTTGGTGACACCAGGTCCAGCAGTGCTTCACCTCTGTCCAGTACCTGAACCATAAAGTTCTCATCAATGGACTCTAGTATTCTCCTGGACTGCTTGCAGCTCACTATGTTGTTTTCCCAGTATTTATCTGGGTGGTTGAAATACCCCATCAGGGTGAGATCTTGCAAGTGTGATGCTTCTTGTAGCTGAAGCAAAAAGGCCTCATCAACAGGCTCCCGTTGATCAAGTGGCATGTAGTAGACTCAGACCAGTAGGTGCCCTTTATTGTTTCAGTCCCTAACTTTAACCTACAAGCTCTCAACCTGTTCATGACTTTTTGTCAGGGGCAGCCCTTCACAGTCTATCCACTTCTTAACATAGACAGCAACTTCCCCACCTCTTCTGCCTCACCCATCCCTTCTAAAAAGCTCATAGCCCTCAGTCGTGGTATTCCAGGTACGTAAGTTATCCCATGCTTCAGTGATAGCAATAAGATTGTAGTTTTCCAATTGCACCACAGTTTTAATCTCCTCCTGCTTATTTCCTATGCTGCATGTATTGGTATAGGGCTTTTCAGCTGGGCTGTCAGCCACATTACCTTCCTGGAGGAGCCCTCCTAAATTCCTCGGAGAAAACTCAGGTTTTCCTTTGCTACTTCCTAAAGCAACAGTGTTTCCTGACTATTTTCTGTTCCTCAGCAGTACATCCCCCCTCCCCCAACAAATCTAGTGATGAGGCCCACCAACTTGCTGCCTAGTACATTCATCATAAGATACAGCAGGTTAAGGGCCTCCACTAGCACCTTATCTCTAACTTAGCTATGCTATCCCACATCTTTTCATGGGCAGGTTCACCATTACCCCCTTCTCTCTTCAAAGCACATTTAAAGCCCTGTCCATGAGCCCAGACAGACCCTGGGCCAGAATTCTTTTCCTCATGACCTAGGTGGACATCATCAGGAGCCATCAGTCACTTTTGATAGCTCTCAGGCTCTCAGTGACTTCATCGTTGCTAGTCTGAACTATCAGTAAGGAATAATAATCAGAGGGGTGAACTGGAGTAGGGAGTCTGTCTCCTGCTCACACTCCCTGATGCTCTTCAATCTCTCCACCTCCTCCTTGAGCTCCTGCCCCTATGCTGAGCAGATCATTCATAGGCTCACACCTCATGCAGGTGGTATCTCTGCTATCCTGCGGGGGCAGGAGCAGGCTCAGGCACTCCCTGCAACCAGAGACCACAACAGTCATATTTCTGGGCAGGCACTCAGTCTGGGTAGCCACATTCTTTTAGGCAAGAGCTTTCTGCCTAGTGGAGACCATGGCTAGATTTGTTGTCTGGGAGGCAGCTGATAGGTGAGCCAATTCCCTGACTGGGGAGGGATAGTCTGCCCTGCCTGTGCCAACTGCTGCACTATCCTCTGTTTGCCCACTGTTTTCAGCACTCCTGGGAGCTGTGCTCCCTGCAGGCTGCTTTTCTAATTTCAGGGTATGATGCTGCTGCTCTTGGCCCTGCCCCCACCATGTCAGAGCTGCTGCCACATGGAAGGCAGTTGTGTCTGGCAGCTTCCTGCTGACAGTAATTCAGTTGTCCTGAATAGGCATAGTCAATTCCTTGCTTTAGTGTGGAATGCAACTGCACCAGAGCTGTCTGCCTGCAGAGAAAAATATGAGCCAGCAGTGTGTACAGGTGTCCAAGAAGGCCAGTGGCCAGGGGGAATGGCTTTAAAATAAGAGGAGAGATTTAGGTTAGATGTTAGGAGGAGTTCTTCACTCAGAGGGTGGTGAGGCACTGACACAGGCTGCCTAGAGAAGCTGGGATGCCCCATTCCTGAAGGCATTCAAGGCCAGGCTGTATGTGGCCCTGAGCAACCTGATCTAGTGGGTGGCAGCCCTGTCCATCACAATAGGTTGGAACTAGGTGATCCTGAAGGTCCCTTCCAACCCAAGGCATTCTCTAAGGTCACTGTTCCCTTGTATACAGCACAGAGGAGACTGAGCCACTAGTTCATTGTTTGGTTTTGGGTCTTTCATTAAAAGAAGGATGTCAAGTCATTGGAATGCCATTGGAAGTCAGAGAAAGGTAACTAAGCTGGTGCAGGGACTAGAAAACAAGACATACAAGGAGCAGCTGACAAAACTGGGGTTGTTCATTTTGGAGATGAAGAGGCTGAGGGGGACTTTATCACTCTCTACAACTATCTGAGAGAGGGGTGCTGTGAAGTTGGTGCTGGTCTCTTTTCTTGGGTGACAACTAATAGAACATAAGGGAACAGACTCAAGTTGCAGCAATGAAGGTTTAACTTAAATGTAAGAAAGATCTTAAAGGTCTTTTACAACCCTTTTTTATATCAACAACTGTATGATTCGAAGTGTAGAATTCATATTTGCAAGGAACGGTGAGACTTGTCATACTGAAGTAAAACCATCTTGAAAATTGCTATCAGTATCTCTCACTGGAATAGTCCTTTTTTCTGCCTTTTCACTGAGTAAATGTGTTCAAGTTGTCGCATCACTGTGACATCATTCTTAGCCTATCTATTCCAAAATTTATTTGGAATTCCAAATTCCAAAAAATTTGCTTTTTTGAATAGTTATATTTCTTAAAATGTTAAGTTTGTGCTTTGCCCACAAAGCTAGCTGCCAGTTAGCAGTCTCTGTAGTTTTGCTTTCTCCAGACAGCATGTTCAGTGGGCTTAGGATTAGTTTTAATTCAGCAGGAAACTATTCACAGACTACACTGTGGCTCTGGATCTGCAACGAGTGAAATGCAGAAGTTCATGTCATCCTTTTGCTTATAAGCTGTTTATTAAAGTTCAGAAACACTTCCATGCTTCAGTTTTGTAATGCTTGAACAGGAGATGAGAGGTTTTTTGTTTTGACATTGTTACTGGGTTTTGATTTACTTATATTTCTTTCCCAGCCTGCCAGGTGAAATGAATTTGTCGTTGTTAGAAAATCTAGATTTTTATCTTTTTGGCCCTTGAAAACTGAGAGCAGTAATTCAACCTTCTAAGTATATCTTTCTTCTCTATTACCCTCCTTCCATCTCGATTTCTGGTTTGTACAGAGATTAATTATTAAAACATTTTGGTTTACAGGGAGGTTGTGTTGATTCAACAAACCAGAGCCTTGCTCTGCTGCTCATGACCCTTGGACAACAGGATGTTTCCAAAGTCCTGTTAGGACCTCTGTCTCCATACACGTAAGTTGTTTTTTATGTTTATTTTTTCATTTTCATTACTTAGTCTTGTTTAATTCTCTATCACACAGCTATTTATTCTACATGAAAGATGTTGTCTGTGGCTGGGAGTAGAACAACTTGTATCTGTCTTAAAATGAGACAGGTAGTGTAAGTTACCTAGTGTTTATTTTTACAGGTTAAAATATTATTTCCTTACCGTTGTATATTCTTCCTGATTCTGAAGCAATTAAAATTGCAGCGGTGAGGTTTATTGTGGATTCTTGGTCTTGTATTGTATGTGTACATCAGTTAGCTTTTTGTTGCCTAGCATACACTACCTTGTTTTCCTAGTGATTTCTCTGTAGCTGGAGCATTAAATGGCCTGTTTTGAATGGCTTGCCAAACGCTAAAGCTGTAACTGTCTCAAGGAAATAGCTCAAGAATTCAATTTCTGGAGCTATGTGCAGCCCTAAAGATTTAGTCCTGTCAGGTAGTGGACTTCTGTGATGCTCTTTAATCTTGAATTTTATTAAAGGTTTGTCTGTCACTAGTAATGATTCAGGGAAAACAAAAGGAATAAATTTCTCACAGTTAGTTGAAACAGACAGGGTAGGTAAAAGACATCCAATACCAAAAATTTCATTTATTCTAGAAGACTGACTAGGTCATAGCTATTTGTATAGACTGGGCAGTTTTCCATTATGCAAGATGGGAGGAGGGCAGCTTATTTGACAATGGCATCAAACAATAAGACTGTGAACTGTCCTTTTTCGGTTATCATGGTACCGGTGCTGTATACGTGAAAGGTACAGTACTGTGATAACTGAAGAATGGTGGTGCCATCACATGAGATCTAGAAATTGCCTAACTTCAATTTCAATCTCTTATATCTGGGCAACAACATTCATCAGATTTTTTGGGGGGGGAGGGAGCAGGTAAGCCTCCCTTTGCACAGGAGTGAAGTAATCCTGTGTGAAGTAAGTATCCAAGTGAAAGGTATCAAAGAAGTACACAATTAAGCATGTGAAACAAAGCAATGACTTGCATCATTCAGCCTTTTTTTTTTCTCCTTGATACTATGCAAGTTGTGTGAGCACAGCACTTTATTTTGTAAGCAGACTGATTTCAAATGGATGGGTTGTCACTTCTGCCAGGCTAGGAGTGAATGGCAGAGATTAAGGTCAGGAGCAGACATTCTGGAGCATCATCTGCCACAAGAAATCATGCAACTCTGTCTAGAGCACTCTCATGCCCTCACTAAGTCAGCTGGTAAAGGGTCAGGAAACTTGACCCTCAAGCAGCTCATCAAATGCACAAGTTTTTGAATTGAATTATAGTACTGTCATCGTAATTCCTTCTCCCCTTTGTCAGAGCTATGATGTCTCTACATTTAACACTTTCACCTTGCAGACTCTAAAGCTATTTATAAGACATATATAGTAGATTGAGTTCCCTGTCTAGCACAATGTAGCCTAAATGTGACAGTTCAGCTGATGGATTAAAACTCTGTGAGGGAGATATGATGCTCTAGAATACACCCACCAGAACAAGGAGATATCTTCCATGTTTGTGTATTTCCCTCAGAGCCATCCTTTGACCTGCTAATGTGGAAGCAATGTTAGGAACAGGGCTGCCCTGAGGAGGAACACCCACCTCTTTGGTTATATTGCAGATTTCACAGTGCTTGTCTGTTGAGCTGCTCATAATTCTGGGTGCTCACTGTGTTGCCACCTCACCAAGAGTGCATGGTAACAAATTTTAAATCTGGCATGAGATGAGGGCCTTGCTGCTTGGTCTGGTCTGCGTGCAGATGAATCTGTGTAGACCAGGGGGCACACAGAGAACAGCAATGGGAAAGCACTGCTGCCAGCTTGAAAGGCCTCAGAGAGGAAAAAGGCACGTGTGCTTCGGAGTGAAAGTCCCCAGAAACTGCGTCTAAGAACTGCTCGGGAGCTGTGGTGTGCAGGGCACCAAAATGGCAGGCGAAAACCTGACAGGGCCGAGCACAAGCAAGGAGAAGGCGAGGAAGAAAAGGCAGCCGCGGCCCAAGGGAGAGTTCGCCTGCCTGCGGCAGCAAACAGGCAATAGCCACCTCCCGCTGCGGCCGCTGCGCCTGCTCGTGGGTGCTGCCCACCGCCGCGTTGAGCTGCCCCAGAGCTGCCGGCTCGGCGACCGTCAGCCGGAGGGGCGGGTGCAGCCCTCGCTATTTCACTTTCCTGTCTCCCTTCTCCGGGGCTGGCTGGGGCCTTCCCTCCTCCCCTTCCTCCCTCCCCCCCCGATTGCAGCGCCCACTGGCGGCGGCGGCGGCCGGCGCGGTGCAGGCCGGGACCAGCCGCTCCGAGGGGGCGGGAGCCTCAGGCCAGGCCTGGCGGGGCCGGCTCTGGCCCTGCTTTGTTGCTGTTGTGTACGGCATGTGAGCTTCCATGTGCGCTGCACTGTGTTTGGAGTAAAGGAACAGCCCAGGCCTTGTTGGCATCCTAGTCTTCTCAAGTGGTGATTAACGAGCTGGTCACTTTGCCCTGACAGCAAGCTAGAACACATGAAGTGAGTATGCTGTTCAGTAGGCTTCTGGGAAAAGAGGGCCCTTCTGCGAGCTTACTTTTATATATATATATGTAATTGTTGTGCAGTAATTGTTAATTCTGGGGAGTCTGGCACTGCGGAACATCTCTGTTGTGGTTCAGTTAACTGTCCTTCAGCTTAACGGAGTAGAGAGAGAATAAAGACTGAGACTCCAGCAAGATAAAACTGTGCTATACTGCTCACTCCCTCTGTCACTCCTCCATTTGGCTCATGCATGTTTGATGCAACTGCCTATTATTTGCGATGTAGACCTGCCCACACCTTTATCAGCCTCAAGCTAATAGCAGCCCACTTTGTGCTTCATTTTGTCATCTGTCTCTTCCCCCTCTTTTTCTCCCATTTCCAGAGTTCTTACCTCATGTTTCATTTGCTCACAAATTCTCCTTCTTGATCTCCATGCAGCCTCCCTGTCTCCCATTCCTTTAAGCCTGTCTTATTTACTCAGGGGCTTTTGCTTTTTCACTCTATCCAAAAGTAGAGGCAGAGCAGCAATAGTCTACAAACATATGAAGAGAAGTACAGGGTGGGACAGTCCAGTGGACACGTTGCACAGCTTGCTGATCAGCTTTTAGGATTTTCCCCTAAACCTCTGGTTCCGTGCTGCCTTTGGCACTTATGCAGTTTGTTCTGTATCCTTGCCACTCAGTGCAGTGTTCCTGCTGTTTTGGACTTGACTGTTTGCTTGTCACACTGCCAGAGCTCTGCGAAGGGACCCAGCTAGCACGGAGGCTGATACAGAGCTTGTTGCCAGCTTTATTGAAGCATTTGTGCCAGCGTATGCCCATTTGCGTACTTACAGCCTCCCCTTGGAGCTGAGGAGGCATGGAAGAAAAGACGGTGTTCATTTCTTCCTTAAAACTGTTAACGCATTCAGATGTGAGAGCTGGTGCCTGTGTTGAGGCTGGTCACTAGCCCAGCAAGGTGGGGTGAAAAGTTGTACGTAGCAGGGGGATCCACATGCCCACATTCACCCTACAGAGGTATTCAGCTGACTGCTCCAAAGGCAAATCACCAGGCACAGACCAGTGTCGTTGACAGTAGCCTCTGTTTGCCTGGCTCCTGCTGTTTCTCTCTTCTCCCCATGCACACATCCAAGTGCAGGAGTAGAACTCAAGTGGGTAACACAGTTCCTGATTCTGTAGCGCCCACTGTGCTTGTGTTTAGAAGCTCCTGAATTTCTGTGTATAGAAGGTGCCAGGAGCTTTGTGATGTTGCTTTGGGGTCTGTCATCTGCCCTTGCTCTCCTGCTTCCCATTTTGTGGGTACTTTTTCTTGATTTGATGTCATGATGCAAGTGTGATTAGCTTGTGATTATTCTGTTAGCATGCAAAGCAGAAGCTTTTTGCAGTTTGTCAACTATATAAATGTGTGGTCTGGATGTGCACATTCTTTTTCTTCAAAGGTTAAACTTAGTCTAAAAAGAGTACATGCTAATTGGTGTAGAAGATTAAACTTCGGGTCACAACTACTTGCCTCTGACTGCGACTGGAAGAAAGCGGTTATGTCATAAGCAATTATCAATTTTACATTTGTAGCATTTTGGTGTAATTGCATGTTCCCTGTTCTGGGGAAGCCAGTAGGAATGTTTTCTTGGATTTTTATTTTGTTTGGTTCACTTAGGTTTTGTTTTATTGTATTTTTTTCCTTAAGAGTTTTGCTATTTTTTTGTCAGACCCTCTCTGCTCTGACAGAAAAAAATCTGAACTGTGCCTATTTAGTCTCTATGTGCCTCTCATTCTGAAATCACAGGAAATTGCTTCCTGCTCTTGAAAATCAGGAGAAAATAGGATAGATTAGTTCAGTTGAAAGGGACTCACAGAGATCATCAGGTCCAACTGCCTGGTCACTTCAGGGCAAACCAGAAGTGAAAGGGCATTATCCAAATGCCTCTTGAACATCGAAGGGCATGGACCATCAGTCACCTCACTAGGAAGCCTAGAAATATGCCCCCAAGGCCAGACTCTTGGCTATCTCTATTTAATCTTTTGTTTCTGCTTTAAACTCTGGGAGTTGGAGAGGTACTGTACTGTGGGTTGGTACAGGGTTCTTACGACCCTAGTGGAGAGTCAGCATCATGACTAAGTAACCTTGCCTGGCTACACCTGTTCTTTCTCCCCTTGTTTTCCTTCCTTAGCATTTTGTCTTGCTGTTACCAGGCATTCCGTCTCTCTCTGCTTATACAGAGTACATGTTTTCAGTAGGGGTCACTAGCAGCAGTGCAAGTGAGAAAAAATTTTGGAGCCTGTAGGCTTGTTTCTCTGTACTGAGCAATCTTCTCATGCTTATTGTGCTCACTGTGCTTATCATTGGAATTGACATTAGTAGGTACTGCTGTTGTGCTTTTTGTTTTGTTTCTTAAATTCTGTTGTTTTCTCTCCCTCAGAATTGAGTTTCTGCGACACCTGAGAAGCTTCTTCCAGATCATGTTTAAAATTGAAATGAAGTCCCCTGAAGAAGAACACAAGGGTGGGGAGAAAGTCTTGATGACATGTGTTGGCATTGGATTTTCCAACCTTAGTAAAACAATAAGATAAGAAACTTACCTGCAGACTTTACAAAATGGGATGTCAGAAAACATTGCAAAAATCTGATAAAAAGTGTCTTCCCCTGTGCTTATTCTGGCACCAGGAAAACTAGTGCAGACTTACTCCATCTTGCTGCATGTAAACAATAAAATTACTTCAGGCTGTTTAGACCTGTGTTCTTTTTGAAGATGCATTACTGCTATGCATGGAATGACATGTTTTGTGCAACTGCATCGTTTTAAAAGAGGGATTATAGTGGATCACCACTGTTTGGATTGACAGGTGCTGGAAGTTCCTATCAGGATATGAATTCTTACCCAATAAAAAGCTTTTGGTAGATTCAATGCAAACCTGATGAAGTTAATGCTGAACTCCTGACAGAAGGAAAGAGATTTATGCTTGACTTCATATTGCACTCAGTGGAATAAAACAAAACAGTGCTAGAAGGTGGTATACTTATAGGGCAAGTACTAGTGACTGTGTTACAATGGTCTAAAAAATTCTATCCAATGCCACTGTAAAGTGGGTATGACCTCTGTAATATGAAAAATTTTCATTGAATTGAACAAGAACTTTGATTTTTTTAAAAAATAAGATATTTGACCAGCGCTTTATGAACTACTGGAGGCCATGCATCATTTTTGTACTGTATGCCTTTCTTTTTTACAACCTATCTAAACATGTTTTGGAAATATTTTGTCCTAAATAAGGTTTTCTTCCCCTTTAAAAACCAATGAAGTTTTTCTCAGCCCTGTAAGATGGCACTTCAGATGATAAGTGGTTTTTTTGAAGTGTTACATGAAAAGAACAGTTTGGGAATTGTTGGAGGTTGGGCCATTTTTACAACTTACTGCCTTCCAAAACTTTTTTGCAGAGAAGCAAATCCCAAGTAATTTAGTAAAAAGCTAGTTAAAGTTCTTCAGCTATTTTTTACATTTCAAATTATTGCAGAAAAAAAAGTCTGTGGGCAAGGAATAATTTCTTGTCTTGCTTCCCATTGTTACCTGTGCAGTGAAAAGCTGGAAACTCTCCAAATTAAAGTTATGCTAAATATGGGGACCCACTGATCCAAAAAATGAGATGTACAAGGTGAGATGAATAGTTACCAGAATGAATGTTTAAAACCTACGTTAATTAAAGGTAAAGTTTTACAGCACAGCTCAGATTTCTAAAATAAATCTAAATATTAGGAAATACTGTCACAGCTTCAAAAGCTAAAAGATCTATTCCCTTTAAATTTTGAAAGCTCTCAGCTTTTGAGTTGTGACAGCATTTCCAAATGTTCATTGTACCAAGCATAGAAAGGGCGATGTGTTGGCCTGCTAGCAGATTCCTTAGCCGTACAGTAATTGTGTCACAAAATTACCCATGCTTAACTAAACCTCAGTGTTGAAGTTAGGCTGCTAAACCTTAGCCCTGCTGAGAGAAAACAACCAGATTGCTTAGCTCCTCAACAGACTGCTAGCTATGACTCAGAATTGCTGGTTGCTTTACACAGAAAAACGTGTATATAACAGGAATAAGTCTTCCAGAACAGCCAGACTCTGGAGAAACAGGAACAATTCCGAAAGAGGTTTAACTAAGAGCTTCCTTAAAAATTCGATCTTTATGTGTGAAAAGTACTTATGAGTAAATCCTATAGATAAGATCTGTTTGTTTACAGGCAAAATGGTGATTAACACCTGTTTTGGTGGACTGATCCCATGTGGAATAGGACAGGTCAATTTTACAGAAAAGTCATTTCTAACGAAGAGACCATTCATGTTCTTGATCAACACAGATTTTGTGGGAAGGATACTAGTTACAAGGAGATGCATTTTTAATCTCAGTCCATCATGGTAGGTTTAAAAATCTATTAGGGCTTGAACTTGATCGTCTGTATCAGAATAATTTTGTACTCCTTGAGCTATTTGTTAATTCAGTTTGTGGTTTTAGATGAGCTATTCTGATAATACTCTTCATCTGTGATTGGAAACTTTTCTGCTTGCACAATACCTTAAGGATGGACCATAAGGGATGTAAATGTGGGAAGGGACTAGTTAATAGAAGTATTTTTTAACGTGCATTTTAAATGCACAGGACAAGGTGAAGAAGCGCAGAGAAATGTTTTGACAGAAAACTATTGGAGCAAGTCATTATATGGAGAATCTTTCTCTTTCAGCTTGGCTAACAGGAAAGGCTACTGCTGTGCTGGTGCAAAAACTTTGAAAAATGTGATCTTTACGTGGTATCCAATTCCATTTTTGTGATGTGTATGGTTAAATGCTGTTCAGTTTCTTGAGATGGATGGTAACTTTTCTGTATCTTCTGTGTTTATATGAGAAAATTAACGATAAATTGCTGTAGAACAGATTCTGGAGTAGCAGAGATTATGCTGAAGGTGAAATTGCTTCAGTCCCAGCCAGAGCACTTTACTGAAGGTGTGTGGCTGGAAGCCAGTGCAGTAAATGTCTGGGAAAGCACACAGTGAGATAGCAAGGCCAAAACAGTAGGTACATGGCTGTCCTGGGTAATATTTTCAAAATTGTGATCATGTTATTGCTAGAGCACAGATACTCTCTCACTTCTTCCCCTACCCCACAGGTGATATTAAGAGTCCAGTGGATTTTGTTTCAAGCCACTGAGACGTATTTCTGCTGCTTGCAAGCTTTGACATTCACTTCCCAGTTTTTCAGTCATGCCCTTGAGGCAGCAGCAGGAGGGAAAAAGACAATAAGGAAAAGTACTAGCTTTCAGAAGGCATAATTTTACATATAAACTTCGTGCTTGGTCTTTGTTATTGTATGACCATCTCCGCACATTCATTTTGCATGTCTGATAAAGCATTTGAGTGCATTAAAAGGAGCATGATCAGCAGGCTGAGGGAGGTGATCCTCCCCTTCTTCTCTGTCCAGGTGTGGCCACATCTGGAATACTATGTCTAGTTCTGGGTTTCTCAGTTCAAGAATCATAGAATCATAGAATGGCTTGGGTTGGAAGGGACCTCAATGATCGTGAATCTCCAACCCCCGCCACAGGCACGGCCACCAACCTCCACATTTAATACTAGACCAGGCTGCCTAGGGCGCCATCCAACCTAGCCTTGAACACCATCAGGGATGGGGCATCCATAACCTCTGTGGGCAGCCTGTTCCAGCACCTTACCTTCTTTACATAGTAAAGAACTTCCCTCTGACATCCTACCTAGATCTTCCCTCCTTCAACTTAGAACTATTTCTCCTTGTCCTGCTGTTATCTACCCTTTCAAAGAGTTGACTCTCCTCCTGTTTATAAGCTCCCTTTAGGTACTGGAAGCTGCAATTAGATCACCCAACAGCCTTCTTTTCTCCAGGCTGAACAAGCCCGTCTCCCTCAGCCTGTCTTTGTAGGAGAGGTGCTCCAGCCTCCTGATCATCTTTGTGGCCCTCCTCTGGACACTCTCCAAGAGCTGTCTCTCTTGTACTGGGTGCCCCAGACCTGGATGCAGTACTCCAGATGGGGCCTCACAAGGGCAAAGTAGAGAGGGACAATCACCTACCTCTCTGTCCCTGTTGGCCACCCCTCTTCTGATGGAGCCCAGGATACCATTTGCTTTCCGAGCTGTAAGAGCACACTGCTGGCTCACGTTAAGTTTTTCATCCATCAGGACCCCCACGTCCTCTGCAGGGCTACTCTCAAGGACTGCTCCTCCCAGTCTGTATATATGCCTGGGATTCCTCCAGCTCAAGTGCAAAACCTTGCACTTTGCTGTGTTAAAGTTAGGGAACTTCTAGAGAGAGTTCAGCAGAGGGTTACAAAGATGAGTTGGAGCCTGGAGCATCTCTCTTAGGAGGAAAAGCTGAGAGACCTAGGACTGTTCAGACTGAAGAAAAGGCTGAAAGGTGTTCTAATCAATGTTTGTAAGTATCTAAAGTGCGGGTGTAAAGTGAATGAGGCCAGGCTCTTTTCAGTGATGTGCAGCGATAGGACAAGGGGCAATGGGCAAGATCTGGAGTACAGGAAGTTCCATACAAACACAAGGAAGAACTTATTTAATGTGAGGGTAACAGCACTGGAACAAGCTGCCCAGAGAGGCTGTGAAGTCTCCTTCTCTGGAGATACTGAAGACCCGCCTGGAAGCTTTCCTATGCAACCTACTGTAGGGAGCAAGGTTTTAGCAGGAGAGTTGCACTCAGTGATCTCCAGAGGTCCCTTCCAACCTCTATGATTCTATAATTTCTACTCAGTCTGGATACCAGGGAATACAGGATAAGGCTGCAACTGTGTCATAGCAACCATAAAATTAAAAAAAAAGGGGAAAAAAAAGTCATAAGGGACATCTACAGTTATTGTTTAGGTCCTAGTAAAACTGAAAGATGGAAAGGAAAAAAGACAGTCCTGCAAGGAATAGTGTGTGGGTTGGATTCTGCTGTGACATCATTGCACAGAATTGTCATGAAGGAAAGTCGTGCACTCTGTTAGAGCATCACAATGTCCAAGCAGTAATTGCAGTTAATAACTGACGGCATTACAATAAGACAGGTTTGTTAGGATGATTTGTAGTATATCTGTAGCAGTAGATATAAGTGTGAGTGCTGATCTTTCTCCTGAAACAGTAAAATTACTATACATATTCACCAAAAAGAGTACCCTGACCTATATTCCCTGTCTGCTATGAAATATCTGCAAGCTGGGTCTATGTCAAAATATGCATGAATATTGATTTATTTATTTTTTATGTTACCAAAGTTTAAGTAGAAAAGAGATTAGAAAAAAACTTTAAGCTTGTTTGTGTTTCAGCACTCAGAAGGTGCCTGATTTTGTAGGGCTTCCTTAAAGGTTTGCATATGTATTTGTATTTAGAAATGCCTCTACAGATTCAGAGTGTATCTGAGGGAAAAGGTTTCTGCTATGAAAATGTTCCTGAGCATCAAATGTAAAAATCTGTGTCATAATTCACACCACAAGTATCTTATCCACTATTTTCACCTTGTTTTTTGTAACTTGAATTGTGTATGTAATGTACTTTCAGAGAAAACATCTGTGATAAATCAGAAGTCAGTAAGAGAGCCTAGAATACATAATTCCTGTTTTGTTTGGAAATTTGTTTGTTAGGTTGTTAATAAAAATACTGTTTCTTAATCCTTGATGTCAGTAGCGAATTTTCCCTAGAAACAGCATCAAGATCCTGTTCTAGTCAGTAGTAATATGTACAAATTCAAAGTAAAGAACATCTGATTTGAAAGGATCTGGATTTTTTCATGGTACATAGAGCATCTTAGAAGAGCAGGCTACTGTACAGCTTACAGCTTCTTAGCAGCTTCTTACTAAACAGGAGAGTGACAGTCTAAAGCTACAGCATCCGGGCCTGGCCTTTTCACATGAAGACTGGCAGCTGTCTCTGTAGTTTTTCTTCTTGATTTTCAGTTTCAAAATAAAAATAAAGGATAAACTTTTTTTTCTTTAGAATTCAGAATAGTTCCATTGGAAGGGACGTGCAAAGATCATCAGGTCCGAATGCCTTTTGAGCGCTGACAGGCATAGGTCACCAACCACCTCTCTAGGAATGCTGTTCCAGTGTTTGACTATGCTTACAGTAAAGAAATTTTCCCTAATGACCTTCCCCAGGCAGCTCTGTGCTGTTCCTGTTCTGCCATTGGTTCCCAAGAACAGACCCGGCACCTCTCTCAGGGAGCTGCAGGGAGCACTGAGATACCTCTCGCCCTCCTCCAGGCTGGGCACCCCAAGTGCCCTCAGTCTCTCACAGAGTGTGTGTGCCTTCATGCCCTGTTACCAGCTGTGTTGCCCTCCTCTGGATGCTTTCAAGAATCTTAATATCATTTTTATGTTGTGGATCCCAAAAGTACACACTACGTTTGAGGTGAGGCTAAAGCAGTGCTAAGTATAGGAAAATCACTTCTCACCATCTGGCTACGCTGTGTTTACTGCATCCCCAAATGCAGTTTTGCTCTCTTGGTGCCAAGGCGCACTGCTGGCTCATTCTGAGCCCAGTGTCACCAGCAGCCCCAAGTCCTTTCCTGGTGAGCTTCCTGGTCCAGGCACTCAACTCCCAGTTAGTGCCTCTGTCTGACCCTGCTCCATCTGATGTCCAGTACCATTCAGCCATTTCATCACCCTTCACAGCACGAACCTGTTCATCTCATAGTTTAACAGTTTGTCTAGAATTATATTATGAGAGATGACATCAAAAGCCTTACCAAAATCTAATAAGATTACATCCACTGCTTTCCCTTCATCCACTAATTGGGTGACCTTTTCATAAACGGAGATGAAATAACTAAGGCAGGACTTTTCTATGATGAATCCATGTTGACCGTGTCTGAGAAGAGCTTTGTTCTTGAACTGATTTCTCAATATCCTCTAGAATTATCTTCTCTGTAACTTGTCCAGCCACTGAGTTTAAACAAGAAGTCTATTTTGGCTTGCAGAGTTTAAAAAAAACATTACAAGTAGATGGCTTTAACACCTCTACTGTAAGAGGTGTTCATGAAAAGATGTAACTAACAGCTAAAGGAACTAGAGAGTCCTATTAACTGCTTTTTTTCTCTCTCCATCCTCACGGATTTAAGCAAAAAGAGTTGAGCTATTCTCTCAGAAACAGCTGGGTGAGGCACAGACTAGAATTTTACTGTTTTTACAGCAATGGCATTTTCTCCAATGACCCAACTTTCAGAGATCTGCTATGAAAGAATTTGACTGAAACTTTTGTTTTCACTCCTATTCACTCTTCAGTAAAATCCCTAGTTCATTTCCTCCAACTTATGTCTTCCCCAGACAAGAACAATATTTTTAATTAATGAACTATTTCAATCGTTTCCTCAAAGCATTTGGCATATAGATATAAAAAGGTTTATTGCTTGTATTCATGTAATGAAATTCTTGGCTTTATAGATATATCCTTCTGTTTCAAAGTCTGTGTTTTGGAGAAATCCTTTTGTGCCTGTGGTAGACGAAAATGAAGTGACTCTTACATTCCACAGGGAGCTGAACTAGAAAATACCGAGATCCACAGATTCTCAATCTGTGCAATATTTTCTTCACTTTATGAGCACTATAAACAGGTTGTGTCTCTACAAGCCTAAATCTCCGTGGCTTATTTCTGCTCTTACTCTGTTTTGGTCTTGCTTCTTTCTTGGTTGCTTGGTTTGATTTGGTTTGTTCATAGGATTTGTTTGTGTTTCTTTATCTATATTAGATTCTTGTTTAGACTAAACCCTGCTGCTTTTACTTGAGAAAGATTTCCTCCGTGGTACATCCTGAGTGCTATCTGCTATCTTTCTCTGTTAGACTGTTCTTACTGCTTCTGTTACCTCCATGGCTGTTCCTCCATCACACAAGCTGGAATAACAGCCTCCACAATGACACTGTGGGGTTTTGAGTTGCTGGATAATCCCCCTTCTCTTGGAACTTCCATGGATTTCTCTGCAGGCTGTCTCTCTGGCCACTCACCCAACTGGTATACCCCTCTTTTGTCCAGCATTAAATTGTAAAAATGCTGTTCACTGATCTGCTTCACTGCAGGGACTTTAATTCAGGGTTTATAAATTGGAAAAGCTACTAGATACACTGAGTTCTGTATAGCTAAATGTACCTGATGTGGAAACAAAAAGTTCTCCTCATCTCTTCCATCTCAGAAGTCTCCTTTCAAGCTTGTCATCTTGAAGTAAAAGGGTTTAGAACAAAGAAGGCATTATTAATTACAGTCTGGCCTCCTATGTGTTAGTATGTTCTTCCTCTTTCAAAAGAAACTAAAAGGTGCAGGAGGGCCTCCAGTCTTCAGCAGAAAAACTGAGACAAGGCATTTCCATTACAGTTTTTGTGAATTTGTTCTAGCATTTAATCGCTTACTGTTTAAAAAGAAGTACTTATTTCACCTGGTCAGTTCTTACAATGCTAGAGAATACTTGAATGGCCTCAAAGTTAAAATATTTCTGCTTTGGTATCAGAAAACCTTATCAGAAAAACTGAGGAAAAGTAAGTCGTAGATAAATCTCCTGAGATTTAAAGTGAAACAAAAAAGCAAACTACCAATTAGCAAAAATCAAAAATTTCTTGCAGGCTATCATTAAAATGTGTAGTCTCCTTTAAAAGCAGTGCCACATCACACTACTAAACAGACACTGGGCATATTAAGTCCAGGAGCTAGAGGTTGCACAAGAGATAATCTTGAAATCTAGCTCCACCCTTACTGAGCTGAAAGACTCAGTTCTTTCGGGACTCTCTGAAGAAAGCATACGTAGGGTTGTGTTTACTTAGCAGTGTTGTGGGGTTTTCTCTCATTAACACTATGTCTTCATTAAGGTATATACCACTGCTATTTGAAACGCTATTTCCTATACAAAAGAAATAGTGGCTTATGAGTAGGAATTCTGGGGACCAACGTAACTTTTTAGCTCCTTGCTTTTCAAAGGAAGCAGAGCAGGAAATACGAATTAGGGAAAAAAAAAAGGGAAAAAAAGTCACAAAGATGCAAAACACACAAGGAAATAAAAGAACATAAGTGTGCTGGTGCTTCCAGGATCTCCTTACACTTAAAATAACTAAAACTACTTTAGAATATTGCTGCAACATTTTGTAGAGATTAAAAATAATTTGCAGCACTTGGTAGAATATTTTTACAGCACTTCTTCATCATAAACCAAGAAATGCTGATGGTAAGGATTCCAGTAGCTGTGTCTCACCCACCCTCTTCAGGACAACCCACTTCTGCTAGTGTGTTCTGCCAAATATTCAGCTCAGCAAGCCGTGAGTGTGAATAACATGTTAGTTTCACTTTTGAGGGGAAGAAGAAAAATGGTGGTTCCAAGTAAAGGCGGCCTTTCTGGCAATTTTTTCAGCTTGCTTCCTCTATCATTAAGTAGATGGTAGGCCCATCTGTTACCATCTGCATCATCTTTTCTACACAAACTGAGTCACTTTTTCACAATTGTAATGGCATATTCTCTCTGCTTATCAAAAATGCCTCCAGACAGAGCTGGTAGCTCTGGGCTTTCCATTACTGTCTGACTCAGTTACACAGTAGCAGGGGATGCAGGAGAGCGGAAATCCAGAATAGGACAGGACCAGTTCAGAAGGGACAGCCCTCCCGTGGGGGACGTCGTGTGTCCCAGCTCGTGCCCTGGGAAGGAAGGTGGCTCCTCTGGCCCAATGCTGCTCCACACTCCATATGGCATTCAACACACAGCAAAAACAGCTTTCCTTAATTTCTGTGGACAAGGATTACTTGTACTCTTCCAAGCAATTAGCAGAACACGTGAAATTGGTTTGGTTCTTCCCACAAGCTCCATTAGGGGAATGATGTATTTGGAAAATGCTGCATGTAATGATAAAGTAGAGTTGAGTGCTGCTTCTGCCTCTGTATCTCATATGCAGCTACCTCAGCAGAGATTTTATAATCCCTCATAATCACAGAATAATGGAATGGCTTGGGTAGGAAGGGACTTTAAATCCATTCAGTCCCAACCCATTGCCATGTGCAGGGCTGCCACCTACTAGATCAGGTTGCCCTGGGCCCCATCCAACCTGGCCTCGAACACCTCCAGGGATGGGGCACCCGCAGCTTCTCTGGGCAGCCTGTGCTGGCACCTCACATCCCTCTGAGTAAAGAATATCCTCATAACAGCTGAACTAAATCTCACCTCTTTGAGTTTAAAATAATTCCACTTTGTCCTATCACTATCAGATGATGTAAAAAGTAGTCTCCACCTAAAGTCTGCAATGAGATCTCCTCTGATGGCACATCAGGAGGTCTAGCAGCCAGAGGGAAGTGCTCCTGCCCCTAGGCAAAATCCTATGCTTTGTGTGCATGTCTCTTGTGAGGAAATACTTGTCAGAACTGCTCATTCAAAAATCCTTCCTTCCCCAAGAAACACAGTTTGTGGAAAGCAATTTCTGGATCCAAAAATACCCTCCCTGAGAGCTTGCACATGTGCCTCATTTCCATTACACTACAAAAAGTAGAATGAGGAACCAGCGTTTTTCAGTGTAATAGCAGCTGGGTGCCATTCTTTGGAAATGAGAAATGAAAACTGATGAATGCTGATTTGTGACTTTAATTACAAACAAAAATAAATAAATAAAACAGCAGTCAGTATGGCTGGAGATCAAGACTAAAGGAGAAGGAAAAGAAGAGGGACATGTTTGTTGTTGTTTGTACCAAAATAATTCCAGAAAAGCAAGGAAAGTTAATAGTTAATTAAAATAATGCAGAGCCTTATGCCGCAGTTGATTAGTAAAAGCAGGGCAAGCTGGACATGAGCTAGCAGTGTGCTCTCCCATCCCAGAAAGCCAGCTGTATCCTGGACTACATCAAAAGAAGCATGGCCAGCAGGTCAAGGGAGGTGATCCTGCCCCACTGCTCTGTGCTGGTGAGGCCTCACCTAGAGTACTGCATCGGTATGTGGAGTCATCAGGACAGGAGAGACATGGACCTGTTGGAGCCTGTCCAAAGGAGGACCACAAAAATGATCCAAGAGATGGAGTGCCTCCTTTAGGAGGCCAGGCTGAGAGAGCTGGGGCTGTTCAGCCTGGAGAAGAAAAGGCTCTGGGAAGACCTGCTAACAGCCTTCCATTATCTAAAGGAGGGCTATAAAAAAGAAGACAATAGAATCTTCAGCAAGATTTGTGTGATAGGACAAGGGGAAACAGTTTCAAACTAAAAGGGGAGATTTAGACTGGATATCAGGAAAAGGATAGTGAGGGACTGGAATGAGTTGCCCGAGAGGTGGTGTATGCTCTGCCCTTGGGGATGTTCAAGGTCAGGCTGGACGGGGCTCTGAGCAACCTGATCTAGCGATGATGTTCCTGTTAATTGCAGGGGAGTTAGACTAGATGACCTTGAAAGGCCCCTTCCAACTCAAACAATTCTGTGATTCTACAGTTCTGTTCCAGTGGTGACTAGGAGAGCAGACCTTTCTCCTTAGGACTGGCTTGCCCAGGCCACTGGCTGTGCACCTTTCTGAAACCACAGAACACAATGCCCAGACACACAGTGGTAAAGAGTGTTGGACCGTCAACTTCTTTCAAAGATCAGAAGCCCCCTCGCTGCCTGCCAGCATCCTGCCTGCTCCATTTAGATGTCACAGGCACTTCCAGAGACATTAAAATCAAGATAGATACAGTGGGTTATGTCTCACAGCATCTCACATAAGCTAGGATTTTTACAGTATATGACTTTCTCCTTGTTACTTTCCGTCTGTGCCATTCTTTATTGCCTGGTGGTGTCCAGTGAGTGGGTGAGAACATAATATACCACAGAACTTGTGGAAATTTAACACCTGATCTTCTGCCTGCTTTAAATGAAATTGGCCAAAAAATTCAAAAGGAAAACATCTCTGTTAAAGATGTTTAATTTTTCTGTAATTTATTTTTACTCTAAAATGTTTTGATGTTATGGTTTGTCACAGTTTGTGCACTTGATACCAACACTGATTTTTAGACACCCTCCACAATGATTTAATTTTTCGGAAATATTGGTACAGAAAGCATCTCATTCAGTATGAGCAACTGTTACTTAGCACTTGTGAAAAATCGGCACTTTATTTCAAATTGAAATAAATTTCTGAATTTAAATCAAATTATGTGCATTGTTGTTTTTTTTTGTTTTCTTTTTTCCAGGACAGTAAACCCAAAGACAACTTGCTATTGCCTTGTACTAGCAACTAGAAGTAAAACTGAGAAGAAAGAAAAGTGAAATTGGGTAGTTTTACTCCGCTGTCTAATACTAAGATGAGAACATTGAGTGGAAAAATAATCTGAAAACAAATTACGATTTTACTTTGAACTTGCTGTGAGCAATTTAAAGAATTTTAGAAATAGTTCATGATGGTTGTTGTCCATATAATTGTGTTTATATTAAAGGTTCTTGATCTTCAAGGTATCTGGTGGTTGATATGGAAACTGTAGGCAGTTTGGAAAAAGTACAAGACTAACCTGATTCAATTTTATGACTTTAACTTTTATATGGCATTCAAGCAGCCTAGTAATTGTATCTTATACACAGAAATGTACCAAAAAAAAAAAAAAAGTCAAAAATATCATCCTAAGAGAAAATTCCACAACTTCAATAGCAAACAGTAAGAGAATTTAGTTATCCTCACTATCATCAGTTCATCTGATTGCCTTTAATTTCTAGATGTATGATATTTGCATCCTGTCACACTGGCGAAAACAGATTTAATTACAGGAACAGATTAAATAATAAAAACAGGATGAGAAATTACTATTTGGCTGAAATGAAGTTATATAAACGTAAACTTTTGGAGTTTCCTGACTTTCACAGGTAAGTGCTGCCAAGTAAGTCCAGGAAGCTTAACTTTCAGTAATAATACAAAGCAAAAGAACCTCATTATAGATGCAGTTTGTTGAATTTTAAAACCAGATCTAATGAGTTAGTGAACATTTAAGTTCTAGAAGCCTTAATCTGAAGAGTATTTGAGAGGTTTCTACCTAATTGCCAGTAGATATCTTGAAACATGAAAAATATCTAAGATATGTACATATGTGAAAGTATCTATTTCACATAACAGATTTATTTTCCACAAACTGATCCAAGTCCACTTGAGTCATTATACACTCCTGAGTACTGTGCAGGATGAGAAAGTATGTACTTAAGGTCTGAAAGCAGAAAGTGTAGTTTGTAAGAGAGAAGTGGTCTGTTTTCCATGTTTGAAAAATGTAAAAACACTTAACGTGATTCTGCTTGGATATATTTAAAAAAATAAATAAATCCCAAACCCATAAACCTGGTTCACCACAATTATGTTACAAGAGGTTTGCAAGTTAGTAGACATTGCTTCTTCCAAGGAATTTTCAAGTGAGACATTCTATTAGCATTAAATTTTTTCCTGGTTGTAAGTAGACCCCAAAAGGCACAACTTTAGTCCTTCATTATTATAAATACATCCTATTTCTATAACCAAAACACAAATAAAATCACATCTCATTGTGCTAAGGCACTAGCTAAATACAGAGGATATCCTGCTAGAAAGATAGGATAGTTCTGGGAAAACAAAACAAAACAAAGTTAACTCTACACAAGCTGAACTTGATTAGGAAGTAAAGTGAGTGCATACAATTCAACGGAGACCTACAATGATGGTCTAGAGAAGAATCTGTGTTGCAGTCACCAGGAGTTTTAACTGCAGATCCACTGAGAACACTGCAAGCTGGTGTTTGTACTGTCTGTGTCTTCTCCTTCAACTCAGACTGTAGTTTTAATAATTTAATTTTGTTTTGTTCTGTGTGCAGATTTTGTTGAGGAGGGACCTCAGGCTTTTCCTACTGATGCTTTTTCTCACTGGATGGTGCTGGCATACATTATCTATTCTCTCTGGCACTCAGCAAAATGCTCTGAGTGTCACAGAGTGACAATATTTTGTGGTACCTTGTAATGCTTTTCATAACAAGCCACTTCCCATCAGTGAACTCTATTTCAAAATTCATTTTCAGAAAGTTCTATAGTTAGCATGACTGCTTGCCATTGCCTGCCTGCCTCCTTTTTCCATCCACACAACTCTTGGCAGCTTGCGAAGTTTTATCCTATAATGGAGATAGGAGTCCCTTAAAAGGAGTCCCCAAACTATCACCAAACTGTGACTCAGCTGACTTGGCAAGAAATGCTTTTACTCTAATTCATACCAGACCAACCTTTGCAGAGCCACACTAGTGCCGGGGTTCTACAGGCTGGGACCATTAGTAGAGCCATGGAGATTGGTGTGGACATCACTTTTCGTAACAGGCAATCAGCTCCATTAAAGATGAATTAAAAAATTATGTAGTCTTTCACTATTTGCATGAAACCTGACAGAAGCTATTAAAAACAACAACAGCAAAATAATTCAATTTTAGAGAAACACATGAAAATGTTATGCACTGCACATGGCTCATCTGTGTATATACCATTAGTACAGGGTCAGCAATAAGGAAACACTCCTGTGTCACCTTTTTTTAATCCATGCTTTATTGCCAATGCACATCCTGCACACACCAACCCATCCTACAAAATAGAAATCTGTCAGGTGGAGCACTCTTCCTGACTAGAGCAGTCTATGAAGTGAACTTCTTTGCTGCCTTCTGCTCATCCCACCTGGGGAGTTCTGGAGGAAATCTCAGAGAGCTGCTGGAAAGCTGCAGCTGTCTGCCAGTTTGGAGAACACTGCGGAAGGGAAATGGGGCAGTGACAGACACATAGGAAGGAGGAGGGAGCATTATTTAATTTTTTTTCTGTTCTGTTTTAAGGAAGACCTTGCACTGCTTAGTCACTGTAGCATTTAAGTGTTTTCCAGTTAGTCAGTGGTGTGAACTGATGCCTGTTCTTGTGTGGGTTTTTTAAAATTATTATTATTTTTCCTCTGGGATTGTTGTGCTTTGTACCTGATCAAGAACACAAGACTGTTAGAGAAGGAAATGCCAAAGCAGTGCATCTTCCACCAGTAGGTAGGGTAGTATTTAGTGTTGGGTGAATTGCATTATGCGTGCTTAAGGATATGAATATATAAGGATATTCAAAAGTAGACTTTGCAGAAAAGCATTACGACATGTTTCTAGGTGCTCCCTACCACACCTCACTTATCAAGACAATGCTTAGAAGGGGGCGAAATTGGGCATGCCACCAAGATGGCTTTTTTCTTACTCTTTTTTTTTTTTTTTTTTTTGCCAATGAGGATGACTTGGAATTATGTCCTTTGAGGAGATTACTTGTATGCAAACCCATTATTTCAATGTGCTTGTTCCTTTTTTGCTTGTTTGTTTGTTTGTTTGTTTGTTCAGGAAGGGAGTATTCACTCATATCACTCAAATAAATAGCTTTCAGATAATGACTATGAATACTGAACAAGTTTCTTTTAAGAGTGCTCTTTATGCTCTATTAAAAAAAAACATATTTCTGACTAAATTATGTTTCTCAAAAAGGCTAGGCCTACACAAATAGGGGAAGGAAAACCATTACAACTTACGTGCTCATCTTAAAGCATTTTACATCCTGAAAGATTCTAAAAGAAGGAAAAGTGAAATATACAGTCTGCCTTCATAGATTTGTCTTAACTGAGTAACTTTTCAAGCCTTGTTCTAATTCATGAAGGTTTTGCGAATAAATCCTCACATTGTCCTGAATAAATAATGGACATTTAATTTGTTTTCATCTGAAAATGATGAATCTAATTGTAATTTTGAGAGTATTTTAAGTAGTTGCAATAAAACTGTCTTGACCACGTTTAGCTTTTGAATATGAAAATGAAACAACATCTTATTTCCTTGTCTGCTTTCTAACTTCAGAACTTGAAACACGTAATGATGAAGAAAGTAAAACCAAGTCTCTTGCAAAGATAGCAAGTTCTGTAACTTGCTTTAAAAGCAGACTAATTCTGAAGGGGAATTATTATGATAGTTGTAAAAACAAACATTTCATATGTAATTTTGTCCATTACTTGGGGAGATATTTAATCAGCTTCTCACCCAGAGCACTTTATGTATCCATTTAGTTTAGAATTCTGTTAATATGTCCATGTTAGTAGACACTACACATATTTCTGTTTGACTTACTTAGTGTGAAAAGGTGGAACCAAAGTTGTAAACAGGATGAAGCTAAATGGCATTTCACTCTTTTTAGAAGTAAGTTGCCACACATCACAGGCTGACACCATTGTACCAAAGTGTATTAACATGCAAAGGTATGCAAAGTATATACAGTCGTTTAGCAAAGACAAAAGGAAAGGAGAATGCTTGAATAAGGTAGAAATTTGAGATGCTGAGGTTTTGGTGAAGATGCCTTTGAAAGGGCTTGCTAAAAGTGATGAGTAGCAGGAACACTGTTCAAAGTAACAAGCAACCCTGGACTGACTGCAGGGAAAAAAAAAAAAAAAGATAAGCTGTAATGTTGCGAGTCCTAACACAGATGGGTCTTCAACAGTCTATCAACTGATGATGTGATCTATCAGTTGAGAATTTGGAAGGTTTTGATGGCCTAACCAAGCCTGACACTATTAACATATTGAAATTTAGTCAACTTAATCATTTATTTCCCATCCACTTCTGTAAAATTCTTTGCATTTTCAGTGTTCTATCAAGCTTGGCCTTGATGAGTAGAGCGTGACTCCGCACTGGTGTACAACCAACATGTAACTCTCCTAATCTTTTAGTCTGGATACCAGTGCTCATGATATTTGGGAGGCAGTGGTAAATTCTGAAGTTTGTTCCTTCCCCGTCTCTCAGAAACTTTCTGAATAACAGCAGTAGATGCTTGTGTGATTTTTCCATGCTGCAGCCAGGAACAAGAGAAAGACATTGGAAATTAAAAGCAGACTTTTACAGAATATATTACCACAGAGAATTTCAGTGAGATCAGGAGCTATATATACTAGAAGAAAACAAGTTTTAATCACTTCTAATCCACAACCACCAAGTATCCTGTAAGTTGCATATTTAAAGAAACCAAATATGCAAAGTAATGTGAACACTGAGTTAAAATCCAGTTCTGAATTTCCCCAGATTTCTGTAAGATGATGCTACATGACATAGGCAATACTTTTCTTCTGTTTCAAAGCAAATAAACAATATATACCAGAGATGACAGTCATAAGCTCATCCTTAAAGAACAGCATCTTCTTTGACAGTACCACATTATGTTGGCAGCCAGGTAACAGCTTGCTTTGGAGTGAAGAGCACATGTCTGTTGGTGGATTCAAGTCACAGTTACGTCTCAACAAACTGTCAGTTCTTCTCTGCCACCCGTTCTACTCCCAACTGTTTC
The DNA here is from genome assembly GCA_016647715.1 of Pavo muticus. NCBI lineage: Eukaryota > Metazoa > Chordata > Aves > Galliformes > Phasianidae > Pavo > Pavo muticus. The sequence continues at coordinate 79,808 of JACDJE010000658.1, read as the reverse complement.
CTGTAAAAGGACTTCACGTTTCTGTGGATCAAGTCCTCTGGTGCTGGCGTTCTTCCTTCTACCCCGAACTCATCATCTCCTCACGGACACTCTCTCCTCCTGCCTGCTTACCCCAGCAGACAGCCATGCTCACCTATCCCAGAGCTGAAACGAAGCACCAAGCTCGTTTGCTACGCGTGGGTAAGAAACTACAGTACGAAGTTACTACACAAGTTACAAAAAACATTTTAAAAGCCGCTTTTTTTTTTTTTTCAAAGTTGTACTTTTTACTGTGAGCTAAGACAGAAACAGCAGTCACAGACACCGCCTCAAGAGAAGGCGCCTCTGCCTTTGCCCGTTACCACTTCTGCCTGCTGGTCGGAGGCCCCGCGCTTCACTTTCTTCCCGTTTTTCCCCACCGGGAAGGCAAAAGAGAAACCCGCAAGAGACACAAACCACCCGCTCCTCGCAGGGCCTTCCCTGAGGCGAGTAACAGCCGCGCGGGCCAATCGCTCTCCTCGCTCCCCACGGCCCCGCCGCCCGCCGAGAGCGGGACGACACTAGCGCCACGGAGCCGCCCCGCGTCGCTTAGCAGCTGCGTCGTGACGCAGGCGGCGGGAGCCCCACGGNCAAAAATATCATCCTAAGAGAAAATTCCACAACTTCAATAGCAAACAGTAAGAGAATTTAGTTATCCTCACTATCATCAGTTCATCTGATTGCCTTTAATTTCTAGATGTATGATATTTGCATCCTGTCACACTGGCGAAAACAGATTTAATTACAGGAACAGATTAAATAATAAAAACAGGATGAGAAATTACTATTTGGCTGAAATGAAGTTATATAAACGTAAACTTTTGGAGTTTCCTGACTTTCACAGGTAAGTGCTGCCAAGTAAGTCCAGGAAGCTTAACTTTCAGTAATAATACAAAGCAAAAGAACCTCATTATAGATGCAGTTTGTTGAATTTTAAAACCAGATCTAATGAGTTAGTGAACATTTAAGTTCTAGAAGCCTTAATCTGAAGAGTATTTGAGAGGTTTCTACCTAATTGCCAGTAGATATCTTGAAACATGAAAAATATCTAAGATATGTACATATGTGAAAGTATCTATTTCACATAACAGATTTATTTTCCACAAACTGATCCAAGTCCACTTGAGTCATTATACACTCCTGAGTACTGTGCAGGATGAGAAAGTATGTACTTAAGGTCTGAAAGCAGAAAGTGTAGTTTGTAAGAGAGAAGTGGTCTGTTTTCCATGTTTGAAAAATGTAAAAACACTTAACGTGATTCTGCTTGGATATATTTAAAAAAATAAATAAATCCCAAACCCATAAACCTGGTTCACCACAATTATGTTACAAGAGGTTTGCAAGTTAGTAGACATTGCTTCTTCCAAGGAATTTTCAAGTGAGACATTCTATTAGCATTAAATTTTTTCCTGGTTGTAAGTAGACCCCAAAAGGCACAACTTTAGTCCTTCATTATTATAAATACATCCTATTTCTATAACCAAAACACAAATAAAATCACATCTCATTGTGCTAAGGCACTAGCTAAATACAGAGGATATCCTGCTAGAAAGATAGGATAGTTCTGGGAAAACAAAACAAAACAAAGTTAACTCTACACAAGCTGAACTTGATTAGGAAGTAAAGTGAGTGCATACAATTCAACGGAGACCTACAATGATGGTCTAGAGAAGAATCTGTGTTGCAGTCACCAGGAGTTTTAACTGCAGATCCACTGAGAACACTGCAAGCTGGTGTTTGTACTGTCTGTGTCTTCTCCTTCAACTCAGACTGTAGTTTTAATAATTTAATTTTGTTTTGTTCTGTGTGCAGATTTTGTTGAGGAGGGACCTCAGGCTTTTCCTACTGATGCTTTTTCTCACTGGATGGTGCTGGCATACATTATCTATTCTCTCTGGCACTCAGCAAAATGCTCTGAGTGTCACAGAGTGACAATATTTTGTGGTACCTTGTAATGCTTTTCATAACAAGCCACTTCCCATCAGTGAACTCTATTTCAAAATTCATTTTCAGAAAGTTCTATAGTTAGCATGACTGCTTGCCATTGCCTGCCTGCCTCCTTTTTCCATCCACACAACTCTTGGCAGCTTGCGAAGTTTTATCCTATAATGGAGATAGGAGTCCCTTAAAAGGAGTCCCCAAACTATCACCAAACTGTGACTCAGCTGACTTGGCAAGAAATGCTTTTACTCTAATTCATACCAGACCAACCTTTGCAGAGCCACACTAGTGCCGGGGTTCTACAGGCTGGGACCATTAGTAGAGCCATGGAGATTGGTGTGGACATCACTTTTCGTAACAGGCAATCAGCTCCATTAAAGATGAATTAAAAAATTATGTAGTCTTTCACTATTTGCATGAAACCTGACAGAAGCTATTAAAAACAACAACAGCAAAATAATTCAATTTTAGAGAAACACATGAAAATGTTATGCACTGCACATGGCTCATCTGTGTATATACCATTAGTACAGGGTCAGCAATAAGGAAACACTCCTGTGTCACCTTTTTTTAATCCATGCTTTATTGCCAATGCACATCCTGCACACACCAACCCATCCTACAAAATAGAAATCTGTCAGGTGGAGCACTCTTCCTGACTAGAGCAGTCTATGAAGTGAACTTCTTTGCTGCCTTCTGCTCATCCCACCTGGGGAGTTCTGGAGGAAATCTCAGAGAGCTGCTGGAAAGCTGCAGCTGTCTGCCAGTTTGGAGAACACTGCGGAAGGGAAATGGGGCAGTGACAGACACATAGGAAGGAGGAGGGAGCATTATTTAATTTTTTTTCTGTTCTGTTTTAAGGAAGACCTTGCACTGCTTAGTCACTGTAGCATTTAAGTGTTTTCCAGTTAGTCAGTGGTGTGAACTGATGCCTGTTCTTGTGTGGGTTTTTTAAAATTATTATTATTTTTCCTCTGGGATTGTTGTGCTTTGTACCTGATCAAGAACACAAGACTGTTAGAGAAGGAAATGCCAAAGCAGTGCATCTTCCACCAGTAGGTAGGGTAGTATTTAGTGTTGGGTGAATTGCATTATGCGTGCTTAAGGATATGAATATATAAGGATATTCAAAAGTAGACTTTGCAGAAAAGCATTACGACATGTTTCTAGGTGCTCCCTACCACACCTCACTTATCAAGACAATGCTTAGAAGGGGGCGAAATTGGGCATGCCACCAAGATGGCTTTTTTCTTACTCTTTTTTTTTTTTTTTTTT
>JACDJE010000658.1:49096-73800 GCA_016647715.1 Pavo muticus | reverse complement strand
GAGGCGGGGCGGCTGTGCCGAGGCAGCGGGTAAAGCGCGGCTCGGCAACACGCCGCCGTGCTGCCTGCTCCGGTGCTGTGCATGGAGGGGGCGCGAGTGCTGAGGGGAAGCCGCCAGCTCGCGCCGCTCCGCCGAGCTCCCGCGGGGTGAGTGGGGCAGCGCCGCTCGCCTCGGCGGCGACTTGTCTGCTGGCCGCCGGGGCCGGGGGGGGGAGGAAGATGGGTCGGGGAGGGAGCTGCGCCTCCGTTTCAGGGGTCTCCGCTCTTTCCTGCCAGTGGCGAGTCCCGAGCGGAGTGCCGCGCGGGGCCGGCGCGATAGGGCAGTGCTGAGCGGCCGGGGCGGCAGTGGGGCGCGGGGCGGGTGCCCCAAGTAGGCCCTGCGCAGAGAGGGGGGACGGGAAGGCTCCCTGGACACAGAGGCCTCTCTGTCCGGCAGCGCGGTGCTGGCCGGCCCGACCGTGGGGCGAGGCAGCGGGAAGTCCGCCGTCTCTCGGCGAAACTGTTGGGTTTTGCCGGAGTACTTCCTCGAGAATAGTTGTGGCGTTGAAAGATCCTCGCTGCGGGAGGAAGGAACGCCGCGGGGGCTTTGGGGCTCTTTGTTGTCAGCCCGTATTAAAATTGTTCTTGAGACCCTTAGCTGTATGTTACGAATTACTGGATTTCATTTAGTTCCACAGGATGAAGTTGTTATCACTGTTATTATTAAGAAAACAGTTGTGGGTAAAACTTCAGGTTGTTTTTGTTTGTTTTTGGTACAACTGAAGTCTAACAACTCTACTGCCAACCTGATTGGCTGCGTCTTCAAATTCCCTTTTCTCTAACCTGTGTGACAAGGCGGAAAGTAACACCTGGTTTTAATACTTACTACCGGTGAGACATAGGCTGTTCCCTCTGGTTGCTTGTCAGGGAGAAACGTAATGGAGAAGATGTGGAAGTCACTGGAAATGCCAAGTGCAGCTTTGTAGGGGAGGTCAGCTGGTTAATGATCAGTGCTCCTGACATCCCTGCCCTGTATGCTCCCCCGTTTGTCGTCTCTCTCTCTCCACTGTTTCTTTTGTTAATCAAAATTAACAGATATGCAGTTTGGATGAGATAGGAATATTTCTAGGTTTTGTATTTTATGAAAAATCAATATTGACAGGAGACTGTAGGGGGACTGTGTGCACTGTTGAAAAGTGTAGTTTGGATTGATTGTGCAGATTAACTTTTTTTTCCTTGGGATGCTCAGTCTTCATGGTCGCTGTTAGAGGGTAGCAGCAGTGGTGTGCTTCTGGCCTTTCTATGTTTCCTGTCTAGGGGCCATAATTTGAAGGCTCGGGGATAGCAACATTGTTTCTACCATCTTCTGCTTGAAGACGTGAGTCCGAAGTGACTCCAGAGGGATAAATATCAAATTCTGTGTTTAATAACTGTAGAGTTACAGTGTGAAATGCTAGTGCCTATAAACAGTAGTGTGCTTTCCAGAAAAGCCTAAAATCTAAGCTATTTACAAGAGCTTCTTCACTTTCAAAATGTTAGTGACTTCCCGATGTCACTGGGAAGTACTGATCCCTGCTAGGAAGGGAAATTTAATGAGAAAGAAGTTTGCAGAATACAGAAAGTTCTTCAGCGTCTTGTTGACTAGAACTGCAAAATGGAAAATGAAAGGAGGTTGCTGCTGCCTCTCACATGCATCTGTTCAGCCTGGTGATTGGGCTGATAATAACCATTTCCAAATGATGTGGTGCTGATGTTGTACATGACCACAGAGTATGACTAAAGCGAATGTCACTGCCATCTTGTACTGGCAGTGGTGTTCTCTTGCCTGAACTATAACAACAGTGGTTGCTGAATGGAGTTGTCTCTTCTAACATTCGTCTCTTTATTGAAGTTCTGGAGCATTTTTACAGTATGACCTAAAGTAAACAAAAAGCTTAGAGGAAACATTTACAGTTACAAGAAATACTTTAGAAACTTGGCTGAAAGACCCTTGAGAGGGAAATAAGATGAATATATATATATATTAATACTAAACAAACGCCTCAGCTAAGTGATGTTAATGTGTACCTAAAAGGCAACTAATGTCAGAAGTTGTACAACTTTGCTTAAGAGGCAGGGTAAAATAATTATTCACGAAACAACTAAAGTATATTTAACTTAATGGGATTTTGGAAAAAAAAAAAAAAAAAAAAGAACATTTTACACAGAAGACAATACAACCCTGTGGTTTTTTAAAATAAACTTAACTGCAGCTTTGAAGAGGAGGTTTAACTAGATGAGACTTCCCAAGATACCTTTCAACCTGAATTACCCTATCCTAGTGGTACTGCAAGTTAGCGTTTTTGTTTTAAACATCCTATTTCTGCCCCTCTTTCATTTTTACTAAGGCTTGCATGCAGAGATTAACAGTGTAAATAGGCAATACGTAGTTGTATTTTTTCTGTTTAACTCAATAGAATGCTATTAAAAGTCACTCGCCCTGGCTGTGTGCTAATTTCAGTGGGTTCTGTATGAATTCATGTGTCCACCCACAGGGTGCTCAGCATGAGCTCAGTAAGATGACTAATATGAGTGAGACTAGCAAGATCTGCGTTAACATTTGAGCTCAGGCTTGTATTTGTATTTCTCTAATGTGTTTCAGAAGCGATTTATGTATCGGAATGTAAATGAGGAGCTTCCCTGAATTTCTGGATGTGAGGTTTTGTTAACTACTCTGTATAGTAGTTCTCTCTCTATGGAGACTTAGAAAAACAAAATGAAAACAAGTATATAGTATGAACTTTCTTTATGGTAGTTCTTCTGGAAGAACTGCAATCAATTCTATTTGGTATGTGCATATAGGTGCTATTTTTGCTCAGTTGCTTTGCTAATCTACAGAGTATGTTATATTTGTCACTTAAGTGACTGCTGGAATACAGCAAGAGCTACAGGATATGAGTGTAAGGTATCTTGTCTCTGTCATTCACAACCTGTCCAATGCTGAAAGAAAAAGGGTGATGCCACCCTCTGCCACCAGCTCTCTGGTTGGGCAGCACTGAACACAGGGGTATCGGATTTGCGTGGACAAAGACAGAATCCTCTTGTGTTATTGTGGGTATTGAGTACAGCTGATATGAAGTTTTAAAGTAATTCCTAGCTTTATTTCTGTCTTGTTGACATGTACTTATGTTTTCCTCCAAAAAAACCTGCTTTCTAGTACATCTTGAGTAGACAAGTAGAATGACCCGCCTGTAAGGAACTGTCTCTGTAACTTTGATTATGCTGTCATTATATTACACATTCAAACATAAATATTGAAATTTGACTTGTTGGGTTGGAAAAAGAAAATCCTGCAGCCTAATTATAGGCATTTCCTTTTAATCAGTACAAACACTGTCTTTTATGATACAAATTTTCTCTTCACTTATGTCTTTTATGACAGCAATTTTCACGGTACTGTTATTAACACTTCTTAACAAATTGCTTTTTAATCATGGCTGAACATTTCCTTGTATTAGAGAGAGAGAGAGAGACATTGGCAGTCAGTGTTTTTTTCCCATACTTCTATCCCTTCTTCTGCACAGCTTTCTGATTTTTCCAAGTAAAATTAGTATTTGATCCACAGATCACATGCTTTTGTCTGAATTGTGACATCACGGAAAACAACAACAACAACAAAAAACCGCAAAAAGAAACAAGTGAAATTAGAATGTTTTCAATGCCATTCACTACTGATGGGAACACTTTGCTTCTTGCCTTGTGTGTGCCTGTACTTAGCAGTCTGTTGAGCAGCACATCCTTCAACATGGTTGTTTTGTTCAGCAGCTTACATTTGGCTCAATATTCAACGCCATGTGAGAGTAGCTGCAAGTTACTCTTTCAAGAGCTTATTAGTTTCTGTCTGTTGACATGGAATATTATCTTTCTTCTGCTCTTCATTTACTTAGGTCTCAATTTTTGTTGAAATGTCTTGATCCTGGCCTAGTCTTGAGTTGACTAATTATTGATTCAGTTGTTTTTAAGTTGCTGTTCAGTGCTTACTAGGAAGTTGAAAAACAACTTCATTGCCAGGCCCAGGAGATAGAACTGGAAAATTTTACAGGCTTATTGAAATTAATTACTTGGACTGCGACTTTTGAAGTACTTATATATATACTTGTGTAAGTGTGTATGGGATGGTATTCCTCACTTTGTATGCATCCACATCTAGAACTTGTTCTGGTATTTATTGCAGTTCCTGAGCTGTATGTTCTTGTAGATGTGAAATTTGCGTTGACAGTCCAGGGAGTTATCTTAGCTGGTTTCACCTTTATCACGTTGCTTCTGTGCTCAAACAGTTACAGTAGATCTCAGCTTTTGGAATGTGTTTAACCAGTGTCTTAAATAGTATATGTGTTCAAAGTGATGTGGTTAAAGTTATTTGCATGTATAAATTAAGAATAAAAAAATATATATTCTTTCATTTATTGGTTTTATAGATTTGTTTTTATTGCTCTTAGTTTAGGAATTCAGTTGACATCAATTTGTCAGACTCTTTATTTTTGCAGTCCGAAAACAGAATATGGAAATTAGGAATCTGGCTGAGATTTTTTTTTAATATTTTAGAATAATGGTGTTAATATCTTTTTAGTCCTAGCATATATGTGCACATATATATGCATTCTGCATGTATGAGATAGACTGATCTTTAAGGACATGCCTAATATACCTTAAATGAGGATCTTCAGTCTTTGTTCTCTCTGAGTTTCCAGCACAGTAAAAAGATTTTACTTCTACGTATTAAATCTTGCTACATACAAACGTACAGTAAATTTTCTACCTTCATTTCTTAAACAGTCCTTGGAGGCCTCAGTTGTTCAAGTGCATTTAGATGCACCCTGTTGACTTCAGCATGAAATAGGGGGTTGTTTTCAGGGATTCAGTTACAGAGACAGGGTCGCAGGTGGTGTCTTGGTTTCTCTGAGTGTATTGATAAAACTTACTTATCTACAAGCCTAATGCAAGAGCATTTCAAGACAAAGGCTATTGGAAAACAACCATTAATTTCTGATTAAAGAGGGTTGTTTTTCTGGTGTTTTTTTCAAGTTAAGAAGATGCTTTAGAAAGCTACTATGATAGTCAAAAAACATAGGAGGCTTTGTTGAAGTTACAAAGGCAAAAGGCTCTTAAAAATATAGTTTTCAAGTGAGTGTTCCTGTTAAAAGATGATGGTCAGGAAAAAAAATCATAAGTCTGTCATCTGTGCTGTAGTTGGTGTACAGTTTACTACGCTAGGCAGTAAAGCCAGCAAAAATCCTGTTTTGCAGCATTTCTCAGCTGTAGGGAATTCTGCCATGCTAAAATGTTTAGTTCTGGTTTTAGAAAATGTAACAGTATGTGTTCTGTTTGCTCATAAGTTAATTATGATATAGTTGCAAGGGGTAGAAATACCTCCCTCCTTTGAAGCAAAGGAGTAAATGCTTGCTAAAATATGAAGGAGAAATAAAGCCACTTATGTACGTGTTTGTATACCATCTGTATGAAGTACTCCTGTGTGCTGGGAAATTTGGAGTTGGAGCCAAATAGCATTTGGTCTGTATGAGTTGGCATCCCTGCAGGGACAAGCAGAATCAAAACCATTCCAGAATCAAAAATATCCTTATTCTGAAGGTATAAACTACAAAGGTAAGAAAGGCAAAAACAGTGTTACCCTCAGAAAATGGAGGGAGTGAGTAAAAGGCATTGAATTGAGTGATACCTTTAAAATCTCTTTTCTTATAGTTGAAAGAATTGAAAATGAACACAAAGCCAAATTATTTCCATTTTATAGGTTGCTGCGTTAAGGCTGCCAGGATTTGTGCATCTGAAAGCCTGCCTGTTTTTCAGCATTATCATCAAACGACTGAAGGCATTTCCTCTCACTGTGAAATGTATCTCACGTGGAGAGAAGTGCTTCTTGTATAAAATGACTTTGGAAATTGTAATTGGTGTCTCTGACCTTATTCTTGACACTATTTTGACATACTTTGCAATGCTGGTAGTACAGATTCTCTTTGGGCTCATTTTGAACCATTAGGAATTCTACTATAGAATATATTGCGGTCATATAATATGTAGATAAGTGCCTACTGCTTTTATTGTCGTGTAAAGTCAGACTTTAAGCCAGTTTTACAAGAATGTACTTTTCAGAGTCGAAGATTGTTTGTGTGAAATTTGAGTACCTACTCTTGTGAGTTAAGATCAGTGCTAATTATGCAGTTTTTAAGCAACAGATGTGTTAGACTGACAGTCATCTACTGTGCGTATCTTTCCGATTTCTGCACTGAGTAAAACAGCAATGTTTCCTCCTCTTTTTTTTTCCCCCCACTTGTATGTTTTGATATCTCGAGGTACTGCTCTCTGAAGCAGTAGAAAGTAGGCTATCTTCTTAGGCACTGATGTCCAAGGAGTAGGTAAACTTTTAATGCTGGGGAAGATTGATAAGAATCTGAGCAGCGAAAGAGTTTTGGCCTTTCTGTGAGGAATTATAAAACAAGAAATCCCAAGGATCTAAAATAAAGTTAAGGATTGCAGTTTCATGATGTTCTAAGTGTATGCCGCGCAAGATGTTTCTTTCCTCAGCCTTTCATAAACTCTGGAATTTGCTGCTCCATCAGCTTTGTAAACACAACAGCTCTTTGTAAGGTTGTGCTATATCACAACTGTCACTTAACTTAAAGACTTTTTCTGATCTCTGGAACAAGTGGCAAAAGGGGAGGGGAGTGGACAAGGTAGCTTCTTAAAAAGGCTTCCAATGCCAGAGAAAATGTTGTGCAACAGCACACTGGATAACCCCAAAAATGAACTGAACTACAAAAGAAAGTTTGGGTTCCCTGTGGAATCTGAGGACATGGGATTGCACAAGACCCAGATCTTTAGCTGTGGGCAATAAAGCATGTCAGTCCAACAGCTGGCTTCCAAAAGTTTGAGACTTTGGAACTATTCTAACTGTGCAAATAGGTGCACAGTTATCTTTTAATTGCTCTACAACTATGCTACCATAAACCTTTGTAACTGTGTTGTCTAGTAGGGATTTTGTGAATAAAGAATTCTGGTTGCTTTTGTATTAATCTAGCATCAGCTAACAGTGATTTCAAGGCTTCTGGCTAAATTTAGGACATCCTGTTCCAAGAGTCTTTTGACCCCTTAAACTGGAGACTGTCACACTGATTGTCTGTTTTCAACACTGAAAGAATGGTGAAGCTGCACTGAATTCCAGGGAGTATTCTGAAAACATGGTTGCAGAAGTTGAGTAGAACCATGTTAGACTTAAGTTTGTCATGATGAGAAAATGAAATAGTTGGTAGAACTTATGGGCCTGTGCAAGGTAGATGTCAAAAATGAGGTGGAGTCTCCACTTATACTTTTAGACATTTGTAGACCTAAAAACAGTGTGATAAGTAGACTTGAGCCAAAATGGAGAATAAATCGGGTGGTTTGTCTGGTTGAGGTTAGTGAGATTACCCCAGCATAAGAACCAAATCAATTTGAAGTGTTGCATGTATGATTATAATGCATTATTAAGGTAGAATTAGCTGAAGTTCCAGCAACTGGAGGCCAGAGGAGTTGTGCAAGACATTTTAAATTTCATGTTGTTCTTCCTATCCAAGCTGGTTCAAGCATGTAAACAGTGTTTACAAAGGTACCAGTGGTATGCAGCAGACTTAAACCATCCTGTAATGTTCTTGAGTTTTATTATTTTTCCATGTCTGTCTGTCTGTCTTAGAGCTCATCCATTTGCTTATCAATACTTTTGCCTGTAGACTCACAGGACTGAGTTTTAAGCCGTTGTAAGCAAAATAGAGCTGTAATATGTCGATGGTTGCATAGGTTTTTTTTTTTTTTTTTTTTTTTGGAGCTCCTGAACTTGAGCTAAGATGTTTCTTAACAATTTGTTAAAAGATGATATGTTGTCATATTGTTTAAGATATTGTGCTGTGATCTGATGACTGTACATGCTGGTGAAATGGTGTTTCTTATAGTCAGACTTCTAAGAAGAAAAATTGGAGTTTGTCATTACCTGGTGGTAGAGCAAATTAGCCACATGTCAATATGTCCAGATGTGATAGTTTCAAAGGAGTTACAAGCCAAGCTACTTATTCTATGTATTGTATCTCTCTTTCAAAGGACATACCCAAGTAGCAGAATCTCAGTTCTGTCTTTCTAGTTTCGTATTGGTAAGCAGCCTTGTGGACTGTTCCGTGTTACTTATGCGCAATATCTTTGAGCAACTTTCTGTTTAGATTACTTGAAACATTTTCAGGAAATTTGGAAAAGCTTCGATTTCAAACTGGCACTTTGTGTGAATGTATCAAATTATTTTTCTCTTCCCCCACATCTGAAATCTGTCTTGACTGGAAAACTTAGCATTGTTTTGACTTGCCATGCTGTAGCCGAAGTGTTTCCTACTGAGAATGCTTATGAGGAAGCGACCTCCAGCATCCTTTGTCATATATTGAAACAATAGATTAAATATGTGTGAGCCTGGAAAAGGTTGTTGCATATCAAGTTAAATGTACAGACACAAAACAAGAGTGATTACTTCAAATCTGCTAAGGCATACATTTAATCAAATAATTTAATTTTTTATTATACTGTATTCACAGAATCAGAGAGTAGTGTACTGTGAAGTGGACTTCAGTAGGTTTCCAGTTCAAACTCCTGCCCAAAGCAGCATTGGTAAGGAGATCATGACGGGTTGGTTACTCAGAGCTGTATCTGGTGAGGTCATGAAAACTCTCAAAGATAGAGTCATCACATCTTCTCTGGGTCTTAGTTGTATTGCTGGGCTCTCCTCAGGGTGACAGAATTTCTCCTTATGTCCCGTCTCAATCTTTTAGACCTCTTGTCTGATGAAGAGCCAGGCTCTGACTTTCCAAGAACTTCCCTCTAGGTTCTGGAGCCTCCTGCTAGGTCTTCAGAAGTCATCTGTTCTTCAAGTTGAACAGGCCCAACTCTCCCAGTCTGTCTTCCAGTGACCACATCCTTGTCCCCTACTGTGAACACTTTTCAGTTTGTAAGCTTTTTTCTGTGTTGGGGATTGGCTGGGAGTGGAACAGGGACTGGACAGTGTGTTTTAAATTCAGATAAGAGATGAATTTTGCCAGAATTTTAAAGAAAGTCAGAGTGGTAGAAAGTCTGGGAATCCTCAGCAACCAAACCATGAGCACTTTCCAAATTTACATATAAAAATAACCGTAAGATCATAGAATTATTAGAGTTGGAAGGGACCTTTAAAGGTCATCTAGTTCAGCTTCCCTGCAATGAACAGGGATGTGCACAGCCAAGTTTCCCACGGCCTGATCTAGCCTTGCCTTAAAAGTCTCCAGGGATGGGACATCAACCACATCTCTAGGCAATGAGATGATGAGGTATACTGGTTTTAAACCATTGAAGGACATTGTCACCAGAAACTAACTGTTCAGTTCTCGTAATTATAGCGCTTCCCTTCTTAATGAACTGCTCAGTTTGAAATGTGAAGTGTTTTGATAAAAGTATTTGATAATGTAGCATTTCTTTAGAAGTGTTGTATTTAATGATATTTAGTTTTTTGTGTATTTTTGTTGTATTTCAATTTTCCAAATGTAGCTTGCCAGAAATATATTAAAAAATATTGTCTTGAAAATTACAGCCAACTTGCTTGTTAAGACACTGTAATTAATTACAACCCCAAGTCTAGATTGAATACATTACACTTGTGTATAAATGAAATGTAATGATAGAGCTCAACATGTCTTGTTTAATTAATGAAAAATCAAACTTAGCACAATGTATTACTGTTTGACTGGTTCAGTGATTAAAGTGGATAACTGCAGAATGACAGCTTAAAAATACAAATGCAAATCATAAATGACTTATAATAAACATTGTCTCCAATTTCAGTCATAACTGCATTAAGCAAATTTAAATTAATTTCAGTGAATTAATCTGTCTTGCCCCGAGACGCTTGAATACTTAATTACACTGAGTTCATATGTATTATATGAGTGTTTATATAGATAAATTAGAGTATTTTTAAAGTTCCTTCTGTTTCTGTAAGATTCATGGACTGTTAAGCCAACTGGAACACTCGGAGTATTATAATTTGGTTTTGTAAAGTCATTAAACTTCAACCAGCTGAGACAGATACGTTATTTTTTGATGAGGTGTTTTCTAGAATTAGTGTCAAGGGTGTGCAGGTGGTTCTTTTGCCACCTTTAATTCTTGAGTTAACAAATCATGTTAATTTTTATATTTGCATTTCTAACAGTAGTTCTGTAGCCTATTTTTGTACTAATTAAGTAGGAGTAAGGTAATTGTGGAATGTATACTTTTTCCTCAAGCAACATAAATGCATGACAAATCAGTATTCCTTTTTGTGTCATTAATGATTTTTGTGTCATTAATGATTTCACTATCTTTGTTTAATAAGAACTTGCTGTATTGATGCTATATATTGATAAAATTCTTTTATCGCTAAGAGACTTATTGTTGAACTGGAGAATCTCATGCACATAAAATACTTGCCTTCTATTTCTTTTGTTTTATATTGCTTTCTAAATTTCACGTTGCTGTCCTTCCTTTATCAAGTGGAAGTAAGCTAAAACATTAGGCTGTTTTTCTGACTGTTGAAGATTATTGCAAAAGGAGCAAGAAGAAATGTAAAAAAAAAAAAAAAAAAAAAAAAAAAAATCTTTAATTGTTCAGGCAAATATCTTAATTCTTTTCCATTGAGAAATAAATCCATTTTGAAGCAGTATTATCCTTATGTTGTTATTAGTTGAAACTATCTTTGCCTATTTCTAGTTAAAGCAAATATAAAGCAAATACAAATTCTAATTGTTAATTTATTGTAGTTCATTATAACAATTTAGAATACTTACTGGTTCTTTACTACAGTATTTTTTCATCCTATCACCATTTCTAGTTGCTCTTTAATCCTCTGGAGAATGAAACAATGCAAATAAAGCTGATGGGCAACCTTTTGCTTTCAGGTGATTAAGATGGCAAATCATCTTTCCTGATAACACATTAAAGACAAGAAAAGAGACTGAAGGAGTAAAAAAAAACAAAACAAAAAAAAAAAAACAAACCATGAGTATCCCTGCCAAAAAATGTAAGATGCAGCAACAGAGTCAAATAGACTTGAGGACTCATTCAGTAAGCTTACATTGCAGACTTTAAAAAACTTCTACTTTTCCTACAATTTTATAGAAACAGGCATTCTAATATGAATGATATTGCATCACACAACTGTTTTCAGCCTACAAATGAGAAAAGTCTCAAAGATTCTGTGGGGAGAATATAGCTCATCTTGACTGCTTCTAAGTGGCTGTGTTTTCTACACTATGTTAAAAGGAGTTGTCTTTTCCCACAATAATCTGTTGTCATTTACAGCAGCAAAAATACTGTTGTTGCACTATTGAAACATTGAGTTTACAGGCAGAAGTAAAGACTCAGTAGGATTCTGGAAACAAAATGGCTTACAGTAAGAAGGGAGCAAGTATGTAAACAGCTTTGTCCCTTTATCCCTCCAAATGCCTGATTGTTTCTTTGCCTTCTTACTATATCTGAACTTTCCCCTTTCTTTCCTCCTGTTTATTGCTTCTTTTTTTTGTTGTTCTTTCCTCTCTCCCCTTCCCCCTGTAATAGAAGAGCCAGGTAGTTTTTAAGGCAGTTCTCTGATCTCGTTAGCAGTCAAGGTCTGAGCTACTAGGAACCAAACTTCAGGGCCAGATATTTAGGCTTTTAGTTTACATTCATGAAAAAACTTGTTGTCTTTCTTCAGACTTCAGCATCTTCAGATATCTGTTATATACCATTTGGGACAGAAGACTATTTCTTCCTAGGTAAAACTTCCCAGTTTATTGTGAGTGCACCTGGGCGGGAAAATAGGAAGAAGAAAACCCAAACAGTTATGAAAAAGAAATGTTAAGATCAGAAACTATGTGCTAGTTATATTCTAGAGCAGCTTGTAATTATAACTGTATTACAATTGGTAAGAATCTGGAAAATCGATTTTTCAGTTGGAGGAGAATCGTTCATGGTTTTGAGGAAGAAGATAGTTATGATTTGTTAGTAGAAAAAACACATTGCTTGTGAAAAATAGATTGCAAGTAGACTCAATTCTATTTGTGTCAGTGGGGAAAGGTGTGGTATTGTGATTAGAATTTGAAGCGGAGGATCAGAAGAATCAATATTTGTCTGGAAGGAAGGGAGACTGGCAGGTGGCTTGGCAGTAGACTGGATGAAAACTTGCGTTTAGTCTGAAACGAAGGGCTCATGAAAGGAAGGTACATGTTATGGATAACAAAAAGACAAGGCAGATGGGCGTAATTAAGTGGGTTGATGAGTGGCTCTGTAAAGGAAATGCAGACAGTGCAAGCACTTGTATGTATCTTCTTGATCTTAACTTCACAAACATTTAATTATTCTACTGGTTATTATAGCTGTTGGAAATACTGTTATGTCAGTTCGAATTTTAATGGGGCTGATACATTGAGAATAGAGGAGTTGTATTGTGAAAGGAATTTAGAACTGTTCCTTTGTAACTTCAGAAAGGAAAACTGATCCAGAAGAATGTGGATGCTGTTTTTAACTGGGGCTGCTCTTCGCTCTTTGAGTGTCATGCTCACTTTTAAGTGACCATGATTGAGAGCAAGGTTCTCTGGCTGTATGTGACCAATATGAAATCAGAATTGAAAATACTTTTTTTTGTCTTAAGGGAACTAGAAATAACAATTTCTAACACACATACATCCATGCATCTCTTGCTTATTTTCCTCTCGTAACTTTTTTAACTGTGGAATGAGCAGAAACGTTTATGTTAGATTATAGTCCTTTCCTTATTTAGACCACGTGGTAGAATAAAGTAGCAGTTTAACAAGACTTTTTGTTTTATCACATCTCTTTTACTGTCACAGATGGTGTATAGGATTAGTTTTGCAATCATAATTTGTGATCTCTTCTTTCCTGTTTGTTCCTACACACTTTCATTTCCTTTTCTTTTATCTTTGTAATGGGTGAGGTCCTTTTGGAGGCTTAAATATCAGATCACAGCACAAAAGATGGGTAATGAGTTGGCACAAAAGACTAGAACTGAAGTTACTGAAGCAATTTCATAGTCATAAATACGTAATTACACATACAATGTTTACAGCAGAATACTGTGCAATTTGATAATTTGAGAGAGAACTTTTAATGGGTTGTCACTGCATGCACAAATAAGTATTTTTTCTGCTCCATGTTTGAGATAATCACATACTTCTACTTTACAGAGTTTGGGAGTAGTCTGCATCAGGGTTAGAAAGTTTCACATGCTTTCAGAATGTGAATAAAATATTGAAAATGTGTAATTACTAATGATACAGCTTCTGCTGAAATGTCTGAATTATTGGTGTTTAGTAAGTAGATCATTAAAGTACTGTTGTTGGACTAGTTCACATTGAGTCTGGTTTTAGCAAATCTCATTATATGATTACAGGCATATTTAAAGTGTTAAATGGTGTCTCCAAGTAAAGAAAGAAGTGGCAGGTCGACTGTGGATTACGCAGTCTGTGTGGGAATGTCAGTTTCTTCATTTGTCTGTCTTCATTTTTGCCTTTGTAACCAGGAAGTTGTGGCTGAATAGAGAAGAATGCTAGTGACTGTCAAGATAGCTACCATAATTAGTCTGTTTTTGGTTTTTTTGCAATAAATGCATGGTATATTGACTTAATAACAGTGACATGTCATTTGAGATTTACAGTGTGAAAGTAGCAGATGAAAAAACTTGTGTTCTTTAGCTCACTAATACAGATGTAACAAAAGTAATGCTGATTTAAATTAGATCATGGTTTGGTAGAAAGGAATAATTGGTAGTGCAGTAGCAGGAAAAATTCAACAGCACTATTCCTGACGATTGCAAAAAATATTTTTCTAGAATATTTTTCTCAATATACTCCTAGAGCGTCTGTAAATTTGTTATTTTGTTTTCCCATTATAAGTCAGTTTCTAACAGCAGCCTTCCTGCAGTTATTTTTGTCTTCTGAAGTTGTGTGATCACACATAAGTAGTCTGATAAATATTTTATACTTTTAACTGAATACTTCTAATTACTGTCTTGAAACTGTTACGCAAGAAGAGATTTAATGACTATTAACTCCAAAAGTAACTTGTATGCTCTGGAGTGATAAAGATACAAAATACTACGGAAAACTGGCCTTTTTTTCCTTCTACAGAGAGCTGAAAAAAACTTTCACAGAGTAGAATGGGCTCCTTTGAGGAATGGAGTAGAGGGAGAGGGGAAATGGGAAAAGGAGGATGCCCAAAATAGACAACAGAGAAGACATTTGAAGTGGAGAACTTTCCCTGAGTACAACAGGGATAGGTGAAAGTGGAAAGAAGGAAGTGTGTAGGTTTTTTTTTTTTCTGCCTCTGTATGCTTTTGTTTTTCTTCCTGCTTTTTGGGACAGAGAGTGGACTGAAGAGAAGGAAAGAATCTAAAACTGGAGTAAGGTTGAAGAGGATCTAGCTACCAATATATAATTATAGTACTGGTGCACTGAAGGCTCAGCTTGAGAAGTACTTTGTGGCTTTGCAATCCCAATATAGACAATGCATTTGTAGTTTGGTGGTAAAGGGAGAAATAATTAAATCACTTGTCAAAGTCATGCTACTGCACTGGAAAACTCACGGAACATCTAACTTGTAAGTAAAGGGGTTCCTCAGAAGTAGAGTACAGAAATACAGATTTGAAAGTAAATGCAATCCAAGAAGGACTGTTAGACCAGCTAGAACTTAACTTAGCATCTGCAGTAAAACACAATTAAGAGTATTCTTATAAAAGGAAGACTAAGGAGCATCTCCATCCCCTTTACTGAATGTGAGTGTGGGAGGCATACAGTGAGTGATGAAATGAGGAAGAGGCTGAGGTACTTAGTGTGTCCTTTGGCTCAGTCTTTATTGCTAAGGCCAGTTGTTCTTGGGATGGCCAGCCCGCTGAGCCAGAAGACAGAGACAGGGAGTAGAATGAAGTGCTTATAACCCAGGTGGAAATGGCTAACGACATACTGCACCACTTGAACGCACACAAATCCATGGAGCTGTTTGGGATCCACCCAAGGGTGCTGAATGATCTGGTCAAAGTTTTCACCAAACAACTTTAAATAATTTAATCAGCTGTCCTGGCTAACTGAGGAGGTCTGTTAGGAGATTGTTGGATGTGACTGCAATTTACAAGAAAGGCAGGAAGTAGAATCTGGGGTATTACAGGCCTGTCAGTCTGAGCTTGGTCCCTGAGAAGGTCATGGAGCAGATCATCTTACAGTGCACCACTACACATACTGGACAACCAAATGATCAGACCCCAGTCAGCATAGATTTGTGAAAGACATGTTCTCCTCTGATGAGATGACCTATTTAATGGACAAGAGTAAGGTTGTGTATGTTTAGTTAAACTTTAGCAAAGCAATGAATACTACTTTCAACAGCATTCTCCTGGAGAAGCTGGCTGCTTATTGCTTGGACATATGTACTATTGAACATATTGACATATGTACTATGAACAGGGGCTATTTAGTCTGGGAAAGAGGAGACTGAGGGGAGACCTTATTGCTCTCTTCCAGTATCTGAAAGATGCTTACAGCAAGAGAGAGAGAGAGAGAGAGGCTGGTCTCTTCTCACTAGTGACAGGACGAGGGGAAACGGCCTTAAGTTGCACCAGGGTAAGTTTAGGTTGGATATCAGGAAGAACTTCTTTACAGAAGGGGTGGTTAAGCACTGGAATAGGTTCCCCAGAGAGGTGGTTGAGTCACCATCCCTGAATCTGAATGTGTTTAAAAACCATTTGGGTGTGGTACTTAGGGAAGTGATTTAGCGGAGAGTTGTTAGAGTTAGGGTAGTATTGTTATGTTGTGGTTGGACTTGATGATCTTTAAGGTCTTTTCCAACTTGAACAATTCTGTGATTCTACGATTCTATTTGCTGGGCAAAAATGCCTGAGCCCAATGGGCTGTTGTGATCTGGTTGACATCTGGTCACAACTGGTGTTCCTCAGGGCTTGGTATTGAGTCCGGTTTCAGTCAACGCTGTTCTCAATGATCATGAAGGGGTAGAATGCACCCTCAGTTCCCAGATGACACAAAGGTGGATGAGGGTGCTGATTTGCTTGAGGGTAGGAAGGTTCATGCAAGCATCTGGGTCGGCTAGGCTGATGGGCTTTGTCCATCAACAAGGCTACACATTGAGTGCTGCACTTGTTTTGCAACAGGCTGATGCAGTGGTAGAGGCCTTGAGAAGAGTAGCTGGAAAGTTCCCTGGCAAGAAAAGACATGGAGGTGCTGACTGACCGCTGACTGAACAAGAGCCAGCAATGTGCCCAGGTGCCCAAAAGGCGCCTGGCTGGATCAGAAGTAGTGTGGTCAGCAGAACTAGGGAAATGATTGTCCTCTTATACAAGGCACCAGTGTGACCGCACCTTGACTTCTGTGTTCAGTTTTGATCTCCTTGCTACGAGAAAGATACTGAGTTGCTCAAGTATGAGCAGAGCAACTAAGCTCACAGGAATGCTAGAAAGACAGATGTGAGTAGTAGGTGTGGAAAGTAAGTAGGCTTGTTTAGTTAGGAGAAGGAGAAGCTGAGGGGAGATATCACTCACTACAGCTATGTGAAAGGAGGTTCCAGTTAAAGCCAGCTGCTTTTCTCAGGTGACAAGCAATATAATGTGAGGATTGCAAGGGATGCATGGATGTGGTGTTTACGGGCATGGCTTAGTGGTGTTAGTTGAATGGTTGGACTTGATGACCTTAAGGATCTTTTCCAAACAAAATTATTCTGTGATTCTAAGTGGACAGTAGAAAGCGATAATGTAAAGCTAAAGGGCTACTGCAAGATTGTTTTGTTCCTGTACATTTTCATGGGGATTTATTCTTGACCGCTTTTGGATGAAGATCTCTGTATGCCTTAGGTCTGATCCTAGTAGGCAAGTAGGAAAGCACATGGCTTGGAAATAATGTGCTGAGAATTAACTCTGAAAATCATGTTCTGTTACTGCTTAGGTGCAGAAAAAAATACAAGTAACAGATTTGTTTGGTTCTCAGTTATAAAACAAAACTAGTCTGAAATCATACGATATGCAAAACATTAAGGCTGTTTGAGGAAAGACGTCTATCTTTGGTCTTGCAGGTGGTTCTGAAACAGTCTGCATCTCTGTCAGTAAGCAAAAGGTGTGTTAAGAGCAGTATTATCTGGAAAACCAAAGATGACTGGGAGCATGGAATGTAAACAGTGGAAACTGTCAAAACTGTTTCAAAATGCTTTAAATTTATCTTCATAAAGTTGTAAAAGAGCTTCAGCAGCTGTAGCAAATTCTCTAGAGATTTTTTTCAATACAGTAGTTAGTTTTACTAATGTCAGGATGGCTGTTATGTAGCAGTCCTTAGGAAAACAAAGAATTAATGCTTCATATAGCTGAAACAAATGGAACCAACTGCTTCAAAAGTAGTGAATGTGAAGAATTGAGCTTTTCTTTCATTGTTAGTTAGTTATTATGGAGTATAGGTCTTCTAGAAATCCTTACTGATACTCTTCCATTGTAGGAT
The DNA here is from genome assembly GCA_016647715.1 of Pavo muticus. Lineage (NCBI taxonomy): Eukaryota > Metazoa > Chordata > Aves > Galliformes > Phasianidae > Pavo > Pavo muticus. The sequence goes on along the minus strand of JACDJE010000658.1, from coordinate 56,267 downwards.
TAAATGTAGCACCATTAACTGTAGAGATCAAAAGGTTTGAAAGAAGAAAAGGGGACTTAGGTGGGAGGAGGCAAACATCTAGGAGTTCAATTTCAGAAACAAAAAATAAACCTGTTCTGAGTCTGCCATCAAAATGTGTGGGAAGCAGGCAGATAGGCAATTGTTGTAGTGCAGAATTCAGGCAACAAAATAACTTTTGGTGTAACTTTTTAAAAAAATGTGGCCCACATTTGTTATCATTGCTGCCAAGTTCATGTATTTGAAAATGGTGCGGCCATGAGAGCTAATTAATTTGTTTTGAACTGTCTGTGCTGGTGGAGTGTAGCTTCAGTCGCACCAAAGGAAATGCTTGCTATCACAGTACTCGTCTATTAAAGATTTATCAAAAGGTGGTTGTACTGGATCTAGCTGCGATGTTAACTTTTCCAACCATAGCCTGTGCTCTGCGCTTGTTGTTAGAACAGCATTGATATTAGTGTTTTGGCTTTTACTAAGTAGTGTTGGCACAGCATCAAGACCACCTCTCCAGCCACCCTGAAAACCAGTAGGCCATGGTGGATAGGAGGTAGTATTGCCAGGTCAACTGATATAAACCAATGAAAGAGATATTGAATGCCATATAGTGTTGTGCTTAGAAGTAAAAACTGACAGGTGTGAGAAGGGGATACTCTCGTTATCAAAGTATTTGTCTTCCCAATCAACTGTGACGCATATTGAGGCCCCGCTTCCTAGGTGGTGGCTGAACATTACTTGCTGATAGAAAGTAGTGAGTATTCCTTTTTTCTCCTTTTGCTTTTGCATGGTCTTAACCTTTTTTTCCGTCAGTTAAATTGCTCATTGCCTCTACCCATGAGCTTTTCTTTTCTCCCTCATCCTTCTCATGAGGAGGAATGAGTGAACATTGTGGTAAAGCTTAACTGACCTTTAGTTGGTGAACCACCACAATGTGTTTTGTTTGGTATGATTACAGTGGCCACCAGTGTTCTACTAACCACTGTGAGCAACATCCAGATAAGTATTAATTAGGAATTTATTTGGTATCAGTGTGTTAATTTCTTTCTGCACAGTAGGCAATTGAATCAGTCTAGTAATCATTAAGAATTTCACATCACGTACAGTAGATTGAAGGGAAATTAGATTTCAGGTTCATCATGTTGGTGGTCTGGGAAAATGGTTAATAATCACAAAATCATTTGTAATGAACTGTCTCCTCCTGTGATACTTACTGACTGTAAAAACTATTATTATTTTAAAAAACCCTGCACTAGTCTTGCCAAGTACTTAGGTGTTTGATGTAAAACATCAGTTCTCAGCTCTCATTTGAGTTTTTTTCAAAGGCTAAAATAAACTCCAGCTGCTAGGAAAGCTGGTACCTATATCTGCTTTTTTGTAAATTCATCATTATCTTGTGATAATGCTGGGTAAAGCAACTCAGGAAAGGAGACAGCTTTGTCAGCCACTTCAGTGGATGGGGAAGACATAGAAGACATGCACCATTGAATGTGGGAGGGTTGTTTGTGTTGAATATCATAAAATTTTTCTTAAACCTAAATGAACAACATGGCTGAGGAGTCAGGCTGTATGTAGAAAGACTAATGTTAAATTATCATCAGCGGGTGAGGAACAGCTAGTTGCACTGCCCTTGCCTGTAGTGCTTCTGAACATCCGAGCTTTTGTGCTTGGACCTCTTTAACTTCTGTGTGGTACCAAAGCTTCCAGAGTCATGTTACAAAAACAAGGGTGGAGTGGGAGTGGAAGGCCTGTGGCTTGAAACCAGCAAGTGACAAGCTTACAAAAGCTGTTTGTGATCTGCTGACTATCTGTGAAGAATACCACCAGCAGTGAGGTCCTGCAAGAACTCATGGTACCAATTGTGTGCCTGCCTGGCCAGAGCATAAATCAACTAATGAACACTGATGTTTTATACACCTTTTCAGAAATTGATGTAAATAGTTGGTACACTTTGCTGAAAGTCATTTGTATTTAGACTGGATAATGTAAAAGCTTTGGGAAAAGCTAAGGAATTCCTTTTGTCCAAGAAGATGCAAAACCAATATATCTAAGTAGATGTTTGCATTGACTGCCTCAGAAAAATTTCAACAGTTTCTTACCCACCTCCTGAATTCACACATGAGAGCTGGTGGACTGTGCAGCACAATTCCTTCAGTTCTCATCTTCTTTGTAGGTGTTTGGGATGCCTACAATCCTTTCTAGTTTGGCTCACTGTGCATATCAGGTGGTAATGAAAATAACACAGCTTCTTCCCTGTCAATTCATTCTGCTTGAGAGTGGCAGATCACAAACTATTGTTGGAACCGTAAGGATTAGAGCTAATTTGCCCTTCTGGTGAAGTATGTTGCTGCAAATATTACCTGCTCTGATTTCTTTCAGTAAGAGCAGTTGGCTCTATGACAGATATTTTTGTCAATAGTTGATTCTCCAAACAGTTTGTTCTCTCATTTGGAATATACATATCATGTTGTCTTGTGCCAATCTGTCTCAAGTTCATTGAGGAGCAAGTCACCTTCACTGTTACTTTTGCACTGCACAAAACAATAAGAATATTTAAAAAGTAATTTTGTAGTCTGTGTTAGCTTAGTCTTGTTCAAGTGTTCTACTGAAAGACTCCTTTGTGCCTTTCTCTGTGGACCACCCTGGTAGACTGCTTTCCTCATAAGTATCTCTTCCCTTACTGCTTCTCATTTTCTGTCTGTTTAAAATGTGTTTTATTTATCCTGACTTCAGACAAAAAAGGGCTGCAAATTTCAACAGTAGGGGACTTGTGGTGTTATACTTAGTATTAGCTGCTGTGGAGATGTCTTCCACTTACTCCCCACATTTTGACAAGAAGAAATTACTGAAATCCTTGGCTGCAAGATCCTTATCTCTGACAACTGAGGCTCTACAGTGTAATAAAATCCTTCTCTATCATTTTCTCCAACACTCTGAGGGAATCCTTGAATGTTGTCAAGAGTGAAGGAAGATCTAAGGAAATATTTTGTAATGTTTAAAACAGTAATATCTCCCTACTACTCTCTGACCACCAATGGTGTATTTTAAAAGCAACTACTTCTCTTTCTAGCTTCTATTTACGTGTAGCTATGATTTGGATGCCATGGGAATGGAAAATTCATTGATTTGTTACCCTGGGGTATTAAGCGTAATATTTATTATGCGCTCTTGCAGTATTTGTTTTAATGGTCTGAGGATGCTGAGTAGTTTCAGATAATCTAAGGAAACTGGAGTCTCACAGTACTTGTTCACTTGGGTAAGCCTGGGACTGTATTGTGCTAGGGATGGGATGGTAAAGCCCTAAATACTCTTTTGTGTAAGACAAGAATATAGAGGTGCAGAAAATGAATTAGTACAGATATCTACCCTTTCCCAAGGTTTCTTGTTTCCTGTACCACCTGTGACTCAGTGTGATATTTCCATCTTCCAATCAAGCCAAGGCTCTTGCTATTATTTTCTTCCCCATCATGGAGCATGTCGTCTCTATGGTTTCTGTTACAGCCTCACAGCAAATAATCACCATGAAAAGGTATCTTTTCAGGAGTAGTCTAAGCTTCTTCCCAAGTTTTTATTTGTATTCAACTACACTTCCAAAAGTTAAAACAAAACAAAGTGATGCTTTCACGGAAGTTGATAGAGGCAGGATGCCTTCATTTCTCCCCCCTCCAGCTTTTTTTGTTTTTTGTTTTTAATTTTTACAGGAATCTAATTGAGTCTGGACTGTTGGTCATGCTTAGTAAATCATTACTCTGTATTTTCTTCTACCTTCTGGAGTAAAGCAGGTTCTAACATGCCAGTTTTTGCACATATTCATGCACAATAATCATCTGGTTTTTTCTTTGTGTGTATTAAGGTTATGCCTGTATAGCAATTCACTATAACTTAATTAGTTTAAATAAGGTGGGGTAACTGCTAAGTGACTGAGTAGACTTCAGTTAAAATTCAGAACCTGGTTCTCTACCCAGCTGAAGATGAGGAGGTGAGAGTGCAGTGCACGATGTCTTTCTTTGTTGGAAAAGCTCAGTGGGGAAGAAGTATAGGGATAGGAGAAGCAGAAGAACTGCTTTATTCTGAGAGCTTTGGGCTCAAACTCTTGTGTTCTAATCTGTACTTAGAGCTAGGGATTCTCAAATTTTTGTCAGGAGAAAATTTTGCATTTTGCTGTAATTGCTAAATCTTCTGATCTGTCATCTCATCTTCTTTGCTCTCTTAATTCTCTTGTTTTTGCCCACGGGTTTGCTTTTCTTGTTGCACATTCTTTTTTCTGGCAATAGCAGACAATGCAAGTTGGAGTCTCCGGGTGTGACTCAGATGCTGCACTTAAGCTGCTTAACAGGTGATAGTCTGAGAAATGGATAATTTGGCTTTTGAAAGATTCTGCATCAGGTGAGATGAAACTGTTTAACAGAGGATGAATCCTTCCATGATGCTGTCTTGCTGCCAACGAACACAAAGGAAGACAGTTAAGCTCTGCCACATTTTTTTGTTACTTCACTTCTGGAGGGGTCACTAACATCCCGTATGGATTATGAGAATCAAACTAATCTGTCAAGTCTGTCTGAAGTGACTGGCAGGGTCTGTCCCAGATTACATTATCCTTTCACTAGTTCATAGTGATGCATGTTGCTTGTACTAGTAGCTTGATGAAGTCAAGTGTTTAAGTGGTGGTACTGTCCATGAAACAGGAAGCAGTTTGAGGGAAACAGATACAGCTATCTAGTGAAGGAGATAAAATTCACTTTTAGAATTCATCAGTCATAAATGGGGATGGAAGAATAACAAGAATCAATTTTTGTGATTTTTGTTTACTGCAATTCTACGTAGTGATGGCGTTTAGATTGGATCAGAACCACTGAAGCACTGAATCCTGCTTCTGCTGAAGGTGTGAGGAATATCTTAGTCACCTATTAGGCACTCAACAATACACCCACAGCCTTTGAAGGAGATGTTAATGTAGTGTTGCGTTTGTTGTACAATTTGCCTTTTTTGGAACTCTAAAAAGTAATTGAACAGAAATTCTGAAAACAGTTTATGGAATCATTGTGTTCTTTGCTTTGAGGTGCATTAAATGGCTCTCTTCTGTGTCTTTCCCTCTTAAGGCTTTTTCTTTGGTGTAGTTTAGTTTTGTGGATTTTTTTTTTTAATGTGTGCCCTTTGTATTGAACTTTCTGGGTTCAGGTAAGATTATTTTTCATTTGCCTGCTTGAGGTTTCTTCTATATACTAAGACTGAAAACTGAGATGCTGTATATGAGGAGAATTATGCTAAGAATTTAACTTTAAAATGGATTTTCTTTTGCAATGTTTAAGCAGTTTGGGGATTTCAGCAGCACTTCCTTGGTGTGCTGCACTGCAACTATTCAGCTTCCTTGAAAGGAATTGTGAGGCATTTCCTTCTTTACAGTAGAAATCCATTCTATTAAGTATATTGTGAAACTAATAACTGTATTCATATCAGTGGCTCATGGTGTGAAATTAGGCAAATAATTGAGACTCCTTGTATTTCTGGGAAGTTTGGAAAATAAGAAGGGTGATTGTGTTTTATTTAAAGTACCCTAGTACCAAACTGCAATGCAGACGGGAGCACGAAAATAACTATGTGTACTTGAGTGCCTCTGCCAGCTGGTAAAGATTGCCTCTAATATTCTAGGCAATCTGATGGCTATTTGTGACTCACAGAAGCATGTTCTTTATCTACAATAAAACTGCATTATGGGGTTTCATTTTTAAATAAATGTAATACCATGTAAATGTTACCAGTAATGTACAAAACAGGGCAGTACAGTGCAAATGTACAAAAAAAATAGGCTTCTCCTATCTTGTAGGATGTTTTTTGTACATTTTTTCATTTATCTGTGTACCAGACAGAGGAATGTAATTCCACTGTGACCTTCTCGTTTTGATTTAATAAAATGAAACTCAATTCAGTTATTATTTGATGACATTGGCAGATGGGTATATAGATGTTTGGTTTGGAACTAGGTGTGGGTGTAATGTTTCTTACATGTACTGGTGGTCAAAGTCCTTACTGTGTGCCAATTAAGAAAGAGAAAAAATCAATTTAAAAGGTCATTTATTGGTAGGTGACCAGATGTGACAAACACTTAAGGGTAGGAGAGAGTAGCAGGATATCCATCTATAGCAACTGGAAAGCCTTGTCAGAAGTGGTCCATTCAGACAATTTTAATTCCTGCTTGGGATTTCAGTTGCAGTCATTGATGATTAGAATATACATTTAAAAAATATTGTAACTAGTAGTATTTATAGTAATTTGTAGTTTGTTGCATATTAAAGGTAGATGTTCAGGAGTCCAAAGCATGCGTAAAGACAAGAGACGCTATAGCCGGTTGTAAAACTCCCTGTTGACTTCAGGAGGTCTTGGCAATTTGTCCCCCGGGTTCAGCTGGAGGCAAGTCTTGCTCTGTGCAGTTTCCGTGTTAAAAAAACAAAAACAAAAACAACCCAAACAAACAAAAAACAACACAATACCACTTTGACTGTAATGTGTTGTTTTTAGATTTAGATCCAGTTCATCTAATAAAAGTAATTGCTTTCAATAAAAATTTATCACAGTGAGGCTGCAGTGCTTTTGACAGGCCTTTTGGGGAAAGCTTAGCTGGGTTTATCATTGTGTCATGATTATGGCTTGTTTTTTGTCAACTGTTCATTAGCCAGATATTTTATATATGTATATATGTGTGTGTGTATTTTTTTGTTTGTTTTGCCTTGGGATGTGATTCTTGAAGTCCATAAACATCTACTCCCTTGCAGCAGCTCCTTCTTGACCCTTGCAGCATAGTCTGGAATTTGTAGCTTGGCAGAACTGAGTTAAAGCTGCAATTGTGTATGTGTATTACGCTGAAAAGTTCCACAGAAAATTGAAGTTGTTCATGAATTTAAGACTGGTCCAGGAAAAATTATGTACTGTTCTGCTATTTAGACAATATACTATCCTGCATGGTTTCTGAATGCGATTGGAGTTTAGCAGGAGGAACTCCTGTTCTGTTTGGCATTACTGAGTGGGTACATCCAGAGAAGTTTCCTTAGAGTACTTTGAGCTCATCCAAGATTGAAACATAGGTGGAAGCCCCAGAGTTAAGAACTGAGGTTAGGGTTGGAATGTGACATGTACCAAGAGACTTTGTTAGGTTTTCCTGATT
>JACDJE010000658.1:0-49062 GCA_016647715.1 Pavo muticus | reverse complement strand
GTAATGTAACTTGTTATAAACCATTTATCGGTATAAAAATATAATTACGCTATAGATTCTTACGCTATCTTCTTTCTTTATAATGTCCTTTTGTAAAGGAACTGATAATTGCACAATCTATAGTGACACATTTTGAAATCCAGAAAAGAACACCTTATCTTCTTATCTGATCTTCTGTTATCGGTGCTGGTTATATCTTGGATTTCCTTCTGCACACAGTCCAGTAATATGAGTTTATCTAAAATCTAAAATTTTATCTAAAAGTTATCTAAAATTTTGTATCAACTCCTATTTTAAAACTAAGAAGTAAAGAATCTACTGCTTTCTTGACTGTTTGTTCCAGCAGTTAGTCTTATTTCTGAGAGAAATAGAAAAATGTATTTCAAACAGGTACTTACGATTATAATCTTCAGCTACTGTATTTGAATCCTTATTTGCTTTTCATTATATTATTTTCATGAATTTGTCACGTAGTCTGCTGCTGCTTTTTGAATTAGTGGGGCACAATTCTCATGCTCTTACTTTCTGCAATTTCCTTAATGTTTTTGTCAGGACTTAATGTCAAAAATCATGGTAGTTCTGTCCGTAACTTCAGAGCTGAGGAAAACACACAAGATACGTGTATAAATAGTTCCCTATATTTATCTTATTCAGAAATACTTATTTCTTCCTTTAGAAGTAAAGCAAACAGTTAAGTTGGAATAATCTTACTCAAAAGAGAGTTCTGTAAAAAATAGATGCATATTATAAACATTGGTTTCTTCTGTAGATCAAAAGGAAAAATAAGTTTGCTTCTTTCATATTCTACAAGAGAACACAGAGTATTTGATACGTTACGTTGGTAAAATGCAGTTGTCTTCATTAGATTTTTTTATTACCCTTTATTTTAAACAAGTTGCTCATTTTCATCATTTTTGTGGAATCTCCACTAGTGGCACACTATGATGAGCCTTTGTTTACCTTCAGAGTCCTAGGTTGTTGTTGTTTTTTTGGCTTCCAACTTCTTTTTTTTTTTTCCTGACAATCTGTGTTTATAGAGATAACGTGATCTTGGCAAAGCTTGTAGTGCTGTATCTTTGCAAAAGCTGCCTGGTATTTCAGATAGCGAATGAGTGGAGGACTCTCAGGCCACTGATGATTAAAGAAGCATTAAGTAAACTATCGTGCATGTACATTTTCCTGAATTATAAAGATAAAATGTCAGTGTTATCATAAATGATTCAACATTATAAAGCAATAAATAGGATTTAAAAAAAGAACACTGTTTTTTTTTTTAACATGCTGGAACCCTTCCATAAAAGAATAACAGAAAATGCCATATTTATATATGTAGTAATTGAACTCTTAAGTCACTCACTATTTAAGAAGCTTTTGAATGCTTTGATACAGGCTTGGGAGTTTTAGCATTAGTTAAACTGCCATTTACAAAAATCAGTCCTTTTAAGTATTTCTGTGCTACTTGGATTTCTTAGAGGGTCATTTTTGTGTGCGTTTTTTATCACATTAAGTAACCAGACCCTGATTCTCTAATAATCTATATGATCTAGTTTGTGTTCCATGGCTGTTTGTAGCCTCATCGAATTCATTTAGGATCAAGAAGGTTACAAGTAGGAAAGCGTTGCTGTGGTTTTCTTTTAGTTTTGTTTTCTAGGACAGGTCTAGTCTTCAGTAGGCTTTTACTTGCTAGTGCAGTGCTATAGAAAAGTTAAACAAAAATGTATAGCATCTTATATAGATTGTATTGGGATTAAATTTTCTGAAATCAAAAGTCAGACTTAAACACCTGAAAATAAAATCAATGTTTCAAGTTAGTGGAGCTGATATGTAAAGGCTTACCTTTGTTTTGTCTAAATAATTTTAAGCACTTAAAAAAAAAAAAAAAAAAAAAAAAAAGCAATACATCCAAACAACAGGGAAAAAAACACCCACTCACACTTTAAGGAATTTGTACATGAAATTTGCATCAGGTCTCGTCTGTTGATATGTAATTTCTAAACTGAGGCAATTAGGAGAAGCTGTAAAAGCAGGATGGGCTGAAGATGAGGATACAAAGGAGACAGTGGAACCTATACCTTTGGGCTGTTCTGTAGAGATTGCTGATTCACTGTGACTTAAATGTTATCCTGTTTACATTCTGACAGTTCCCTTGCCAAAGTGCTAATTTGGTGAAATGCACGTTTTCAGATTCTCTTCAGCTGTTGTAAAAGCTGAGACAGAAGTACAGGGTGACTTCATTCACCTAGATGTTTCACACTGTTGGCGACTATCTCAGTTTTACTTGTCTTCCTGCCCTCGACCCCCCAGTTTTTACTGAAAAATGTTAGAGAAGTTGAGGTCAGTTGTGTTTTTCAAGCAGCATATTACGCAATGTTCTTGTCCAAGTCAACTTTACACTTTGCTTGGTCCACTTGTGGAAACTGGAAGAAGAAAGAAACCAAAAACCACAGAGAACAGCTGGAGGGATATCTTATAAAAATAATTCAGTGAAGAACATGGTTCATATATTTTTATTTTCTCTTTTTGTAGGCAGAAAAGGTGACTGAGGTTGTGATGATATTTTCCATGATGTTCTACCCCGTATGGTGAAGTGTGAAGGTATGCCATTAATGTCTATAGTTAGAGGGTTGGAAGTGTGACAGAAGAGTAGTCTCAGTTACGATATCCTGGCTGTTGAAACTGCAGACACTTCTTTGTCTTGGACAATATAGCAAGGAGGTGTAGCAATACAATTCTTTGCAGTGGTTTCTCACTGCATGTAAGGTGACTGAAAATCTCCTTAATTATTCTTGGAGTTGGCTAGCACTTTTTAGACTGTTCTGATGCTTGGCCAGTAGTCAGGATCTGTCTATGTTTGGTTCATTTTCTTCCCCTATTTTTTTTAATATGCTTATAAATTCAAGTTGTGTTAGAGGAGATAACAGCAGAAGTGTCTTGACTCATGGTGAGGGAGTAGGGTCTAAAAGCCTTGTTTTGCTGCCTTTCATCTTTGCTTTTTGTTACTTCCTTCTTCTTCGTACCTCCCACTTATAAGACTGAACCTATAAGAGTTTAGTGGTGTTACTTCTGCTCCTCCTTCCCAGGAAGAAAACTCTAGTTTCTCAACTCGTGTGAATTTCTGTACACTGTGTAAACATGTATGACAGTTTCTTCAGAGGCAGTAGTTGTACTAACCACTGAGGAGGGAAGTTGCCAAACTGGGGAAGTGAGATAAGAGGACAAGAAAAGTGAGATAACAGAATTCAAAAGGAATGCCCAAAGACTTCAACTTTTTAAAATCCAGTTCTTGGAAAAGCTTGCTGAACAACTATGAACTGGGCAATTTTATCCTATTTTTCAGTGGTAGCTGGAAAGAGTTGACTAATTTTCCTCACAGAAATGTTTGCCGTGAGAAAACCTTTATCTTCTATGAAGGAAGAGAACGTTGTGTTTTCTACCAGGATATAACTATGTGATGAAGGATTTGTGCTGTTATTTGCCTAGAAGATACCATCTGTGTAGACTTGAAGCTTCACAGCACTCCTGTAGCTGGAGGGGATAGGGAACTTGGTTCAGATTCTGGTGCTCTTCAGAAGCCACAGCAAGTGATGGATCATGACTGTTCTGTTTCCTCTGCAGTTAAGCTGTTGAGAGCAGACATCTGCCAAGAAATCTCTGCCTCCCAAAGGGAAAAGACAGGTGTTTGGAGGCTGAGAGAAGAGGGACAGTTTTTGAGACTATTTCATTTGTGGATACAGGGGCTGTTTTCTGCCGTGTCACTGTTGTACGTTCTCAGACTGCGGTGTGAAATGCATGTGGCTTCTGGTAGCTTAGTGTCACCTGCTTGGTTCTTGACAGCATCTGCTAAACTGGCATTTGTTTTGTAACTGTTGATGTTGTTCTTTGGCAACACAGAACTGTACAAACAATTGTTGGTGCATGCTTTGACAAATCCTTCTTCAGTTGTGGCACAGGGAATTGCATTTTTTGAAAAGGTTAACTTGATTTCTTCAAAAGTGTCTTTCAGCGTCACTTCCCTGCTACCTGATGTGACCAGTCCAGGGGCTTCGTGGTGATTGAGAAATCCAAGCAGTTAGATGACTTTGTTGCTGCTGCATTGTACTTTTCACTTTTGTTTGTGCTGCCAGTGCTAATTTTAACTCGCAAATGTAGCTATAACTGTCACCTGTGTACTCTGGATTGGAGCATTTTTCCCCTAAACATCATTTATGACAAAAATGCCTTTTAAGAGAAAAACACTGCTTTCTGTTTCCAGTGGTGAATCAGAATATTTTTCCACTTGGAAATGTGATTTTTTTTTTTTAACCTTTATTGCTTCTTAATTCCTTGCTAATTTATTAGTATTTGTTTTTATTCATAAGCCAGTACTTTGATGTAGGAAAGTGGTTCAACATTTTCTGCAACCAGAAGCCCCAGGGAGAATGAAACTACCAGTCAGCAACCTTCAAAAATACTTTTTACCTTGATTTAATTTGTTCCAGATACATAAGAGCATCAGCAATTTTTTTTTAATATATTTTTGAAAGAAATTAAAGAAACAATTAAGGAGTATCTGTTCTCTACTAATGAACCCTTATTTCACGGTCTGATCTAGTAAATAGAATTCTGTTTTCAGTATTGCTCAAAACAAAATCCAGCATGATGTGGTGTAGTTATGGAAATACGTTTAGTCTCCACAGCTAGCGGACTGTTCATAAGAGGAAAAACTCATAGTGAGGATGTTCTTGAGATCTCTTTTGTATCCACTTCAGTTTCAAGCAAGTACGTACAGATTGACCTGCTGTATAGTGCCCTAGTTTTCCTGTTGTCGTTCTTCATTGCATCACTTCGTAAGAATTTGAGAGATGTGTTAGAGAAATGAATGTTTTTTCACGTACCTCGTGTGAGAGGTCTGTCTGACCTATTGTGGTTACTCTTCCCATGTCCTCTGTGCATATAAGGCTATGCAGATGATGGTGACTCTAATGGACTGAGGATCCTCAAACAACACTGTCTTGGGAGATGTTCTTTGCCAGAATAGTTGGGCAACCATTTGAATTGCTTGGAAATTTTCTGATGAAATAGTCTTTTGCTGAAGTTTATCAACATGGTGAAATTTAAATGTTTTGCAGATACAAACCAGCTTTTGTCAGAGTTCTGATGGAACCCAACCAGAGCTGTTGTCCGTGGGCAACCTTTGACTTGATCACTTTTTTTTTTTGGCAGCTCACCTACCTGGCAGATTACTGTGATGGCCAGGCTTCTATAATATATTTTTCATTCTGCTTTTCAGACAACATCTCTTGGCAGCTTTCTTCCTGAGAAAAGCTAGAGTAATGGCTTCATTCAGTTGTGAATAACTTAGAAATCCCAATTTTTGTTTCTAATCAGAAGAACAGATTAAAAGCCTCTTGCTAGCAGCTTCTGTCCAGTTAGTCCCTGTGGCATGCAGGCAGACCAGACCAGGATCATTACTCTTTTCTTGTGCAAAAGATCATGGACTCTTGCTGAATTGCTGATACAAGTCAGTGGTTTGCCAAGGGAAAACTGTAAGCAAATGTTATCTTTGTTTCTCCAGGTTTTTTTTTTTTACCACATGTTTTGTTGTTGATATGTTACAGATCTGTCATCTTCCTTCTGCATCTGCTTGTTACCATTTGCATTCAAATTCCTGATATCTTAAAAAATCACTGTGTGATGTTAGTGTGTAGTTGATGAAATAGGAAAAATTCCTTTAGAATAATCTAACTTTTTGCAGTTGTTTCTTGTATGAGCCATTGTTTTTCTTGTGTCTATGTATTTAACTTGCCTCAGGGCAACAAGTGGAGCGTGTGAACAGAAACAGCGGTACTGAAGGCATATTATTTCTCTAGAGAATGCCTTTAAGTATGCTTAAGGGAATATTTTTAGATTTTTATGAAAGCTGTTTTTGAAGTCAGAACACGTTGTCATGGTTTTATGATTTTTGATTATCAGTATTCCACATCATAACATTATGTAGTGCACTGGGAGTTAGTGTTCTGGGTACTTATCCCTGAAGAAAAGAAAAACTACATTCCCCAGAAGCCTGTTCGCTGTGCTGTTATCATTCTGCTCAGGGGGAACAGATATAAGGCCTTGGTAGGTTGTCTGACCGGGCTCTTTTTCATCAGGCCCTCCCTGCTGCTCGACCGGACTGCGCATCTCACCTCAGCATTATGGTGAGGCCTATCCAGCTTTTGGACAATCTCTCTCTCTCATTATATTTGATTTATTAACTTCAATTCTAATTATATTGTATTATAGTGTGTTATCTTGCATTCCGATACTATATTTAGTAAATTAGTTAGTTTCTCCTCAGATTGTTGCCACTGCTTTTAATTATTTTGGGGTCCCCTGTTTCCCTTTTCCAGAGGCGTGGATTCTGCGAAATCCCTCTGCCTCGCTAGTCACGGAACCGGGCCGAACCAGCCCGTAAACCGTCGACACACCTTACCTGGGAAAGGACAGCAGAGTTCTCTTAGCGCAGAATATGATACAATTAAAGCATGGATTAACTGTCTGATTAAATTGGCTTCTGTTGTTTAAGCAGAGGAGAAGGTTCTCAGATTCTCAAGATTGCTAAAATATTTTTGTTGCTGAGTACTGTGAGTTTGATAAAGTTAGTGAGAAGAATGATTTCTTGTGAATATATGTGGTGGAAAGATAGGGATCTGTTGCAGTGAAATACCAGACACTGTTCTACTGCGTTCTGGCTAAGGAAAAACTTGAGAATCTTTTTTTGATCCTTTAAGGAGTAGCAGTGCCTCTGCATGCACTAATATTTTGATGGTATGTTTAACTACTTGTTAAAGAACGGTATGCACTTGGGTCCTTTAATTTAATGTTTTTTTTTTTTGTCCAAAGAAAAAGGGCAGTCCACAAAGCAAATCATGTCAAGGTTACTGCATGTTATATGCACAATATGAATACTGTTAGATTTTTAAGATTTAAATTAGATTTTAAGATTTAAAGTTTTCGTATTATACCAGGCCTTGCTGGATGTATGCTATGAGCAGGTTTATTTGTGCTGTGTCTGCCTGTATAACCAAACTGAACTGTGAAGATATCCTGAGTATAAATGTTAAGTATAACTAATAAAGATAAACAAACAAGCTATCCAAAGCAATCTGAAGTTGGGAACTGACAGACTTTTCATCTTACTCTCATGTTATATAAATAAGTAAAATTTCTTTCAGTGTTCTTGTAACAAGATCCACCATAGTCTTTAGAATTATTATGTTAGAGCTTTGTGAGACATTTCTGCACTCATACCTACCCTGTTACAGCCTACTTACCATTAACTGAGAAAGTGTTCGTAGTTGCTGTTCATAATATTCTTTCAAATTTCTTGGAAAAAGGATGTGTGTATAAGGTGGAAAGTGTATGCTTTTGGTATTTTCAAGCTTAAAAATGATGTCCTACTTTACTGCTAATAAACTAGAGTTGTTGCTGTGTCTTCAAGGCCTTATTTAGAAATATAAAATAATAGAAAATGCTATTTTTATATTTCTCCTCACTTGTAAATTGAGTATTCAGGGTGCTTAGTGGCAGACACAACAAACATTAATCCCAATTATGGAATTCTAAAAGCTTGCTGAAAAGGGCCTGTTTTAGCTTGCAGAATCTCCACTGTATCTGTATTGTGTTCTTTGTGAATAGCAACAGCAGGGAAATGTTGGACATATTTAACTGTTTCATTAGTTTCTGGACTTCGTTTTGCAACTGGGAATTTAAATCCTTGCAACTGCCAGAAATGTGGTCTAGTGTAAATGTGAACAAATTAGAGGAAATGAGAGAGCTGGATTTCTGGCAAGATGGCGCGCTGTCAGGTCAGTCCAAACTGTAATATAGGTGACATTCTTTGAAAGTCTGCTGCTAAAAGAACAAGCTATGTTAGACAAGACTTACTCAGCCTAAAAAGTGTATAAGTGGAGTAAATAATTTTGTAAGGCCTTGATGAAGATCCTATAAATAGATACATCTGTAGGCAGGAGGAACACAGGTTGACTAAAAGAGGGAGTTATTACAGTAGCCATTGTGACCCTTTTCAGTGTTGACATCTTTTTTCCTAAGTTTCACGCTTTTTGTCCAGAGCTGTGAGCTGTTCTATCTTAAGCAAGCAGTCATTCTTGTTTGTTAAGTGAAGTACGATAGACTTCATGTTAGGCTGCTTTACCCAATTGTTGCACTTGAAATGCAAGCTGCGATGTTACTGAGCTTACTCAAAATATTGCAACCCTTGTTCTAATGGGCACTGCTGTAGCCAGAGTGAAAGTGACTTGGGTCACTAGCTCAACATGGTTTGTACCATCAGTTCATTCCCAGCTGCCTCATATAACTTAAAATGTTGGGCAGTTGGAGTTTTGGGGGAAAGTTCACAACCAATTACAGTCAGGTAAATCTTCATGTGATTTTCCTCAATCAAAAGCTGGACTGGGAGTAATAAGCATGAAACAGTAGTCTTAAAGCAGGAGGTAATTTAGAATTACCCAGCAATGCCCAGAGGTCTGCAACCTGCATGAGCAGGTTATGGTTCTGTGCTCTCTTAGAATTGGTGCCATCGGATTAAAATGCAAGGAGCATGTGCTCCAAAGGTGAATGATACTCTGCTCTGTCCCTGAACAATTTATTTACTCCATCCCTTAACACAGGGCTGGAAAACTTGAATTAACTCTAGTGGACTTTAGTCAGCCAATTAAAATCTGATACAGACAGCATTTTAAGGAGCATCCTGAAGGTGAAAATGTGCAGCTGTCCAAACAAGGTGTAACTGCTTATCTCTAAAGCCAGATTCACAAGAGAAGAAACACTGTTTTCGTAAGTCTGATTTATGTGGAGACTCAAGCTGAATTTACAGCTGTGTGAGATGGGTTCCGTTTTTCAGAGCCATGGATGGTAAACTTGGTCGAAGCAGCAGGCAGAGCGGAGGAATTTATTTTCCTTCTTTTTCCTTCTGCCCAGGAAGATTCATCTGAAAAGTCATCAAATCTAAACCTTGCAGTGTTCTGAGTTTATCCACTTTCAACTATCTATTATCGTGGTTTTTTTCTCTTCTAGTCAGTTTTAAAATGCACTTTTGTTTCTCTCTTCTTCAGCCTTTTCTTGTGGTTGAAGGATCACAGCAGGGTATTTCCATTTTTTCAATAATGGAGAGAGCTACTGCTTTGCATAAATGTTTTCAAATGGTGTTTCTTGCAACCACAGATGTATGCAAAGAGAGTGAAAGTAGGCGTGCCCTTGTCCTTCCTGCTGCAAGACGTTTGGCGCTAACTTCCACATGAATTGTAAGGAGAGGGCATTATCGGTTTTGAGGTAGAATTAAGTGTTTTAGCAAAATGGAGTGTTACTACCTGAAGTGAATCTGCCGTGTCTTTTTTTAATTCTTTTCTCTTTTAGTGCCATCAACAGTTTTCTTAAACAGATTTTGTATTTACAAAAAAGAAAAAAATACAGTGAGAGTAAAAAACAAAGAAAAAAAGAACAGCTGGGAATTATGAAACAAGTGTTCACTTAGTGTACCAGCTTCTTGTTAGCACTAAGGATCAAGGTCTAACAGAACCAAAAATATGGTTTTGAAAAGTTCGTCATGAAGAAGACAGTAGGAATTCAGGCAGATGAAAAAGGAATGAATCACTATCTGAAACTCAACACCCGAGTTCTTAAGTAATGATATATTTGCTCAGGGCTGTTAACTTTTTTTAATGTTAAGTATATTTCTATTGCAGATACGTTATGTTCTACCATTGCCTGTGTGCCTGCTTTGTCTGATCTCCTCTGGATACCAACAGCAAGTGGGTGACTTTTGATGTGCTCATTTAAAAGGTTTCATCATTCTTATGTTGTACACAGAGCTTTCTCAAGTGATAAAAGATAGCTGACAGGAGATTTACCTGTAGTGGGAGAATGCCCTTTCTCAAAAAAAAAAAAAAAAAAAAAAAAAAAAACAAGCTGAAAGAGGAGGAGTGATTATTTTCAAGAGAAGAGTTTAGACTTAAAACAGCTAGTGCAGCCTATAACTGAAATAGTCTGTAAGAAGAGAAACAATTTTATTATGAACTGGGCTGTGAATGCTGAATACTATTAAATCATGAAGGGTTTTTTATGTCCTCTGCATTTTTATGTATTTTCCTACATTGCGGTGGTTTTCGGTCTGTTAATTAATTCTCCTTTCTGGTTGAAATTATATTATTATTTTAAATTAGTGCAGGACAGCATGGCAGGTAAAATCAATCCTCAGGTGCATTGGAGTTGCAGACAGGAACAGAAAAGTTCGTATAAACATGTTGCATTGTAAATGCTGGTTGTGAGAGCAGCATGAGTAATAATTAATCCTTTAAAAATTCAGTATTGAAATATGATCAAGATTGGAAATATAAAAACAACCCTATTGGATCAAATTCATTGTTCCTTAGTTCCAGAATCAGATCTCTCACAGATAGCTGCTTTGATCACCAAATCAAAATGTATTCCTTGAAGATGTTGTTATTTGTGCATGTGGCAAAAATGTTTATAAGTGGACTGGTAATTTTTGACTTTCACTGAGTTCTGGTTGCATGTTGGGTATCAACTTTCATATATATATGTACATTGCATCTGTTTGGGCAAAAAATACCTATGTGGGTACTGTGAATAACTTAGCTACCCATTCTGAGTATATTAAATCTTTGATGTGATGGTTATTTTCTTCAACAAAACACGAGATTCTCGATGGCTTAATAGAAATGCATATTTATTCCCTTCATTGAACACTGGTTGCCTGAATGTGGTCTTTGCAGCTGAAAGACCTTCATTTTAAGGTGGCAATCTATGACAGAGGCCCAAAGGCCTAGAGCCCAAATACACTTTAACTTAGAAATGTAGATTTATGATTCTGTGATATACTAGCTCTGTGTTGCTTCAGTTTGGAAATTAAAATGATGTATTTTTCTACTGATGATGTCATAATGTTGGGTATTTTATTCTTTGCTTTGCCTTACTGGATTTCTTTTTCTATTTACCATCAAGTCAGCATAGTTTTTTCCTCTTGTATATGTCAATTGAGATCTGTTACATAGATGACAAAGTGAATACTTTCTTCCCTTGAGGTGTTAAGCCATTTTCCTGCTGACATAGCTATTGTGATCTTTTTTAGTAGAACAGGTCATCTTTAACCCGTATAAATGTAAACCCACAAATCATACAGTCATCTTTTCCTTAGTAATTGTAGTTCTGAGAGGGGGAAAAAAATTGGAAGTTACTCTCCAAACAGGTATTTTATGATTAAGTAGTATATGTAGGTTTTTCCAAAAGTAATGTCTCTTATTTCCATGGAAACTACAACAAATCCCAAGAGTACAATAATGGTATTTGTCAGAGCAAATTTTCAGCTACAAAACACTATTTTTTAACACAGTTACCACCACGAGTTATACATTTTTGCCAGCCATGAACAAGAGCCTGAATTCCAAGCTTGTGAAGATCTGCATGGCAGTCTGGAACTTGGCTTGTCTTTAACATCACCTTTGCCGCTGCTATAATATACCACTCCACTGCCTTACTGTGCTCATATCCACTGTTTGGTCTCCATAAACATTCAACAAGCATCAATGAATGTCAATGGGAGCAATTTTTTCCACATGGAGGAATTCAGTGACATGTCAGATGCTGCTTTGTCAAACTGCCCCTCTGCTGTCATGTGTCATATAACGAAAAAATGTTAGGAGGATTTTGGTGGGAAGGTTCAAATGCTGTACTACCAACTTCTGCCTCTGATGTTATAATCTAGCAAAAAGTAATGAGGCATTACTTTCAGAGCATTACTTGCAGAGCAGCCCTCATAATTTTCATAATAGCAAGCTTTATAGACTATGGCCAGAGTTTTTCTTGTAAGCATGGCTTTTACTGATTAAAACTGAAGTCAACCAGAGCAAAGCCATTCTTTAACTGCCCTTTAGAATACTCTGTCAATCTCACTTTTATTTTTTAACTTTTTTTTTTTTGCATTTTAAAATATTTCTGTGCTTAAGTGCTGAGTTACTTGTCTCTCTGTCTTCCATTTATATCACTGAGGATTTTTTGCTTGCATTCCAAAGGAATAGTTACCTGATTAAGTCTGAAAGGAGGCCTTGCTTTGTTATCTACAAATAGTGGCTGCTTACTCTAGTCTCACCGCAGTTGGGACATGTTTTGTTTTAATGTGGAAAAGTAAAATTCAGCTTGTAAGTATTCCTACTCTTCCTCTGTGCCAGTTTGTGACCTGACTAGTTGTTTTGTAAATATTCAGCACAGTCTTTGAGTTGAAACTGGGATTATCGTAAGATTCACATTATTTTGACCCTCAAGTTTAAGTAGCGTGTTTCAGTTGGACAAGTAAGCACGTGCTATAAAATCTAGTGAGCAGTGAAAAATCTTGTAGTTGGACTCCAAGTTTTTACCTTAGTTTTTCCTCTTCTGGTGTTCGATATTTTCCTGAATTAGGACTAGATAGTAATCCCAGGCCTTTGGCATGGTCCCGCACCATATCCTTGTCTCTGAATTGGAGACATATGGATTTGAAGGGTGGACTCTTCAGTGGATGAAGACTTGGCTGGATGGTCGTAGCCAGAGGGTTGTTGTCAATGCCTCTACATCCAGGTGGGGGACAGTCAGAAGCAGTGTTCCCCAGGGGTACATCTTGAGACTGGTGTTCTTCAACATCTTTATCAACAGATGTGAAACTGTGAGATTGAGTGTATGCTCAGCAAGTTTGCTGATAACACTGAGTGGTGCAGTCAGTACAATAGAAGGGAAGGATACCATCCAGAGGCACCTGAACAGGCTTAAAAAGTGAGCCCATATGAATCTAATGAGGTTCAATAAGGCCAAAGGCAAGGTACTGCACTTGGACTGGGGCAATCCTAGATATGAGTACAGAGAATGGGAGAAGAACTCATTGAGATCAGCCCTCCAGAGAAAGACTAGGAATTCTGATTGATGAAAAGCTGGACAGGAGCCAGCAGTGTGTTCTTGCAGTCTGGAAGGCCAGTAGTATCTTGGACTGCATCTGAAAAGTGGGAGCCAGCAGAGAGAGGGAGGTGATTATCCCCCCTTTTCTACCCTGATGAGACCCCCCTGCAGTACTGTGTACTAGGGGCCCCCAGGCCTGGTCAAGAAGGATATGGAGCTGTTGGAGTGGGTCCAGAGAAGTCCCACAAAGATAGTCAGAGGGCTGAAGCACCACTCATATCAAGAAATGTTGAGGGAGTTGGAATTGTTTCTCCTGGTGAGGAGAAGGTTCTCACTGCAGTCTTCCAGTACTTGAAAGGAGCTTACAAGGAGATGGGAAAACCAACTTTTTACACAGGTAGAAAATGACAGGACAAGAGCAAGGGGGAATGGATTCAAACTGAAAGAGGGGAGATTTCGGTTAGATGTTAGAAATTTTTTACTTAGAGGGTAGTGAGACACTGGAACAGGTTGTCCAGAGAAATTGTGGATGCCCCATCCCTGGGGGCATTGAAGGCCAGGCTTGGTGGGTTCCTGGGCAGTCTGATCAAGTGGTTGGCAACCCTGCCTATGGCAAGGGGTTGGAACTAAATGATGTCTGAGGACCCTTCCAACCAAAGCCATTCTGTGATTCTACAAAACTGAAGTGAAACTCAACTTTTAGTAGACCTTCTAAGCTGTTCTTTTATTCTCAGTAGTAAGTGTTAATGTTTCTTGTGTCAGAAGGGAGCTATTGTTAGATAAGTGTATTACAAGCAAGACTGTATGCAGTTATTCAAAGAGCATTCTTTATGTTTCTTTTAGGCAAATGTTCTGAACAGAAACAAAACAAAAACAATGGCCTGTCTTACAATGGCAAATATAGAAGGCACAGCAACTGCCACTGTCCACCAGAATGGTGACATCCTTGGAAATACTAGTGCACCCAAGCAGACGGAGCCATTGCTTCAAGTGTACCTTTATTATTCACCTGGGAAGACAGGAGGAGATTATCTTCAATTTCCAGCTGGAGAATACGTTGCGGAAGAGATTTGCACTATTGCCTGTAAAGCATGTGGTAAGTATACATGCGGTGTTTTTCTTGTCAGTGTAATTGCACTTCATGCAAGAGAGCTTTTAATAAACCAAAGCTCATCATAATACTGGTGTTTTAACGGAAATGCTAATCTCTTTGATGTTTTCAAGTAATCATTATCAGTAGTGATTAGTGCAGGGCTTCTGTTGCTATCAGAAGGGTTGTGAAGCTGAAAGTATAATCAGGTGACTGTCTACTATGTTCGTTTATATTTGTAATATATATGTTTATATATTTATGTAAATATAAGTATGTAATATAAATGTATAATATATAATGCGTATTTTTATATTATATTTATTTATTATAAATGCTTGAATCACTTTTTAGATGGAAACTGATATATTAGGTATAACACGACCACTGTCTGTGGCTTTTTCCTTTCTGAATAATTTACAAAGTAAAGTCAGCAGGTATGTAATCAACTTTAGAACAAATAAATAAATAATACTATATCTAGTTAATAATGCCTTTGAATTGTTATATTTACTCCTACCATGGGTAGGTGCTGAGACCTATAGTAAAATTAAAACGTGCTTTGTACAAGGATTTTTCCTTTCATTGCAGCAATAGATTGAATGTCTGAATTTGGGCACTTCGGAAAGAAAAAAAATTAATCTCAAAGTCCAGATACTAAAGGGACTTTATTATCCACACGTGTGCACTTGTACAGTGTCTCTGTCTCTTTTTGGGACTGTCCATGCTACAAGACTATCTTTTAGTTCTCCGAATGCCACATTTCAGGTGCAAATTACTTTAAAAGAGGGGATCATAATTTCAGATATTTGTTTTCCAGTGAGTCACAAATGTCTACCCACTTTGGAAAATGTCTCCTTAGTGACTTATTGATTGTTGTGAATTCTTTAGTAAGTGTATATTACTTAGCATTGTTGCCAGTGTTTTTGGTGGGTTTTTTTTGGACTTCAGTTTTAACTCTCACATGGCTGTAAGACTCTCAGGTACAGTATTTGTAAGTATGTAAGGCTAGTTGGCATAGGGGAGGAGGTTCTTCACTTTTTGAATGTTAAAGTGGTGTTGAATATTTTACAGTAGATTATATTTATTCCCATAAAATATTTACCACTGTAGTGAAGGACCAGTGCTTAAGGGAATGAACTAGAGAATGATTTCACTAGATAGTGGAGGAATAAAATATTCTTTGTTTGAGTTTGATCTTCTCCTAACAACTTGCCACAATATTAAAGTAATGAGGTCTTGTATACATCAAACTTAGTATGTTTGATGTATGTCTATGTTAATATAGCATAGTCTTTGAAAGAATATATTGTGCCATCAGCCATGACATCAGGTACCTTGCTTTTTTTTCTTACTATTTGACTGGGTTATTTTTGTCATAGAGAGATAACAGAATGTCATAAATTCTTCTAACTATTCTAACAAATCAGTTATTTAAAACTCAGCTTCCAGAAAAGCAGGCAACCTAGTTTGAATTTACTGGAATAGTAACTATCTTGATAGCTTGATTAGCTGTTTGTACTGTTATTTCTTGTCTACTTTTTATTTTCATTCCCTCTTCTCTAATTTGAATTCACCTTGCTTCAGTTTTCAGATGTTTGTTTGAAGTAGTGTTTTTTCATCCTTTCCCCATCACCACTGCTAGAGAGATACTTACATTACCAACATTATATTACGTTTAGATCATCTTTTTTATCATCTTTTTTAGTGAAGTTTTTTGATAGATTTCAATAGTTTGAATGTCTTAACTATTTCCATTTTCAACTGTCTTCTGCACCATCTCTAATTTCCCATGAATATGTGCAGACCAGGCCATGTACAATATTCTTCTCGTCCATGTCACAAACATGCATAATATAATTCCCACTAACCCAGGAATCCAATTTGTTGTATTTCCCATGACATTATCTAAAGACTTCATGTTTCTTTTTTTCTCAGACTCCACCAGTCTTTCTCATGGCTTCTAGTATCCTGATATGCTAGGTCCTGTTTTGTGGGTATGACTGGTTTCTAGCTCCCAGATGTATCCTTCCACAATTGACTATTCTAAGAAATAATTTTGTATGAATAGAATTCCTTACTGAGTGGATTTTATCTTTTTAGCTGTTGTTACATCATTCTTTATCACTTTGTAATTAATATTTGCAGTGGTGTTGTACTTGCTTCTATAAATGAAAATATTTTCTTATGTTGCGGCTTCATCCTTGTAGAGCTAAGGTAGAGAAAGTCTTCTGAAGAGTGGTTTCTGCCGGACAGCTACCATGGCAGTATTTTGCTGCCAGATTCTCAGAGGAATTTCTAACTTCATTACCTTCTGAATTGGCGGAAAAGACTGAAATGGTTTTTGTATGTAGGGCTTCTTTTTCTTTTTCATAATAGTCATCAGTTCTTAAATCACAAACTATCACTTCTAATCATTTTCACTTTTTTTCGATGAGGTTTTATGCTTGTATGGTAGAACATATAGGTCTGCATAGCATATGTACTCTAAAAATGCTTAAGCTGGCGAGAATTTTCAGGAATTTTCTATGAATCAGTATACTTCATAAAGAAGAGGGTAGTAGGGATGTCTGAGGTGCAATAAACTTGAAAAATACTGATGAACTTTCTCCATGATTTGAGCAATTGCTAGATCCCTTGATAGCAGAGCTGGTTACATCAAAGTATGACTGCTGCTTGTGGCAAGCAGTCTTGTTGTGTACCTTTTAGACAGGTCAAACAATCAAAGGTTTTCCAATCTATGCTGGCTTGGCTTCAAATCCATTGTATATGGCATATATTAACTATATAAATTTTTGTCTGTATAAATACTCTGTAGTTGAATGCCAGTTTGAGACATTCATGTAGTAGCTAGGTTTTTCCTCTTTTTATTTAAAAAAAAACAGCATTAAATTTTGGGGAAAATATAGTTGATACAAACCTTCGTGTAGGTTGTTTGGATTTTTATATGAAAAACTGTCAGAACATAAAACTGAGAATCAAATTTTCTAACCAGAAGTGTTGATTTCAAGTTTAAATTGATGAGTTGTTTTCAGCAATCAGCTTTATCAGTGTTATCTGCCATGTAAGGCAACTCTAAAATAATCTCACCAAAGCCAAGGGAAGCCTTAGATCTTAGCCAAAGAGAGGAAATGATATTAGAACAAGTAACTGACTATCAAAATGAGATACGAAAAATTATTCTAGAGGTTATAGCATCATTGTGTTAGATTCATTTTCTAAATTCAGTATCTGAGATATGTTTTCGCAAATCATCATCTTAAATCCTTCCCCTTTCTCTTCTCCTTCAAATTAATCTAAAACGAAGTTACACTTTTAAAGAGTTTTTAGTATTTATTTGTTTATTTTTTTTAAAAAAAGTAGTATGACCAGTGTAGATGTGGAGCTATAAAAGCACAGTGAGGGAAGGAAGGAGCTCTATGCAGATGTTTCTGTTTTTTTTTTTTTTTTAGGCTTGAGGTAGAAGTTTGAGGATTAAAACTTTGCTGTGTTAAAGACTTTCATGATGTTGCTTGACAAATGGTATAGAGTGATGTGGCTTTTTTATTTAGCCTTGTCTGCTAAACAAAATACTTGCCAAGAGACAGCTCTGGTTTTGTGTTTGCTGTAGTCCAGATAATCTGTTTAATAGCCCTTGCTAGGAATGAAAAGTGGAGAGTAATTCTGCTTTAATATGTCTGAGTCACTGTTGCCTCTTCTAATTATTCATTGTTTTATTTGCTAATGTGCAGTGTAGAAAACCAGGGGAGGTTTTTAATACCTCTTGAAACAGCTTTTCTGATTTTACTTGTGTTGAAAATATATTTCTCAGAAATTTTCACCATTGGTTACTTGTTTAGGTTTCATCAGAAGGCAGACACACAGACACTCTTTTGCTCTTCCCACTCTCCTCCTCCCTTTTTGTTTTTCACTATTTCTGGGGA
Organism: Pavo muticus; assembly: GCA_016647715.1. Lineage (NCBI taxonomy): Eukaryota > Metazoa > Chordata > Aves > Galliformes > Phasianidae > Pavo > Pavo muticus. Next base: position 31,128 of record JACDJE010000658.1, on the reverse strand, counting down.
AAGCACTTAAATCCTGACGTTGTTAGAAAAATCCCTGCAATTAGTAGTGCTGCCAAAATTTACAAGAAAAGGGAAGTGTTTGAACTCTGCTCTCATCAGACCTTTATGGACGATCTTCAAGACCCTAATAAATGGGTTTTCTCTAATGGCTGATTTTTTTCAAGTCTGGCAATGTTTTAATGCTGATGCATAGATATATAATTTCCCCCCCCCCACACATTTTCTTTCCTTCTTAGGAATTAAGAGGTTTAACTCCCTTTCTTGATGAACGCATGATCTGTATGTCTCCAAGCACTGGCAATGAAAGATACCAGTTAGCATATGGAATTCCATATGCTAAAGTATGAAGGATGGATGAGTACATAAATTACTTAAGCATAGAAGGGAAGTGAAGACGGATTTCTTTTTGTTTTGTTAATGACAACATTTCAAAGGGAGAATTTCAAAGTCCTGTTCCTCGCTTAAGAAATCAATTAGTTTCTGTTGAGAAGGGCGATGATGTAATCTGTGTTGAAGTATTGAAGTGTTGCATGTGAATGTGTATGTTATTTTTTATTTATTTTTTCTGTGATGTACTTGGTGAAACACAATACCTTAGCATTTGAATTTAAAAATTACTTGGAATTTTTCAGTGAGCTTATTTCAGATTTTAATGGGGTAATATCTTAGTGAGACTACATAAATATGCAGCACTGTCTTGAGTGGTGTCTAGCATCTGGCTAGAATCTCAAATAGGTTGGTAATTTACTTGCATTATACTGTAAAATATTCTATGGTAATTTGGTATGCAGACACCACACAGACTCAGAACTAATGTCAGTTATTGTTGCTTTGAAGACTAGTAATCTGTAATATGAGTTGATTGAATTTCACAGCCGTATTCAGTTGTATAGGAGGATAGACTTATCCTTAACTCCAGAAAATATAGCTAATTGGGTATTTTTTAAATCTCAGATCAAGTATTTCTTACTGCACCATGACTTTGCTACAGCTTGATTTATACCCAGTCCCTCATTTATTAATTCTGTTCAGGGTTATTTTGTGTGGGATTTTTTGTTTTGATTTCTCTTTGGTTACTTAACATAGTTCCTTCTATTTTCTTCCATTGAAAATCATGTGTTAGTATCTGTAGGTCTGGCATGTTCTGGTGAGCTATCTCAGATGATAGCCTGTAGATTTCAACAGCTTAATCTGACAGCTACACAAGAGTTCTTGTTCTTAGCCTTGTTGCTGGCTCCCTGCAGCATCATACTCAATTTATAAGAAGTTTAAGCTCGTCCTTTAGGAATGAATTACTTTTTGTTCTATGTCCTTATGCAGTTTTATACCTAGAGTTGATTAGTTTGTTTCTAACTGATTAAATGTGCTTTAGATGTGATGAAAGAAATACGGGGCCTACCTCCTTCAATAATTACCTGCACCTAGACATTGTTATGAACCTCTAGGTGGGAACTGGGGGAGCAAACTCTCCCCCACTGTAAGGGCAGAGCACGTCTGAGGTCAGCTCATGAGACTGAGTGTGTGCAAGTCCATGGGGCCGTACGACGTGCATCTCAGGGTCCTTAGGGAGCTGGCTGATGTAGTTGCTGAGCTGCTCTCCATCATATTTGATAAGTCATGGCTGTCAGGCAAAATCCCTGGGGACTGGAAGAAGGGAAACATCACTCCCATTTTCAAGAGAGGGAGGAAGGAGGACTCAGGGAACTACAAGCTGGTGGGCCTCACCTCTGTGCCTGGGAAGATCATGGAACAGATCTTCCTGGAAGACGTGTTAAGGCACATGATGGATGAGCAGATGATTCGAAACAGACAGCATGGCTTCACCAAGGGAAGGGTTGTGCCTGACTAGTCTGGTGGCCTTCTGTAATAGAGCAACAGCATCAGTGGACAAAGAGAGGGCAACTGATGTCACCTACCTGGACTTGTGCAAGGCCTTTGACATGGTCCCCCACCACATCCTTATCTCTAAATTGGAAAGATACAGATTTGAAGGCTGGACTTTTCAGTGGATAAGGGATTGGTTGGAAGTTTGCATCCAGAGGGTTATGATCAGTGGCTCTATATCCAAGTGGAGGCTGATAATAAGCGGTGTCCCTCAGGGGTCCATCTTGGGACTAATACTCATTATCAGTGAGACAAATGATGGGATTGAGTGTACCCTCAGCAAGTTTGTTGATGACACCAAGCTGAGTGGTGTGACTGATAGAGCAAAAGGAAGGAAGGCCATCCAGAGGGACTTTGATAAACTTGAAAGTTGGGCCCTGGTGGACCTAATGAGGTTCGGGAAAGTAAAGTGGAAGGTTTTGTGCTTGAGTCAAGGTAATCCCAGATACATATACAAACTGGGAGAAGAACTCCGTGGGAGTAGCATTGCTGAGAAGGTCCTGGTTGATGAAAAACTTAACATGAACCAGCAATGCACACTTGCAGTCTGGAAGGCCAGTGATATCCTGGGTTCTGTCAGAAGAGGGGTGGCCAACAGGGCAAGGGAAGTGATTGTCCCCCTCTACTCTGCCCTTGTGAGACCCTAGCTGGAATACTGCATCTCTAAGTCTGGGCCCTCCAACACAGGAAAGATGTGGAGCTTGGGGAGGCGGTCCAGAAGAGGCCAAAGAAGATGTTCCAAGGGCTGGAGCACCTCTCCTGTTGAGACAGGCTGAAGAAACTGGGCTTTGTTCAAACTGGAAAAGAGAAGGCTGCAGCGAGACCTCATTGCGACCTTCCAATATTTAAAGAGGGTTTATAAATATGAGGGAAATCAACTTTTTACATGGGTAGGTAGTGATAGGAGAAGGGGGAATGGTTTTAAACCAAAGGAGGGAAGATTTAGATTAGATGCCAGGGGGAAGTTTTTTACTGAGAGAGTGGTCAGGTGCTGGAACATGTTGCCTAGAGAGGTTGTGGATACCCTGTTCATGAAGATGTTTAAGGCCAGTTTAGATGGGGTCCAGGGCAATCTGATCTAGTACTTGACCTAGCAGTTGGCATCCTTGCCTGTGGTCAGAGTGTTGGGGCTTTATGGTCCTTGGCATCCCTCTGAACCCAAGTTTTTCTGTGACTCTGTGAAGTATATAAACTTTTTTTTCTCCTGTTTTTCTGTGTGAATTTCTGTGATTTCCTTCCAAGTCTTCAGAATGGAGTTGGTTTTTAGTGTTTTGCATCTTCCCAGAATTGTTGCGTCTCTTAACATTATTTGCAATTGCATTTGTTCTCACTATCTGTTAGATATTTTAAATATTTGTATTTCATGGAATGGAATCATAGAATCACCGAGGTTGGAAAAGACATTTAAGACCATCTAGTCCAACTATCCTCCTACTAGCAATATTTTCGCACTAAACCATGGTCCCTTGGTACCACATTTAAATGTTTTTTGAACACTTCCAGGGATGGTGACTCAACCAGCTCCCTGAGCAGCCCTTTCCAGCACTTGACCACTCTTTCAGAGAAGAAATATTTCCTAATACCCAACCTGAACCTCCATCAGTGCAACTTGAGACCATTCCTTCCAGTCCTATCACAAATTATGTGGGAGAAGACACTGACTCCCACTTCACCACTACTTCCCTTCAGGTAGTTGTAGAGAGCTATAGTGGTCTCCCCTGAGCCTCTTCTTCTGTAGACTGAGCAATCCCAGTTCCTTCAGCCACTCCTCATAAGATTTGTGCTCCAGATCCCTCACCAGCTTCCCTGACCTTTTCTGGACACGCTCCAGAGCCTCGATGTCTTTCTTGCAGTGAGGGCCCCAAAACTGAACACAGTACTTGAGGTATGGCCTCACTAGAGCAAAATATAAGGGGACAATCACCTCTCTGGTCCAGCTGACTAAACTATTTCTTAAGCAGGGGTGCCGTTGGCCCTCTTGGCTACCTGGGCACACTGCTGTCTCATGTTCAGCAGACTGTCTGTCGACATCCCCAGGTTCATTTCCTTACCTTGACTTTCACACTACAACTTTTATCCTACTCTCTGATCTGTACACCTTTATCCCATTCTGTCTTGAAAATTTGTGAGTGGTTGAATTTCTTTCTTTAATGCTGCAAAGTCTCAGATATCTAACCTGTTTTCCAAATTATAGCATTGGCATCCCTTGGACACACAACAGTATGGTATATTACAGTACTTTGTCATCTGTCTTTCAAGTTAGGCTGTACCCTGCAGTTATCAGCCTCAAAGGCAAATTATAGTTTTGTGCTTCTGAAGATTTGGTGCTTCACAGATTTACACTGTTTGCGATTAAGTAGAATTGATTCTCAGTTTTCATTGAAAGAGTTCTGAAACATTTTTTGAGGAAAAAAATATTCCATTTTTGTGTACATTTGGTTTTGTTCTTAACTGAGCTACTGAACTGCAGATGGCAGGTTGTTCTAGTAATGATAGCTTCTGATTTTTCATCAGCCTGGAATAATGAAATCAATACCTAGATTTGATTTTTGGAAAAGGTAAGGAAAAAGTAATGTTCTGTTATTGATTGTTACTTCTTAACTAAACTAAAAGGCTAATAATCCATTGTATTAAATGCCATTCAGATAAAATCTTATAATTTGAACATTAAGCATAGAGTAACAAGTACGTACAATCTTGTTAGAGAATGGGAAAACAAACCAGGAAGAAGTCTGCAGTTTTTAAGGTCATCTCTGCAATGGTGTTGACAGCGATAGAGTGGTGTAATGAATAGATGGAGAACATGTGCCTATCTACTACTTTTAACAATGTATTTTTCATAGTAAGATTGATTCTCTATGAAAATTTCTTATAAATACTTTCCTGTTCTTTATTTAGGTATCATGCCAGTGTATCATAATATGTTTGCACTCATGAGTGAAACAGAGAGAGTTTGGTATCCTCCAAATCACATTTTCCACGTAGATGAAGCAACCAGGCTAATACTACTGTACCGGATAAGGTAATCCAAAGCAAATGTTATGCACTTTTCATGATAGTACAGAACTGTGTGAGGAAAATACAGTCAGTAAGGTATTTAGATGAACTGTAATTTTTCTGTTACAGACATTGTTGGTGAGATCTGGATGAAAGATAGATGAGAGAATAAAAATCAAGTAGATTTAAGTTGTATACATATTATGTGTATGCCACTTCAGACTGGAGAAAGAAACAATTCAAATATATCAGGAATTAAAATAATATTGTTCTTAAGAATACTACATCTCATCTCCTTCTTACTTGCCCATTTGGAGTCAGTAAGAGTTCTGAAATGCAGAATAATTATTTTAGTCAGATGAATGTCTGCAATAGATCCATTTTTGACTACCCTGATTTTTGAATGTGGGCTTCTAAATCTACAGTCGTCATTTTCCTAAGGGAAAAGACTGCTTTTTCTTTAAATTGCATAATGTAACCAGCTAACTCGATTGTTTCTTTAGGAACTGTCTTAGAGGAAACTGGAAGAGTAACACAAGATCTTCTGTGTTCTGATTTGTGAGGGTAGATTTGCAGAACTCACTGTTTTTACCAGCGCAGCTTCTCATCCTATAAGTGTTGTACTACACACTAAGAACAGAAGGATCCAAATCCTTCTGTTGACTTTGGAGGGCTTAATATTGGCTTTTCAGAACAGCCAGCACTTTAGATCTATGAAATATGTAATTTCTGACGTTGGTAAGAAAGAGTATATTTTCACTGTCGTTTACTTAAATATTTTTTATCAGGTTTTATTTTCCCCACTGGTATTGCAATGGCACAAGCAGAGCATATCGCTATGGCATTATTCGGGGTTCAGAAAGCCCTGTTCTTGATGATCTTGTCATGTCTTACCTATTTGCACAGGTATGATTTGCTTGATTATTTCTTTAAAATGCAGACTGATAAAGATTGTTGATATTTCTCTCTTTCTAATAGTAGTTATGCAAGTTCTTTTGACAGCTTGAAGCTTTTAAACAAAAAAATTAAAGCTTGTGTCACACTGAACTTCACCTCTGCAGAAATACAAATGGCAGTTGTGGGGAGAGCAGGGAGATTGTGTAGTTCCCATCTAGTGCCACCATGTGAAAATCATTCACTGTGACTTTTACAATGTGGAACAACGTCCTCCACATATGTTAGCATTGCAGTTTGTATGACAAGTTGCTGTCCATCTGCCATTTCCAACAGCTCTGGTTATGGTATCCATTCAACAGACAGTTGTGTCTTCTGTGACACCTGTAGCCTTTCCAGCTACAGAAGCTGATGCAGCTACGCAGACAGAGTTCCTGAAGGAACATGAAGCAATCCAGGTCTCAGGTTGTAGGGTGCACCCAAGCTTTCCATCGGTGTCTGGTGGCAGCACTGAGCATACCTGCAGGAAGTATGCCCAGATAGAAGTACTGCTCAGCCTGGGAACAGAGCTTTGGAAGGAGATAAGCAGGCTGAGGAACATCAGGAAGCTGAAGGAGGAGACTGACTAGTGGAGCTGTACCCTACCATCCCCAAGATAGATGCATTAGCTGACTGCAACAAGAGAAATGAAGGGTTCCCTATCTTCTCGACAACATGATGGAGGAAGGTAACTAAGAGAGAGGAGAATAGAGGCAGGTTTCTGCTCGAGGTGGCAGGTGAATCTCCTCCATGCCTATCTCACCCATTTATGTGCCCTTTGACAACAGGAATGAAGCTTTGGAATTTGATGCACAGATACATGATGTGGATGAAGGTTCATCCAGGTTGCAGGGGTCATCTAGGGCTAGACAGCCTTTCTCCCATATCATGAGCACCTCTGTCAATACAAGAAGGGTTGTTGTCATAGGTGACTCCTTTCTGAGAGGAACAGAGGGTCTCATAATACCAAACAGACTCAAACCATAGGGAAGTCTACTGCCATCCTGGATAAGAGATATCACTAGAAAACTCACTACCCTGGTGTGATTCTCTGCTTAATGTCTGTTATTGGGTTTTCATGTCCATGGTCATGAGGTAGCAAAAAAAGTCCAAGGGAAATCAGAAAGAACCTCAGGGCCTTGGGGTGATATTTTCCTCTATCATTCTAGAAGCCTGGAGCAATGTTGAAAGGAACAGGCAGACCCAGCTGTTGAATAGGTGGCTCCAAGGCTGGTGTCACCTGCAGAATTTTGTTTCTTGATCATGGGATAGCCTTCTCAAGATGAGACCCCCTGGTGCCCAATGAGACGCACCTTTCTCAGAGGGCGGGAAGAGGACTTCTGTGCTTGAGCTAGCAGTACTGATTGATAGAGCTTAAACTAGTTTTGAAAGGCAAAAGAATAAAGCCAGTCTCACCAGTAATAAGTTATGGAATTACATACCAAAATTTGAGGGTCTGTGTGCTAGTGAGATCCTTCAGCCTGCTCCACGAGGTGCGAGGTACGATAAAGCACATTGGAAATGTTTTTACACCAGTGCGTGCAGTGTGACAGACAAGCAGGAAAAGCTGGAAGTCTTGGCTCAATCCCATAGCTACAGCATTATTGGCACAAGTGAAACCTGTTGGGAAGAGTCCTGTGACTGCTGTGTGATGAGGGACGGTTATAGACTCATCAACAGAGAGATAGGCAGGGCATCTGAAGTGGAAATGTGCTGGGTGTGAGGGAGGGCCTGGACTGTATGAAGCTTGCAGTTGCAATGAGATAGTTAAGAGCATCAGGGTAGGGATTAAGGAACACGCAAATAAAGTGGGTGTCATTTGAAGGTCTATTATATGCCTTCCAGCTGGGATGATAACATCAATGAATCATTATTGAAGGAAATGAGACCTCTTGATCAACTGCCCTTGTGACCTCAATTTGTCAGACTTAAACTGAGAATACCACACAGCTGATACAGACAGATTCAGAATATTCCTAATACACCATGATGATAGCTTTCTGGTACAAGTACCAAGGGAGCCAATGAGGAAAGGTGCCCTACTAGACTTGCTGCTTGTGAACAGAGAAGGTCTTGTGAGTGAAGAGGCAATTAGTGAGTGTCTTAACTATAGTGACTGCAATGTTGTATAGTTTATAATCTTTGGTGACAGGGTGAAAACTGCCACCAAGGCTTCAGCCTTGGATGTGAAGAGAGCAGACTTCAGGCTGCCCAGGAAACTGGTTAGGGTTGTCTGCTGGGAAACTAGTTTGAAGGTGTTGGGGTTCATCGGTGCTGGTCTGTTTTTGAGTACCACCTCATAAAAGGCCAGGAACAAGCAATTCCAAAGTGTCAGAAGTCAACAAAGCAGGGCAGAAAGCTGGTTTGGCTCAGCAGGGATCTTCACCTAGAGCTCAGGCAGAAAAAAAGAAAGTGTGTGGCCACTGAAAGTGAGGTTAGGCAATATTGGAGGAGTACAGAGGTGCTGTTCCCTTCTGTAGGGAGAAAATTAATACAGAAAAAAGGTCAATTAGAATTGAAACTGACCAACAAAGGAGATAACAGGGCTTTTAAAAAATATTTTTGAAATAAATGGAGGGCTAGAGATCAGATTGGTGACCAGTCACTAGTGTGAGGTTCTGGAAGCTTCCATTTTTAGGGCCTGTTCTTAATGTTTTCATCAATGACTTGGATAAAGACTAGAAGGTATACTAAGTAAGTCTGCAGACAAGACTAAACTAGGAGGACCTGTAGACTCTCTAAAGGGGTAGAAAGGCCTTGCAAAGATATCTCGAGAAATAGAGCTAGACAATCACCAACCATATGAAGTATAAGAAGAGGAAGTGCCAGATTCTCCAATCCTAGATAAACTGGGGGGACAAGAGTCTAGAGAGCAGCACCACAGAAAGGGATCTCTGTGTTCTGGTTGATGGCAAGTTGAACAGGAGACAGCACTATTCACTGGCAGCCAGTAGGGCTAAACATGCCCTCGTGTGTATCAGGTACAGCGTTGCTAGCCAGTCAGAGGGAGGGATTGTCCAACCCTGCTCTGGTGTGGCCTCACTTCAAGCACTGTGTGCAGTTTCGGGTGACACAATATAAGGATATAAAACTATTGGTGTCCAAAAGAGGGCTATAAAGACGGTAAAGGGTCTAGAGGGGAAGATGTACGAGGAGCATCAGAGGTCCCTTAGTTTGCTTAGCCTCAAGAAGAGGAGGCTGAGGGGAGGCCTCATGGTGGCCTACAGCTCCTCATGAGGGGAGCAGAGTGGCAGGAGCTGATCTCTACTCTCTACTGACAACAACAGTACTTGAGGCAGTGGTACAGTGCTGTGTCAGGGAAGGGTCAGGTTGGGGATTAGGAAAAGTTTCTTTATCAAAAGATGATTGGTCACTGGAACAGGACCTCCAAAGCAGTGGTCATGGCTTCAAGCCTACTGGAGTTCTAGTAGCATTTGGACAGTGCTCTCAGAAATATTATCTGATTTTGGGTAGTCCTGCGTGGAGCCAGGAGTAGGACTTGATGATATCTTCCTGAGTCCCTTCCAATTCAGGATATTCTGTGGCTCTGTGACATACGGACCTTGTCAAGATTTTAATTAAGGATGTTTTGAGAACAGTTTCTAGTCACAATTGTATCTGGTGTCCAATATAAGCATATGTAGTTCTCTGGGGATGAAAAGGTTCACTTAAGAGTGTAATCTGTAAAATAAATAGCAAAACCAACAAAATAAAACTGTATTACTGCAGTTCATGAACAAATATTTTAAGTTGACTTCTTCCATTTTTCTTCAGTGGCGATATGATTTTTTGGGTGGATGGATACAGATGCCTGTTACTCATGAAACTCAGGAAGAATGCCTTGGAATGGCTGTTCTGGATATGATGAGGGTGGCCAAGGAAAAGGACCAAACCCCACTGGCTGTTTACAACTCAGTCAGGTAACTCAATAGTTCGTAACTGTGTAACACCTGTTATGTATAAATATTAGTTTTGCACACAAGTCTGTAGCGAGTTGAAGATCTTTTGTCTCACAGCAGGAGCGGCTCCCTTCCCCCTACCTCTTCCCCTGCAGGAAGAAGGCACAGAAGTGGAGAGTTTACAGCTGAAGTGAGTTAGAGAGAGGCTCCTTTACTAGAAATGATAAAGGAATGTGAGATAATACAATACAAAAGGAATCAAGGGTAATAAACAAAGGGGGGAGAGAGAGACACCTTTCTGACTGTGCTGCGAATGGTGATATGGCCAGAAGTAAGGCCATGGTTACATCACCTCCTTCACTCCTGGAAACCGTGTAAGAATGACTGAAGCTTCTGGGAACTGTAGTTACCAGGAACTGCAGCTCCTTGGCAGCCATCCCAGTTCTTATGGTTCACTGCATGATGTCATGGTAGCAAATACCTATGAAAAGCCATTACATAGCCATCTGGGTGGAGATGTTTAACTACTGGGGATTGATTTAGCCTTGCATATTGGTTCCATAAATTTACATAGAGTGTAAGCTTGAAATCAATAGAAAGCTTGTATCACAACAGCCATTCTTTGTTTTTCAATACATGGATTTTTTTTCCAGTTCAGATCAGGGCTAGCTTCAAAGTTGAGATCAAGGGCCTTGGCAGTAAAGTTCTGAAAATGTCCAGGGATGAGGATTCCACCATACCTTTGGGAAGTTTTGACATATGTATTACCATCCTCACTGGGGAGAATTTTCTCCTTGTTTGATCAGTCTCTCCTCTGTGATACCACGTGTACAGTACCTCTTGTCCTTTTACTGTGCATGTCTGTGAAAATCCTACATCAGTCTTCTCTATAACTAATTAGTTGAAGAAAATTGCTAAAACACCTTACTGGGGCCTTTTCTCTACACTGTACAGACCAAAATTCCATAAGCCTTTTCATTCATATTGTGTGTTCTAGGCTCTTAAGTATCTCTGGCAAGTCTCCATTAAACTTGCTTCAGTTCATCAGTTCACTCCAATTTGTCAGAGTAATCAGTTTCTGCTTCAGCTGAGTGAATTCTGTCTCTGCTTCGTACTTCATTCTTGGTGCTTGTCTTTTAATGAAGGCTAGCAGAAAGAGTTAAATAGAATGAGACAACAGATTGACCAGCTGATTGGAGGTGTCAAACTACTTTTTGGTCTTGTGATCCAATATGGACTGTGATATGAAATACTTATATGACAATCAGTAACAGTGTTACTTGTGTTCTACCACTTGTTGTATTTTCCACAGTGAACTCTAAATCCTGTTTCTTGAGCATCTTCTTTCCACTCTATACACTGAACAAAGCAACTGCAATTTGATTTTTTTTTTTTTTTTTTTTTTTTTTTTTTTTTTTCTGTCTTGCATCAGAATTAAATGATGCCTTAAAAAGGTCTGGATGAATGGAAAATGAATATTGTAGTATATGTTCAAACAAAGCTGAGGGGGGCAAAAAAGGAAAATGGAAGAAGAGAGAAGGCTGTGTTTGAAAGATTGTGTTACAGGCTGAAGAAAGAATCCTTGTTATCCTAGAGCTTAAAATGGTTACATTTAGTGGAAAATGGTTTTTCATGTTGTCTTGTTCAGCACAGAGGTAGATATCTTTGCTGGATTTAATGGGTTAAATCATTAGTTGTGTTTTTTTGTTTATTTGCTTGCTTTTTTTTGCTGGTTATATATTCACAGCTACAAAATGTTTCTGCCTAAATGTGTGCGAGCAAAGATCCAAGAATACCACATTTTGACCCGAAAGAGAATAAGGTACAGGTTCCGTAAATTCATACAGCAGTTCGGCCAGTGCAAAGCTACTGCCAGGAACTTGAAACTTAAGTATCTCATAAATTTGGAAACCCTTCAGTCTGCCTTCTATTCAGAGGTTTTTGAAGTAAAAGAGCCGGGTGGAGATCCTTCTGGAGAAGAAAGTTTTGCAACTATTGTAATAACTGGAAATGGTGGAATTCAGTGCTCAAGAGGAAAACTTAAGAACTGTGAGACGCTGGCAGAGCAGGTAATTTCTTTGAATGTATCTACTTCATTATTTTAACAGTTGCACAGTTTGTCATGTGATAGTTTGATTAGCTTGTTAAAATTTATGTTCAATAAAATGCATGTTCTTGAATTCTGTTTGAAATCAGGATTTTAAGGGGTCCAGAAAAACAAGACAAATTCCACTTTACCTTTATATTGCTTCACTTAGACTCTTACCAGTATCTAAGCTAGCAAATTTAAAGAGATGTTTCTGTAACTGCAGTCTGTTTACTCTTTGTTCAAGAGCTAGGTGCTAAGTGGTTCAATAACTTGTCATAATCTTATGCTGTTGTACTTTTATTTAACTCTATTGTTTCTTTTGTGTGTGGTTTCCCAGCATGATTGTTCTTTGGTAAAATGTACCAAACTCTGATAGTAGCTTATAGCTGTGTACAATAAAAGTGTGGGAGTTTTCTAAAGGTAAGATTAAAGGCAAAGTGAAGCAGATGTCAGTTTTCCAAAATAATTACATCTATTGCTTGGTAGTTTTAATGCATAATTTGTAGCAGTCAGACCAAACTACAAAACTGGTGACATTTTTATAATATACTATAATGACTTGTAAAAAATAATAATAATAATAAAAAAAAATCTGATTACTTACCCAGATTTTCTACATTTTCTTCTTAGAATATTTGCAGATTCATGCTAGGTCCAGTAATTTCCTTTACATTATGTGGCAGCCCTCATCCTTGTTTTCCTGTAGTCACTAGCTGCTCTTGCAGGAGCTGATGTTGGGTTTCTGTAGTTTCTAGTTTTTGGTGTACAAAACTTATGCATGCTGTGCTGTCATGGCAACTAAACCTTTAATAAGAGTAGTGTTTAAACTGATCTCTTTTCGTATGGCTATTTCAGAACTATTTTTCGTAATTGATAATATTAGCATCCTTAGTGACAAAGACAAGATGTAGGCTGAATGTATTTTCACTGGTACAGAAGCTGTGTATAAAATTGGTTGTGAAAATTTAATGAAGGAATAAGATTGACTGTAAAAGCAATCATAACTTTCAGCAGACTTTACTGATGAGGCTTTATTGAGATGTTGAATTGAAACAAGATTTTAACTTTTTGAACTTGGTAATAACATACGCGTGGTAAATTATAAGGAAATGTGTTTTGCCAGTTACATTTAATAGTTAATAGAGCTTTGGGGTCTTAAACGTGTTTGAGCTGATTCATGACTTCTGATAATGAGTTCAGTAGTATGATATCCCTTAATGTATTAGGGTACACTTGCAGCCTTATAAATAGGATGAATTTGCTTTGGAGGAATAGTTTTAGATAAACACATCTTTATTTAAGATGTTGTTTAGCATTTAAAGTTCTGCTGCAAACAAAACAAGATATGACCTATATGACATGGTAATTTGACTTGTGAAAGACTCAAGGAAATTATAAGGAATATTATATATTATTATATCAAAAAGTCCCTGAACTGCCACCAAAGGAAAAAGTCATAGATTTCCTGGGTGGAAATCTTCCTACCTGGTCAGAGATGGCCATGGCTGAGGAGATCTTTTCTTAGACATTTCCTCCATCAATACTATCTCCATCTCTTTGGTACCAGATCTTGCAGCTTGCATTCCTACAAATGAAGACATCATGTTTTGAAATGTTAACAGGCTCTCTAATCAGGATTTCTAAAAAAAAAAATAGTTAAACCTCACAGAATACTGCTCTTCATTAATTTTAATAGTGTGTTTAAGGCTTGTTGACCCTCTTCATTGCTAACTTCACAAGCTTAGTGTTGTAGGAATTCTAATGCTGCAAATAGGTGCAGGTTTTTTCAGCTGAAATTTGTTAATGTGGGGTTATATAATTATTTGTTGTAGGATTTACAAACATATTGTGATTTTCCTGATATCATTGATGTCAGCATTAAACAAGCAAGTCAAGAAGGTTCCAGCGAGAGGAGAATTGTCACCATTCACAAACAAGACAGCAAGAATCTGGTCTGTTCACTTTTGCTTGCCATTTTTGTTTTCCATATAGGTATTGCTTTGAGCAGGCTGTGGTGTTCATGATTTTATATAACTAAATATTAATCATTAATTAAGCATGAGGTAAAACTGAATGCATTTTTGCAATATAAGCAGTGTATTAAAACACTGAAGGTCTTGTGTGTGGACCAATGTAGACAATTCTAGCTTAGGATGATTGCAGATAGATTGATTCTCCTTTGTTGGAGCTTTAAATCTGAGTCTGTGTTTTAGCAATCTAGCATACTGTTTGTATGAAGTCATGATTAAGCCGGCTGCCAGTGACCAAAAAATTGAAAAGGGGTCAAAATACTCTGAAGAAATCATAATACTTTTTTTTTAAAAAAGTGTATGGACATAAAATTCATGTCATTACTTCTATTTTTTAAAATGCTTTGAAGAAGATACTGGAAAATAATTTTATATGTGAGTGTAAAAAGTTCTTCTAGTTTGAACTCCAGGAATTCCCTTGACACCTTCCCTTGTCTCCATGACTGGTCTGCAGGTCTTCAGGACCCACAGTCTCTCTATTTGTGTGATCAGAGAGCTTCCCACTGTTTGCATGAGAAAGCTATGTACGGATTATGCACTTCATAAAAATAATAATCAAAAAAACCCTCAAAATAGTTCAAAAAACATTAGTCAGTTTTTAGTCTTCCTAACATGGCTTTTGGACAAAAGTCATATGGTTCACTGATGTGTGGAAGAACTGCGAATCACTTTAATTTCTAATGTTAAAGGTACAGAATTAATGACCTGTTAAGAATTTGAAAATTTGTCCAGGCCTTTTATTGAAATGTAAAAGTAGCTGAGATATCTGAGATATACATTTACAGTGCTCAGAGTATGAAAATATTTTGGATAGGAGAAAGGTGCTTTCCTTAATTTTAAGCCATGAAAATCCTCTTAAATTCTGAATATCCAGGAAGTTTGCATTGACTGTTACAAATTCTCATTCTTTCTCTCCTCTTTCTCTTTTCTCTCCCCTGGCAATTTAACAGGAGGCTGAATTTCAGTCTTTAAGAGAAGCTCTCTCCTTTGTATCGTTAATTGATGGATATTACAGATTAACTGCAGATGCCCACCATTATCTCTGCAAAGAAGTAGCACCGCCATCAGTGCTTGAAAACATCCAAAGCAATTGCCATGGACCAATTTTGTAAGCAATTTTTTAGTGACATAACAAGGTGCTGTTATTTTTGAGGGATGAGCTTTAACTGATTGTGAACCATGACGGACGTCTTAAGATGTGCATTTATTTCACTTATGTAACATAAAATGCTTTACGTTTTTCCTCATTTTTCACTTTGCAGAATACAATACTTTGTTGATTTACTACCAGAAATAGAACGAAGGATTGTGACTTTAATTTTCTTTCCTTAGAATTCTGTCTTTTGTTCAAGCAAGACGCACAGCAAAGTCATGGTGCTTATTTTTACTGAATTACAGTTATTATCAGGGCAGCAATACCATATGCCAATGCCATAGAGGACCTCATGTTTTAGCTGCAGCCTCTATCAGTTATACTATTTGAGTTGCTAAAGAGAAAAAGACAAATTCAAATACAGTGAACTGCTATCCATGTAAATTGGAGGGTTTGTTTTTTTTCAAGGAGTCTTGTCTCCTTGTTCACTTTCTCTGTATTTCTATGGAAGAATTTCAATACCTTCTTAGACTTCTTTTCTTAACATGGGAGCTTAGGAATGTTTTCTTAGGCAGAAAAAAATGGATATTAGCTTTAGGTACAGAAAGCTCAAAGGCAGATATCAACAAGACATGTTGCATAAAACTAGCATCATCCTACTCCACTAATACAGAATGCTTCTGGAAATTTCCCAGTGACAGAGTATAGGTGCTGTAAGGATCAAGGGAGATGAAGGAAAAGAGGAACAGCGAGTTATGTTTCAAAACATGTCTTTTGCACCTTGCAGACCTAGACTAATACCATATATTGATTTTTATATAGAATTCTTTAGCGTGATGTATTGTAAATACAGAACTTTCCATGCCATTCTCTTTGTAATTCCTTGAGATAGATGGAAATAGTTAGCAATGACTTGTTTAGAAGGAGATTAGTTCTTACAGTAACAAATGAATCTTTCTTTCAAATTCTGTTTCTTATTAGCTCTTTCCCAAGCTAAATTAGTCATTTTCCATGCACACAAATGCTTCTCTAATCTTAGCTTATTTAGCTTAGTTTATTAGACAGTTTCTCTCGAATAGGTTCTTCCGTGATAGAAATTGAGAGTCATAGCATAAGCCCAAGGCAATGCCTTTTTAGACTGCAAAGTTTTTAATCAAATAGATCGAGTTTTACAGTGTTAAGAATTATTACTGCATTCTTTTGTACATAAGCAGTCACTGTGACTATTGGAAAATAGAGAGGCAAGTGAATTTTCTTAAAGGAGAGTCTAAAACTCAGGATTTGAATTGTCATTGTATTAGATATTTTATAATAGTACTCATAAGTCAATATCTGGTCTTGTTCTTTAAAATTATGCAGTGTTAATCATTTTCTTTTTATATAGCATGGACTTTGCTATCAACAAACTGAAGAAGGCAGGTAATCAGACTGGCTTCTACGTTCTTCGTTGCAGTCCTAAAGATTTTAAAAAATACTTCCTCACATTTGCTATTGAGGTTTGTATTCTGGCATGGACAGTACTTCTATAATTTCTGTTACGTTGCGATAAAGTGCATGGGAAGTTCGGTGAATGATTCTGGATTTTCTTTTCAGAACGCTAGTATGATGTCTGTTTATTCTACAGCTACTTGTGTCAGATAGGCCTACTTTCAAAGTCATATGAGAAACATACCAAAATAAATTTCTGATAAAGAATCACTGACACAGAAGATATGCCCCCAAAACAAAAAAGGTGGAGGAAAGAGAGTTTGATAGTTTTGGGGTTTGGAATGTGGCTGTTCAAACTATTGTAATTGTTTGGGTGGTAGTGTGGGGTTTTTGGTGATTTCTGTTGTTTCTGGCACAGTAGGACTTAGTTACTGAGTATACAGTTGATTCCTGTGGTGATCTAAGGTGGTCTCTCATTGATGAGTTTTTATAGATTTGAGTTGTACCATTCATCCAGCCAGATTATCTGGCGCATGTTATGTCAGCATATATCTTCAGGATATCTGCTGTAAACTAGATGAGAAGCTGCACTTGAAATGCCTACAATTCTCCTGCTGCTGAAAAGCCAGATGTTCGTCTGCTTTATGTGATTGCAGTTAGTGATAATGCAGCACTTTAATAGTGCTGTTACATAATTACATGATCTTTTTCCAAAAACAGAAATACACCTTAGATCTCCAAATACTTGCAAAAATGGAGTTTGAGCTTTTGGGCTATGGCTTCCAACATTTTTCTATTGTTATTTTATTACCCCATGTAACAGTGAAGGAACTTCCATTGCTAGATCTGAAGATATGAAGGATCTTTCCTAGGATCCAGCATGATATTTGGAGATTTGTTAACGTTTGTTCATTTTAGTGCCAGCATACTAATCTCAGGGGTGGAGGTAGAATCTGTGTTGTGTTTTTTTTTCCCCTCAGAATCACTGTTACATTGTGAGTAACAAAATAACAAATTGTGGTAATGTTTTACTGAAGGGTGGTTTCTTTAGGATACTGCTGTACATTTAATTTTTTTAACAACTAAGTATTGATAAATTTTCTTTTTGTTGGGAAAAAATCTCTGCAGCGTGAGAATGCCACTGACTATAAACACTGCTTAATTACGAAGAATGAGAACGGGGAATACAATCTTAGTGGAACCAAAAGAAGTTTTGGTAATCTTAAGGATCTGTTGACCTGTTATCAGACAGAAACTGTCCGCTCAGACAGCATAATTTTCCAGTTCATCAAGTGCTGTCCTCCAAAACCAAAAGGTAAGAAAGTGTAGTTTATTTCTAAACAAGAATGTTTACAACTTACGAAGATTTAAAAGTAAAACAACAAAGTAAATGGCTCTCAGGTAGGTAGCTACACACATTGGCTTATGTGGGTTCTTTTCATTGCACTTAACTGTTTGTTCATCATCTTGGTCAGTCTTCATTTCTACTGACTGCCAGTTTTTACTTCGTTATGATGTGGCCTTCTAGACAGCATTGATAGCCATCACAGTTTCATTGTTAGAACTGAAACTATATTCTTAATTACAGTGTAATGTATGCAGACGCATTTATTCTTCAATCAGATATTTTCATATATTTAAAAGATAAGAACTACTAAGTGTTTCATTTCTCTCTGTGGATAGTTCTTTAAGCAATGGAGCTAATAATGCCAGCAAATTTCTCTCAGTGATAGCTTACTTCTTATCTGAATTATACAGTGTGATTTCATCACCTCTTTACATGTGGAATAGAGCCCCTGGCCAAAGGAGTGGTTTTTTTCTTCAGTATATGTAAAAGATTTTCCCTAGGTCTTATATTCATAGTATGTTTCTCCAGTATGAATTACGATAATGATAAAAAGGGCAGACAATCATGATACTACTTATAGTTAATATTAAGTCTTTGTTGCTCTCCAAGTCTCTGATTAAGCAAAAACTCTACTTGACTTCTTTTACAAATGATAGAAATCAGCCAAAAAAGCCGATGCTGTCAAAAGCTTAGAAGAGACTTGATAAGTAAATGCATATGGGCATCACAGAGAATAACTACATAACCCAATGAAGTCAAACATGAATATGTTATGTGCATCAGAAGTACAAATTTTGAAATAATCACACCTGCATGCATATACCCACAAATACATACCTATCGGCTTTGGTTTACTAATGCATCTGCTGTACACATCTCTGGTAACCATAAGGCAATGAGGATCACTAAAGTGCTTCTAGGGCAAAAATATTCAAAATCTTTAGAGAGGTGTTAAAAAGATATGCATGTCTTCACTTATGAAGTGCTTCTGTAAATATTGTCCCTCTTTCCACCACTGCTTATTATTACAAATACAGCAGAAATTAAAATATGAAAGGAGGCTGGAGGAGTTTCAGAATGTTGAAATAGGCAGACTTAAGAAACAGTGCAGTACAAAAACAGTAGGAGTAGGAGAAGCAGCAAAAACAGTTTTTGCTAATCAGAAAAAGTGAATTATTTGCCAAGACACTCTATAGCTTTTTAAATGAATTGGTCTCAGATTGATGTTGCCTTTTTGTTGGATTTGCAGCTTCTGAATATGTGATTTTTATATTTTACGGCTCAACTTTTCTTCTCTTTCTTCTCCCAGATAAATCAAACCTCCTTGTCTTCAGAAGCAATAGTGTCTCTGATGTACCTTCATCACCAACATTGCAGAGGCACAATGTCAGCCAGATGGTCTTTCACAAAATCCGGAATGAGGACTTGATTTTTGTAAGTCTGTTAGTTGCTTCTTTCATTGCAAATGGTTGGTTTAGTAAGTACTAGATGAAAATTCTGTGTGCATTTATAAGAGCTTTTTTTCCTTAAAAAAAAAAAAAAAAAAGTGTCCTTTTGACTGCAATGGTAGTTTTTGATTTTTTTTTTTTGTTTGTTTTCCTCTGTGGTTCTTTCAACAATTTGTTACCTAAGATCCTTGAAGTCAGTAGCTTTTAAAAAATTAGCAAGGATTTAAACTGTTCATGGTATAGTTGCTTCGACTCTGGAGGTAACTAGCTGAAAAGTTTCACATTTATGCATTATTTATGGTGGAAGTTGCCTGTCTTTGACAGAAGAAGTAGTCATTTCTCATTTTCCCTTTCCTGATTTTTGTCTTTTTAGGAAGAGAGTCTTGGGCAGGGCACATTTACTAAGATTTTCAAAGGTATAAGGAAAGAAGTGGGAGACTACGGCCAGCTCCACCAAACCGAAGTTCTCTTAAAGGTTCTGGATAAAGTGCATAGAAACTACTCTGAGGTTGGTATGATTGTCAACTGCAGTGTAGTTGTCCCTTCCATATTACTTTTCTTACAGTAAGCAACTTGCTGTATTTGTTATATGATAGAGGGATGATTGTTGAACAGAGCTCATTCTTGGCCTTGTGGAATTGGAGAAAAATGGGTTTGAAACTAGCTATGTGAACTTCACCTGTATATTTCATTTCCTTTCTCCCCACTGTCTGTCACAATTTAGAGCTACCACAGAACCAAAAAATAATGGTTCTTTTGTACTACACAGGTAGCACAGGAGAAACAGTTTGGCCACAAACCTGTACTAGTAGGCTCATTATCTACATGTGAGATACCAACTTTTAGGGAAAAATCTCCTTTTGTTGACTGTTCTCCTTTTTTTTTTTTTTTTTTTTTTTGAGTCTTACTAGTTCTCCAGTAAAATAAATATTTCACATTAGGTCATAAAAATCAGAAATATGAGGAACACTTGCCATACTTGCCATGTGTAGAATCATCCGTATTTGATTAGTCTTGTAATGTTTGAGTGAATCTGTGAGCAGACCTGAAATGCCCTTTTGTAGAAAGCAGTACAGTGGTAATGTAATTAAGCTCAAGAATGCATATGTGAAAATTTAATTTTAAAAAATTAACAGATGTGCTATTTCTTAGTATTTCAGTGGCTGTTTATTGTGTATTCTGATTATATAATAGTTTCGAATTCCTAATTAACCTAACAGCATTTGCAGTAAGCGGGAGAACCAGTCTCTTATTTTCAACTTTTCAACTGCTTAGGACATACCTTTATTAAAATGTTAACTAAAGAAAAGAAGAAACTTCCAAGAGCTAGTGTCAAAAGCAACGTAGACATACCCTTTGAACATATGAAAGTAAAAATTATAATAAAAATAACATATATTTTAATTTTAAGAAATTGGATAATATGCTGTCATTTTAAAATAAGGTCAAAATAAATTGTTAAAGGAACTCTGAGAATAAAGAAATATAAATATGAGCCCTGAAGGAAAATATGCTAATTTTAACCTTATCTCATTGGGGAAACAGTCTGTGCACAAGGAAGCATAGCTGGAGATACCACTGAAAAGAATAAAAAATGACTAAAGAGATAAAAGCATTTGAAAATTTCCTAAGAAGGTCAGGTATGGTCTCGTGGTACTGGATGAGGGATATAATAGTTCTTGTCTTTTAGCTTAATCATGTTCAATGAAGAAATAAATTGGAAACTGCATAGTGCGTCGTGAATTTGCTCGTTGTTTGCTTAACTTCCTGCCTGCAGGAAAAGAGACAGCTAACTCTTCTAGAGTGTGGATTGTTTTTTAAAACAAACAAACAAAACCCACAATAACAGCAAATAAAACTTAAAATAAAAAAAAAAGCACAAACCAAAACAAATAACATCCACAAACAAATAACATGAAATTTTAAACAGTCTTTGAAATGAAGTGGGGAAACTAATTGTTTTTTAAAAAAATTATTTAAACCATATGCATTTTTTTCTACAAATAATATCACTTTTTCTTTCACTGATCTGTTCTCTCTCACTCTCTCTTTCTCAAAGTCCTTCTTTGAGGCAGCAAGTATGATGAGCCAGCTTTCTTACAAACATTTGGTATTAAATTATGGAGTCTGTGTGTGTGGAGAGGAGAGTAAGTATCTTTTTCGCTAATTATATACAGCTGCCATTAAAGTTTTTTTAAAAGGGGGGAGATTGGGAACTCGCTCCCCATAAAAACTTCAAATATTAATAAAACAATAATAGCAAAATCTTTACCTTATCTACAGAAATAGAGTACGTTCTCAGTTTAGCTTACTGCATTGTAATTATTTATTAATAAGTTTTTGAGAACACCTGATATATAATTATAGCACCTCATAATGAAATTTTAATTTTGGATGGCTGTCCAGTTCTTATGTGTTGTCTCTGAATATGCTTACTGGACCTCACTTTACCAGTTTTCACTTTAATTCAGTCCTTGGGAGAAATGTCAGTTTAGACTAAAACCTTTTTTTTTTTTTTTCCTTCTACTTAACT
This sequence comes from Pavo muticus, assembly GCA_016647715.1. Classification (NCBI taxonomy): domain Eukaryota; kingdom Metazoa; phylum Chordata; class Aves; order Galliformes; family Phasianidae; genus Pavo; species Pavo muticus. The sequence continues at coordinate 9,446 of JACDJE010000658.1, read as the reverse complement.
GTTTGTAGCAAAATGAGACATTTTTGTAGTAAATGTATAATGTGTAGACTGCGGCCTCCATTAAGAGAAATGGAATTTGCAAAGCAAGGAAGGTGGGGCGGTTTTTTTGGGAGGGGCTTTTCTTACGAGGATGGGAAGGCAGTACATCTTTTCTGAGAACTCATAACACTAGTTTCAATTTTAAATACATCCACAATTGCCTTTCTTAGTTCATTCATGTTATCATGCATAGAGACAATATATAAAATTCCAGATAGATAGAGTGTAGCACTTTAAAACATCAAAATAATAAATTCCTAGTTATCTAGGGATATTATTTCTCCCTTAGATCACGGTCAGCTTCTGTAGTCTGGTTTTTTTTTTTTTTTTCTGAAGGTGAGGCTTACAACATATTACTAAGTGGCAGTTAGTAAGAAATGGGAAGAGAAGGTGTTACTTTCTCCCTGCATTTGACATTTGATGTACAGACTTCAGAACAATTGCTTCACATAACTTTTATTTTAAAAAAAGTTTGCTGTCTATAAAATAATATTATAAAAAATAGTTTATTTTCATTAGACAAATATAAAACTGGTAGTTCCTAGAGTGTTCAGAGTGCAAAAAGCACTACAATATGAGCATCCTCTCTACACCTTTCTGAGGAGGTGGAGAGGAGAAGAGAGGTTCTGGGCTCTTCTCTCTGGGAGCTGGTGTCGGAGCAGACAGGAATGGATTAAAGCTGCCAAGGCAAGGTTCACGTAGGACATCAGGTAAAATTTATTTACTGTGAGAACAGTGGAACACAATTCCTAGAGGGGAGGCTTTTGGATGGTGTAATATGCTTTAAATTTTGGATGGTCCTGACATGGTCAGGCAGTTGAATTCAAAAATCTCTGTAGATCCCTTCCAACTGCACTATTACATTCTGTCTTGCAGCTGAAGACAGGATTTCAGTACTGCGATTTAAAATTTTTTATTGAAATAGATTGTGCAGTACTGTGAAATGGATCTTGTTTCATGGGTTGTTTTCTGTATGACCGCGTGGAGACGTGTCATACATATATGCAAATGTTTGTGTTGTAAATTTTAATTGATCTATTTTCAGGAACTCTTTTTTTTCATAAAGTGTCCTACTTTCCAGTACAATTGCAGATTATAAGCAACTAGGAAGTGAATGACTTGAAATGGGCATTATTTGACTTACTGCATTCATGTTACTGGACAGTACTATGCTTATCTGAAGCTACGTTATTTATTGTGCCTTTGGAGTGAGTGTGGAAGGAAGCTCACTGCATTTCTTAAGGTGGAAACCTGATTTGTGAAATAAAGATTAAGTCTTGTAATTTTGCATTCAAGTGGAAATTAGGCAGACTTTCATACCTTGAAGAAATGTAAATTACATGAAGTATTTGTGACAATATAAAGATGTCATAGATTTGAATTTATGGTTAGTTTGTCAGTGGGTAGTGAAGAAAGAGATGGGTAAGTTATGGTAATGTCTACCTTTAAGTTCAATTTATTTATTGTTGGTTTTAATTGTTACACTTTTAACATTTTAAATCAGATATCCTTGTGCAAGAGTATGTGAAATTTGGATCTTTGGACACATATTTGAAAAAGAACAAAAATGTTATTAATATCTTGTGGAAGCTGGAAGTTGCCAAACAGTTGGCATTAGCCATGCATTTCCTGGTAGGTAGTTTATTCTTCATTTTTGTTAATGGTTGAGTTCAAGTGTTTCAGGTTAATGCATGTAGAGTGACTGAGCTATTATCCTACCTCTTGAAACAAAATGTAGAGTGTGAAAATAAGATGGTGACTGAATGCTGAAGTCAGACCTTTGTATCTTACATAAACTGTAATTTTTTTTTATTCTTTTGAAGTGTTCCTTTTGACAGAGTTTAACTGTTCTTGTGTTCATTTTAAATGTATTGTGTTGATGACCCATTTATTTAAGTTAACATACTTCAGATAAACTCAAAAACATGTAGATGATTAAAATGAATGAAAATTACTTAAAGGAACTGATGAAATGTCTAAGATTTGGTCAACCTTATCTCTGATCATTATTTTCTTTTTTTCTTTATGCTGTGAAGTGTTTTGGTTTTTTTTAAATACCTGTTGAGTCATAAGGTTTTTTTTGTCTGTTTGTAAAAGATGCCTTTCTGTTTATTAGGAGGATAAAGGCCTTGTTCATGGGAATGTCTGTGCAAAGAACATCTTGCTTATCAGGGAGGAGGACAGGAAGTCCGGAAACCTTCCTTTTATAAAACTAAGTGATCCTGGCATCAGTATCACAGTTTTGCCAAGAGATAGTAAGTCTTTGTGTCAGCTTTCTTTTTTAATGCTTCTGACTTGAAAATCAAGATTATTTTTTTTTCTTGCCACCGTCTTATTACTTTTGTTTCAGTAAGCCACTTCATTCTTTTGTCACTTTATAATAATCCCTACAGTCCTAGTCAGCAGTTTTGAGTGTATCCTCTTTTTCATTGAATAACTACAGGAAAAAAAAGTCACAATTATGCACTGTATGAGTATTTCCTGTTGTTCTCATTCTGAACAAATGCTTTTCACTGACAGTACTATTAGTATACTGTAAAGTACCGTAAGTCTGCTGGGCTTAGTATCCTGTTATTGATCAGGATTAAATTGTTTTATTCTGTAGAAGTTTTCTGAACTCAAGGTTAATGCACTTATCTAAATGCTGCCTGGCAGTTGAAAATTATCTCTGGTACATTTCTTGATAAATGACAGAAGTCACGGGTGTTGCTAAAAGTACTAGGTTATCAGCTTTGCCATCGAAGCTATTTTACTGCTTTATAAACAAAACTAACTCATACTGAAAGAAGCATAAGGTGTGTGCAAGATCCTTATGCTAATGAAACAGAAGTAATCTTCTTATCCATTTCTGAGTCTCCTTAATTTTTTTGGAAAAATGAACACATTTTAGACTTGCTAATTTTATGCAGAAGATATGATGTATCTAAGAGACTGTAGGCAGCATAGTGCTTATAGTTCAATAATCTTTCACTCTTTTAGTGTAAGAAGCTTTCACTAACCTTAAAAATATCATATTCTAAGAAGATCTATATCTACATCAGAACAATAATGTCTCAACTTGTTACTAGACTCACTATTAAAAGCTCAAAAATCATAAAGTGGGAAATCTCTCACTATGGCACTGCTGTGCCATAATGTATCAACAAACAGTAAAGTACTTTTGGCTCTTTGCTATCTAGTTCTTTCATGACAGCTATTAAATCTTGATAACTTGGGGGAAAATATTAAAGCCAGAACAAAAATATAGCATGGAAATGAGGTCAGAAAAGTATTTTTTTTTAAACATTAGTCTAATTCTATAGTAAAACTAATGATCTTCTGAACATATGTTTTCCTAAGTATTCGTAAGTATTATTTTTGTAGTACTTAATTCATAAGTATTCATTAGTATTACTGATTCAAAAGTATTATTTCTGTAGGTATTCTGTAGTTTCAAGAAAAGAACAAAAACTTGGAAAGGTATTAAAAACATGTTACAGAATGAAATACTTACATATACTAAAACCATTTTTACTGAATCAAATGTGTTTTAGAATTTTCTGGTTTTATTACTGATGTTAACATAATGGTTTTTTTTGCATGACTGCACAGTTCTTCTTGAGAGAATACCATGGGTCCCACCTGAATGTATTGAGAACCCCAAACAACTAAGCCTAGCTACGGATAAGTGGAGTTTTGGTACCACTTTATGGGAAATCTGCAGTGGAGGGGACAAACCACTGAGCGCTCTCGATTCTTCAAGAGTAAGTGTCACTGGATCTGCAGTAGTGGCAGTACTTTGGATACTTTAAAACGTCTGCTATTGTAACTAATCAGCATGCACTATGGTGTGGCCCATAAACACCGTAAGCAGCATCACATGTTGTCTGATAGACAGTGATCGTAATATCTTAAATCACAATGATTTAAGGATTATTTTTGTTGTTCATTTTTTATTTTTATGGGGACAAAGTTCAGTTGTGCCAGAATTATCTTGCCCACGCTTGTTTTCCTTTGTTATAACCTTATGTCTCTTAAAACGAAAAGCATTCCTAACAATGTGCATTACCTTTGGCTGGCATAATTCTAGTTATGCTGTAATTGTATACCTAAAACCTGTAAGATGATGTGTGTTGCTGACAGTTCTATTTTATTTAAACCAGAAATATTAATGTTGGCTCAGCAAGGGATGGGGTGTTGAGCAGATATATATTCCACAAAAATATTATTTCTAATCTTTGATTTTTATTTGGAAGTGAACAGAAATTACCATTTTCTGTAATGATTTGTAGGATTATTATTATAAAATGGCTGTTTTGTAACAAAGCCTCATCCAATTTCTCAGCTTTGTAACCAGCTCTTAGAATAAATTTCAAGATCTTCTTTAGACCTAGCTTTCAGACATCTGTGTTTTTCAAAAGATGCCCTCATCTCTTCTAACCCACATTCTTTTCTAGTGCCAGTGAAGCTTTTTACCTCTAGTGAAGCTCACTCAGCTCACAAATGGGTAAAGTTTTCTGCTGGATTTAACCCAATTAGGTTTAATGAGATTACAGACAAAGGAGACACCATCTTCCTCTGTTTTCTTATCTTCCAGCAGTAATTGCCTTGGAGTTTGTCAGCTGATTTCTCTAAATTATGCTAGTCCTTCTGAATAGCCAGTCAATTGGTCAGATATGCATGTTGGTGAGGTGATAAACCTAGGCTGAGAGCTGTATTTTTTCACTGCTCTAGTCAGAATATCATGGCTATTACAATTCTTCATGGTTGTATGGTAAAAAAAATTTCTGCCTTCTATTCCAGAAACTACAGTTTTATGAAGATAGACACCAGCTTCCTGCCCCGAACTGGACAGAGCTAGCAAATCTTATAAACAACTGTATGGATTATGAGCCAGATTTCAGGCCATCATTTAGGGCAATTATACGTGACTTGAATAGTTTGTTCACTCCTGGTGAGTTTGAGTCTGTGGTACAAAAGGATAGCATTAGATAGAAAAAATCCTAGTTTCTGCTGGTTACATTTCTTATGGTACCTTCCATTTCATTATTTTGGCCTACAACCACTCTCCAACCCCATAGAATATTACATTACTGCTGCTTAGTTTCTTGTAATAAAGAATATATTAAAGTTAGTGTGAAATAAAAATAACATTTTGAATGATGATTAATGTCTATCTTAAATGTTCTAGTCTCTTAGCCAAATGTATTTGCAAAGGTCTTTCTTATCTCTGAAAAGTAAGAGTTATTTTACTAAGTGGAAGGTGCATGTTATCACAAGCCCTTGTGAAGTTTTCATTTCTTCCCTCTATAATAATGGAGTCATTGCACAATAGCTGCTGAATTTAAGTTCAGTAGATCTTTAAAAAAAAAAGAAGTGTATTTGGAAATTACAGCAAGGCTTGTTATGAGTCAAGTTACTTGGCTGTTTGGTAATATCTCGTTGTCTTCATGATTGCAAATTACTGTGTAGAAATAAAGGAGGTTAATAGTCTACAAAGCTCAGTGCATGCCTATCAAAGGTAGAAGATGCACTGAAGTAAGTTTATTTCATTCTCCTGTTTGCTTGTCTTTTCTTTCTTCATCCTTTTTCTCTTCCTCCTACACCTCAGATTATGAGTTATTGACAGAAAATGATATGTTGCCAAATATACGAACTGGAGCTCTTGGATTTTCTGGGGCCTTTGAAGATCGGGACCCAACACAATTTGAAGAAAGACATCTTAAGTTTTTACAGCAACTTGGCAAGGTAGTACATTTGGAAAATATAAGGAAAGGCTTAATGTTTCCAATGCAGAGCTGTGTCTGACTCTTAATTTTTTTTGTTTGTCGGTTTTATACTTGGGATTCATTTACAATTGTTCCAGAGCAATCTTGTATAGAAACCAGGAGGTTGTTGGTTTTTTCATATGCATATGCTGGGAAGTCTGAATACAAGGGCCCAAAACTCAGTAATGTCTTTGAGATATCTGTGGGCCTCAAACTTTTTAAGCTTTAGAAATCAGCATTTGGTTACTAGTTTTGCGAGTCATTGCAGCTTGGCTGTGGAAAACATGCATGGACAGATGACTTCAGTGAAGTTCTGTCAGTCACACTAAGTACCATTATTCCAGAATGGTTTCTCACTTTTTATATTGGTTTCACTTTTTATATTGGTTATTGACAGGTAGCTACATGTCTACTTGTCCCTACTAGTGACAAAACCTGAAAGCAAAGTGGCAGAACTGCTTCTATTTGTAGGTGATTGTTGGCTATAAACAATAGTGTAGAGTAGGGAAAGGAGTGGAGTTGCTGGTGATGACTGCAAAAAGGAAGATAAAGAGAGTAGAGAAGAAGAAAGTAGAACAGAGAATGGAAGAAAAACTACTGAAAAACAGAGGAGAACCACAAACCAGAAGGAGCCTTAATGTGTAGTTCTTTACAAATGCAGGAAAAGAGGTACCCCAGCATGCATTATGAGAGTATAAGCAGAAATTTGTGAAGAAAGGGGAGAAAATGAATGGATATCTCCCTCCTCTCCTTGACCTCCTTTTTTTCCAGTGCTGTTCACATCCTTTTATAGCACATGTTTCTCACAGGCAGTCTCTGCAGAAATGTCACTGTGATCCTTTACTCTTAACTTCTTTCAGGGTGGTTTTGTGGTACTTCACTTTAATTATTACGTACATAATAACATAATGAATGTTGCATAAAACTTATTATATCACTTCAGTGTTATACTACAGTGAGCACTGAGGTATTTATAGACAAACAGTGGGAAGGAGAGGATAATGTGGACTAATTTTTTAATTCAAGTATTTCTGTTTATGATCTAGGGGAACTTTGGCAGTGTTGAGATGTGCCGGTATGACCCCCTACAGGATAATACTGGGGAGGTGGTGGCTGTGAAAAAGCTGCAACATAGTACAGAAGAGCACCTTAGGGACTTTGAAAGAGAAATTGAAATACTTAAATCTCTGCAGCATGATAACATTGTTAAATACAAAGGAGTGTGCTACAGTGCAGGTACGTGCTATGTTGAATACACCTTAAGTTGCATAACTAAGCATGTAGACTGCAAGAAATTCAGAGAAATGTTTACAAGAGCCATTGCCTAGTGACTTTTCCAAAGGAAGGAAAGTCTGTTCTGTACAGCTTCTCACTGTAAGATGAATTTTCTTTTTTTTCAGTCAGCTAATGGCATAACTTTTATGATTTTTAAAGAACAGGCTATTTTGATTGGTTACCCAGTTGCTTTATCTTAAAGCAATGAATTTGGGGTTAAGTAGGAAGATGAAACCTTTTTTTTTTTTTTAACTGTTCTTATTTTTCCTTTAATTTGATGTCTGAGAGTGGGTGCTGGAACAAGCTGCCTAGAGAGGTTGTGGATGCCCCGTCCCTGAAGGTGTTCAAGGCCAGGTTGGATGGGGCCCTGGGCAACCTAGTCTAGTATTAAATGGGAAGGTTGGTGGCCCTGCCTGGCAGGGGGGTTGGAGATTCATGATCCTCGAGGCCCCTTCCAACCCGGGTGATTCTGTGACACCACTTCTTGTACAGCTGTATAATAAATGACTAAGAAGGAGAAAGTTTCAGAAACATATGCGTTTGAATGAATTGCTGATGATGTTGAAATTGAGTGAAAGCACAAGTTTTGTGCAAGATCTGATTGTTTAAAAAAAAAAAAAAGTGTTCAAAATCAGACTAAGTTTTGAAGATTGTAAAATTGCTAGCCAGTTGATGTCAGTTCTCATTCTGAGTTTTACCTCAGCAAAAAGGAGGAATTATGTAAACACAGGTATACGTGTGTGACACTTGTGCTTTACTTTTAGCAATAGTAGTATTTATGAGATGATGAATGTTAAGCATATAAGCGTTGTGGTCATGTTTAAATAAATGGCATTTCTGTAACAAATGCAAATAACAGATGAAAAAATGCATACTAATGAGCATACAATAAAATGCATTTTTGTTAGTGAGACTTTTCTATTACTTCTATTCACTTGTAAATACCTATTTCAAAACTTTGCATTGAAAAGTGACATGAAATATTTTATTTGTTGTTGTAAAAGGTCGTAGGAATCTGAGATTAATTATGGAATATCTACCGTATGGAAGTTTACGGGATTATCTGCAGAAACACAAAGAGAGGTTGGACCACAAAAAGCTTTTACTATATGCATCTCAGATATGCAAGGTAAGAGAGCTTTCAGATGACTTATATTTTTTTGATGAATTTGCATCTACTCATTTTGTTCAGAAATTAGTTGTTTTGGTATATATTTTATAATAGTATTAGGCAGCTAGTAAAACATAGCACTAAAAAAGGTAGTAAGGTGTACTCATATATTCAAGAACTTGACAAAATTCTGAGTATCTTTGTAATCCTTAATGCAAGATGCTGACACTGATCTATCTGCTGATTGAGGGAGAATTATATTTTGAGGATCATTTATATTTATGAGGTATACAGACATAATCAGAAGAATTAAAACCTCTTTTTTCTCTAATGAAAGCTGGATTAAAATTTTGAAGGATTTAGTATCCTCATTCAGGCGAACTGTTCATGGGATACCATAACTGATATTTCCTATATAGACTTAGTGACTTTTAGAGATGAATATCTATAACAGTGTACATATATTACTTATATCTTAAAGTTGTCAAATATTAGCATTTTGATCTAGTGGAGGGGAGGTACCTGATTTCTGTGTGAAGAGCTAGGGGCTGTAGAAGTGCCCAAAGCTGTAATAATTCAGTCTCACTGGCTGACAGTGAAAATACTTCATAAATTCTGAAAAGGGAGACAGGAATCTAATCTTCTTATTACCTTATGTCTTACTACCTCAGAAGGAGGAAGTATGCTTGCCTTAGATTTATGCGATTGTTGTTTGAGATATGAGAAACTATGGATGCTTCAGATTTCACTGCATGTTTATTACCTTCGGAAAAAAAAAAAAGTAGACAAACAGACACGCACACACTCCCTTCTTATCCTAAGACATGTAAACAAATATTTTAAATTTCCTCTCCATGATTTCCATATCGAACAAGGAAACGGTAGGTTACTTAATGAGTATTCTTCAGGGTACGTAGCCCTGATATTGTCGCATCTAGTAGACTTGTACCTTCCACATTCAGGGTATTTTGTGTGTATGGTATCTGTAGTAAAAGCCTCACAAGAATGAGGCAGGAGAGTCCAAGTCTCTGCAAGATCTGAGATCTTCTCTGGGTAATCAGGCTTTCATCTGGTGAGTAGAGCTTGATAATTCCCTTGTTGAAACTGGGCTGTCTTTGTAAAACTTTTAGCTACTGAACTTGCGACATGTACAGATGAATGCTGCATGCACCTTGTCACGGTTTTGTGATTTTGGTTTTTCAGTATTCCACATCATAACATCATGTAGTGCATTGGGAGTTAAAGTGTTAACACTCTAATCCGGCTACCTGCCC